>JAQPPZ010012926.1:0-58998 GCA_028583015.1 Wollemia nobilis
TAGCGTTTGTATTTACGACGGGTTTTAACAAGGATCCCAAAACACAGATTACATAAGCAATGGGCCTAGGGCATCAATCCCTTGAGCTGAACACCAAAGCGGAAATCCCGCCTAGCGGTAACAGTAAGCATGAAACAATACCTCTCAGCGGGAAACAAACAAATAAGAAAGAAAGTAGTTTTGGAGATCCCGCCCAGTGGGGAGTAGCCAAAACCCACCATCGAGAAGATCCCGCCCAGCAGGAAGCAAAGAAAAACTATTACAATAAAATCCTGCCTCGTGGGAAGCAGTCAAAACCACCACAAACCGTCCCGCCTAGCGGGAAGCAACAGGGAAATCCCACCATCCGGGAAACCAGTAGAAAAGAAAGGATCTTGCCTCGCGGGAAAATCGGCGGATTTGGCGGATCTTGCCCTGTGGAGAAACCAGCCGCCCATCAGGAAAACATTTCGTTCAGCGAGAGCCATCCACGCGAGGAAGCCGACGACCCGGCCACGAGAGAGGATCCAACCCATCGGGAAGTGACCGAGAGAGTTGCACCACAAGGAACCCACCCGGGAAAACGAGAAGAGGATCCCAGCAGCAGGGACCAAGAATCCTGTCCAAGCACAGAGCCTACCGAGGATTCACAAGAAAAAAAGAGGAAGTTGTCCAAACCCTAAACCGTCACCTCCACCGCACCGAGAAACGTAGGGGACCAGATCCATGCAAATAACCTACAAAAAACCCTAGGGGGAAGCCTGAGGGAAAAAGGGAAGGGATCCCCAACCAAACAGGGATCCCTGGGAAGCACCAGTCCGAAAAAATAGACTCTTTATATAAATTTTTTTTTTTTGGTAAGTAAGAGAATATTATAATTAACACCGGGTTTTAACTGGTTGACCCAAAACCATTTTACAAAATAGGGTCCACTGACCAACTGGACAAAGGCCAAGCCCTAAAAGTTTAAGCTGACAACAAAAATGGCCAAGACCTACTCTTCCATTAGAATACGACCAAACTAAACTATGGAAGCCTAATATTATGGCCATCGAGAAAAGAAAGACGCAAAAAAGAACTAACAAAGACAAAAACTAATCATGCAAGCACCATGCGGAGTAGCTTGTGCCCATATAAAAATAATAGAATATGGTCAAAAAAAAAAAAAAAAAACATCCCATAGAATGGACGGCCAAGAGGCCAAGCGGTCTTCCTTGTAGTCCTCATCTAACTTCTTATCATCGTTCTTGCCATCATATTTAGATTTTGCCTTTGACTCCTTGTGCCCACGGGCTAGCTGGCTATAAAGCGAGAAGATTTAAGGAATCACACAAATCAACGATTTGCCTTGATGAGGCCGAGACAGGACTCTTCAAGCTGGTTGATCTTTGTTGGAGGGTGATGAAATTGTCATCTTCTCCAAGACTATTATGGTGGGGTGTGGTGCCTCATTGTCAGGGATCTCCAACACTTTGTTATTTCTTGCTAGGGCCTTTTTGCGACATCGAATCCAAACACACCTTGGGAAATACTTGAGGCCAAAGCAGATTTTTCCCATGCATGAATTTGTAGATAAAAAACCTATATCAGTGCCCCACCAGCTGCAAAAAACACTAGTCACATGAACAAAAAAAACAAATATGACAAAATCCATTATAAGGTTCAAATTTTTTTTTTTTAAAAATGCCCCCATTTTCTGTCATTGATCCACTTTGAGCCTTCCAATCTAAAGTTTTTCATTATCTATCACCATTGAGACTGCATGAGGAAGATTTTCAGTCCACGTGATCAAATTTGTTGCTACAATGCCTTCATTTGCCGACCTATCCAGTTGCCATGTTTGCTTCCGGAAGGTATGCAAAATTATGGCCTCGGGTCGGTCATGAATTAGAGCCCTTGCTTCATGGATGTAGTCATCAAATCTCCAAGGAGCTCTCTTAGTGTTCTTTAGAAGATTTATAATAATAAGAGAATCACCTTCCACCAACGGTTTCCCTGGATAATTCTCTGCCACCTTGAGGCTCCTCCAAAGCTGCCCTTGCTTGAGCCACATTGTTAGTTTGAGCTCCAAGATGTTCTGCAAAAGCTACAAGCACCTCACCCTTGTGGTCTCTAAGTAAGCCACCAGCCTGACTTCACATGGGTTGCCCCTAGATGCCCCATCAAAATTTAACTTAATCCACCCTAGGGGGGGTGGGGTCCATGTGATCATGGTTCTAGGACAGGCTTGAGGATGATTGAGGCCATCGGTGAGAGGTAAGTTTAATGGTGGCCTAATGAAGCTTCAAAAGGATTTGGAGGTCTAGATCTTGCGAGGCACTAAACAAGTATTCTCATTAGCATATGCTAAAATTTTTGACGGGACGAGAGGATGGTGAGAAACCTTATCCAAGAAGGCCAGACGATTCCTTTCCAACCATATACTGCCACAAGTAGTGATGAAGGCGGATCTTCCACATATACCTAAGACGCCTATTCAAAAATGGGGAAGGCCCTTTGGACAAATAAGTCAAAAATGGGCTGAGGATGGACCCAATAAATATGAAACACTTATATGAGACCTAACAAGATTGAGGCGAGAAAAATTACAATACGAGAAACAAATGATCAATAGACTCCCACTCAGACATACAAAGATAACACCTATTAACAACAATCACACCTCTTTTTATTAAGTTATCCATGGTGAGGATCTTATTTTGGATGGCCGACCATGCAAAAAACCCAACCTTCGGAACAATGCTTTTGGGCCAAACTTCCAAGTGAGGGAAAGTAGGTTCATCATTATCAATAAGCATCGAGATAAGCGGTCTTGACGAGAAAATTCCCCATTATGCAGAAGCTTCCCAGGATAAGGTGGTCCTCAAGAATGCCGAGAAGGGAGTAAAAGCTGTTTTAATTCATTCTCCGGTATTATTGATGCCCCTGGTAGATCATTATTCATTATTGGCTTCCATACCCTTCTATTGTTTGACAAAGTAATAAAATCTGCAACTTTGGTACCAAAAACTTCAATTGTCCAAGCTCTAAGGGTTGAAATGATGCAGAGAGGGGATAGTCCTTTAACCATTTGTGGTCCCAAAAATCAATGTTTCTTCCATTTCCCGGTTTCCAACGTAGCCCTTTGCTTAGCAAGTTTTTAGTTTGAAGGATTGATTTCCAAAAAATTGATCCCACGGGAGGAAAGGAATAACTTAAGAATTCAATTTCTTGCAAATACTTTCTTCGATTATAGTAATCCATTATGCATTTGCATTTGTCAAAAGACGCCATGCTTGTTTGGCCAGGAGGGCCATGTTTAAATGTTGTATTCTCCTTAGCCCAATACCTCCAAACTCCCTTGGTTTGCAAACCCTATCCCAGGACACCAAGTGAAAGCGCTGCTTAGATTCGAGAACCGGTCCATAGGAACCTCTTACGGATCTGTTCAATTTTAGTGTAGACACTTGTAGGAGCTTTAAAAATAGAGAGAAAGTAGACGGGGGATGCTTTGAATGGAAAACTTGGTGAGAACTGCCTTGCCAACTTGAGATAACAAATTCCCTTTCCATCCAGCCAACTTCCTCTGAATTCTTTCAATTACATTAGTCCACATGGAATCAGTAGCTCTGCCTGTAAATAAAGGAAGGCCTAGGTATGTGGATGGAAGAGTAGACAATGAGCATCCAAGAATCCTAGCAATCTTAATACGCCTACGAATGGGAGTGTTAAAGAAATAAATTTTACTCTTTGAAAAATTTACCTTTTGCCTATGACATCCTCATATAGCTCTAGAATATGTTTTATGACCTTAGCCTCAAAAAGCGATGCAAGAGTTAACAACAAAGTATCATCCACAAAGCTGTTCATGTGTAGCTGCTTGTGTTTGTGATGATGCTTTAATTCTGAAATAAGACCAATATTACGAGGCGACTTTGATTGTCCTCCCAAGGGCTTCGACCACAATGATAAACAACATGGGAGAGATAGGGTCACCTTGCCTTAGGCCCCTTTTACTTTGAAAGTATCCAGCGGGAGCACCATTAACAAGGAGTGAAAACCAAGGTTTCATAAAACATCCTTCCAAAAGCTTGATCCATTCATGATGAAAACCAAATTTACGAAGAATGGCGGAGACAAAACTCCAGTTTATGCGGTCATAAGCCTTGTTCATATCCGGCTTGAGAGCAAAAGCGAGGTTTTAGTACTGGACTACCGAATGGAGGGCTTCATGAGCTGTTATGACCCCATCAAGGATGGACCTTCCGAGGATGAGCTGCCTTGACAAACATCAATAAACATAGGAAGGATCTTCCTCATTCTATTTGCAATTGCCTTGGTCAAAATTTTATAAACAACATTACAAAGGCTAATAGGTCTAAAATCCATCATAGATCTAGGAGTAGGAATCTTTGGGATTAAAGCAATAAAAGTGGAGTTAAAACTTCTTGGAATATGCTTTGTGGACTGAAATTCCTTGATAGTAGCACATACATCAAAACCTACAATATCCCAAAAAGCATGAAAAAAACGAGGTGAAAACCCGTACGGACACGGAGATTTATCGGGGTTCATTGAGAAGAGGGCCTCTTTGATTTCTTCATCCGTGAAAGGCTTAATTAACTTCCCATTCAAGTCATCAAAAATTAAATGAGGAATATGGTAAAGCATTGATTAGAAGCTAAAGCGAAGCTGAAATGTTCTTCTCCTAAAAGATTACGAAAATAGGAAGCTGCTTCATTTACGATTTCATTAGGACTAGAAAGGAGTGATCCATCATCTCTAACAAGTTCTTTAATTCTATTGTGGCTACTGTTCCTTAAGGTAGATGCATGAAAAAATCTTGTATTGGCATCACCTTCTTTTAGCCGAGTAGCTCTAGACTTTTGCCGCCAAAAAGTCTCCTCGTGGGCTAAAACATTATGGTACTCGGCAAGGGATTTCTTTTCATCTGCTGTAGGGAAGAGTGCGGCAATCCCTCTTCAAGTTTTTCTCAATGGTTGATAACCTTTCGAGAGATGGCTTTCTTGTTTTCAAAAATATTTCCAAAAATTTCCTTATTCCAGATCCTTAGATTTTCTTTCACCACTTTAAGTTTACGTGCTAATCCGAATGAAGGCACTCTACGACAAGAATCTTGCCACCACGAGAAATTTTGTCTACGAGATCGGGGTGGTGCATCCACATAGATTCAAACCTAAAAGGCCTTTTGAATTTTGGAGTCTCTTCAATTTCAAGTAAAATCGGGTTGTGAGTCAGACCCAATGCGAGGCAAGGACAACAGATTTGCATCCCCAAAAGATTGTATTGCTTCTGGTGACAAAAAAAACCTATCAAGCTTTTCCATTATAAGTTGATTTCCAAACCTCCTATTGCTCCAAGTAAATTTAGCATTTTTTAATTTGACATCCAATAAATTGTTGTTGTTGATGAAATCTTGAAAGTCCTCCATACTTCTTCTTTGGAATTCCTACTCCCCCTTTTTTATCGAGAGGGGTAAAGAGGGGTATTAAAGTCCCCTCCCACTATCCATGGGATATCTGAAAAGCTTCCTTGAAATGAGTGAGTAAATTCCATATATCAGCTCTCCCAGATATAGAATTAGGGGCGTACACATTTGTTAATATCCAAGAAAGGTCATTAACCTTATCCTTAAAAATAATGCTCATTACCCTTTCCCCCAATTGAATAACCTTGCCTTCCACCTTCCCTGGATTCAGGATACAAAGAAGACCACACGAGGTTCCATTGGCTTTGCAAAAAATTGCTTCTCCATTTTCCAGGATATTGAGGGCAATTTTTCTAGACAAAACTTCATCGACTTTAGTTTCTTGCAAAATAAGAATAGTGGGATCAAAATCTCTTCTTAAATATTTGACTAACAGCTGTTTAGGAAGGCCATTGAGCCCCCTTACATTCCGAGGATATGATCTTCATTTGGAACTTTTAAAGTTTTTTTCCTCTTCCCTTGCCTTGGACTTGAGGGGGCTTAAGAATTTTGTTTTCTTCAAAGGGAAGATTTCCGGTTGGTGGAAACAGAGTAGTCTGAATTCCATTAGCTATCTCATCTTGGACCTCTTCTTTCCATTCTTTGGGCATTTGACTTTCTTCCCTTTTTTTCTCACCTCCACAGTCAATCATGGGGGATTTCATTGAGCTTCTAGTCTGTTTCGGGCTAAATTTGGTTTGGGTGACTTGTTGGATAACAGTACTGGAAACCCCTTCTCTGGATTGGGACAAAGACAAAGGTGAAAAATGTCGCTTGGAAGGGCTGATTAACTTTGAAAGCACTTTTTCTCTTTCTCGGACAGAAAAGGACTCATCATTAGGGCATTCTTTATGGCCAACAGGAGGAGGATTGGAAGGTCCAGATTTGGTTGGGGAGTCAAGGTAAGCAGGGAGACCAAGAATTATATCCTCAACATTAGACCCTTCATTCTGATTTTCCTCTGTAATTATTTGGTTTTCAGCCAAAATGTTAAATTTATTTAGATTCTCGAAAGGAGAGCATACCTTTTGTTGGTCAGTTTGTGATGTAGCAATTTGCTTGTCCTTACCATTGTCCATGTGAAGCTCGGCCTCATTCTCCATTTGTCCCAAACCGAGAGGCCTTTGCCTTTTCAACATTTGGATCTTTAACCACTGTACATTCCTGTGTATTTGCCATTATTTATGAAAGACTGCCGCTTGGAATCATTATTCCTAGGAAGGGTTTCTTTGGCTTCTCAAAAAAGAGCATTGTCCTTTGAGATGGCCTTGAATATTACGAGTCAGAGCAAAATGCTGGTCTATTTTCATATTCGATGACATGTAATCTTGTTATATTTCCATATTCTAACTCCACATGAGTAGGAAGCTCGGATTCTAGGTTTGCATTTACACAAATCCTAGCATGCGTCATTACGAGTGCGTGCAAGGGTTGGATTATCAATGGCCACCAATTCCCCTATGGTCTTGGCAATACCATGAAGAAAATACTCATGCCACCAATGAAACGGGAGATTTGGGAGACGGACCCAAATGGGGGCAAAGTTTATGCTCTGCTTTTACGGATCAAAATCCTCGACCCATCTCCTAAGAAAAAGACTTCTTCGGCCCAAGAACCAAGGTCCTCCTGTTAGAATACGACTAGCATCTTCACTATTGTTAAGGCGTACCGCAAAAACCCCCTTGATAATGCAATAATCTCCATGTGTCCAGAAGTCTTCCACTTCAAGGATGCCCATCGTCGAATCGTTTCAATATCCGGCCTGCCCCCTATGAATTTGCCTACCGAGAGAAAAATTTTCCATCGATATAAAGTCTGCCATTACGCTTTCGAGGCACGGATACCTTACGCCCATTGGGAGTGAGAGGTGGTAAAGAATGTAAGGAAACCCTATTGCCACCTTTAAGGGCATGTGCAAAAGACTTATTGCCCTTAGAATTCTTGATGTGGGCCTTCTTATCAAAAATAATATCAGGGGGTTCGTGTCCCTCTAATTTTTTAAAACCCTCAGTGTCCTTGTCCTTTGTCCACTGCTCTTCCTCGGTTGCTTAGAACCTTGCTTGTTCCCTCCTTGAGCCTCACGGCTTCCAGGGGTTTGGAAACCCTGTTTCCCACCTCCAACAGAATGAAAAACATGTTTGCAAAAATTGCACCTGCCTCTGCTCCCGCTTTGCTCCATTCCTGCCTCCGCTCCTGCCTGCTCCTCCGAATGATCCTTTATATAAATTTTTAAATCAAATAAACTCTTTGCATTTAATTAATTTCATGAAATGAGGACCATACATGTAGAGTTCCTTATAAATATTTTGGTCTTGAATTTGGAGGAGAAATTTTTTAATTTTTAGAAGTTTAGAAGTATCTTGTAAATTTAATTTATACAACTAGAGTGACCTAACGGTAGAGTTTGGAACTTTGAATAAAGGTTTGGGGTTTGAATCGTAAAGGGTATAAGGTTGTACACCATGTTTTGATAACCAAAGTATGGTTGGATAACCATATATTGGGTAAAGAACATCGTCCATGAACCAAAGCATGGTTGGATAACCATATATTGGGTAAAGAACATCCTCCATGGGGTCATCTTATATGTCCTATGGTCTCGTCAATGTTAAACATTACTATACTTCTTACCTTCATATTAGGAAGCATATGCAAGAAGCAAAGTGCAAACAAGGAGGGAGTGTCACTTTTATTCCACGTCATAGGAATAACTAAAAAACTAATGGACTCATGTGAATAAAATCTTGGTAACATAATAGGAAATTCATTTTTGAAATTTGTTACCATATGCAAGAAGTACTGATGCCCTAGTTAGCTATAAGAGGAATAATGAATCTATGAAAACCTTATCCATGTAGTAGGTAGTATAGTAGAAATGATTATCAAGGATGAGATGATCAAGCATGCTATAATAGTTCATAAAAGCAAAGGTTTGATATATAAGTTTCATGGATATTGGTTTGGTTATTATAAATTAGATCAAGCAAAAGTGGGGATTGAATTTAAATTACTCCATAAATTTTCTTTTGAAAGGATTTTTTCTAATTATCTTCTCTAGTTCAAAAATAAAAAATAAAATAATGAATGGTGGCTGATATAGGATTAAAACCCTAGATAATATAATATTCAAAATCTAAAACATATATAAGCATTACAAGATCATCAATCTGAAGTACAAATAATAACAACTTAACAATAAATTGTTACTTTTTACCGACAATTTCTAAATTGTCTACAATTAAATCTAAAATATTTTAACTTTAGCTATTCAAAACTAAATAATTTAAATCCTATGTTAGGATCACAACTTGGTGTTGGGTTGTATGCTTTGGGAGGAGCTCATTTTAGATGAATAGGTTTGGCTAGGGATGTGAGAAGGTCCTTGTTTGTTGTAGCGTAGTGAGAGGGTCCTTGTTCGTTGGTGTGATAGCGAGGGCTGAGTAACTACAGTTAACTAGTGATGTTGACATTGATATCACAGCAGGTGATGGCAAAGAAAAAATAGAGCATGGCAATCTAGTAGAAGGTCACATCAAGGATAACAAAAATAAGATCAAGGTTGTACAAAAGGGGATATAGGTCTAAAGAGCAAAAATCAAATCAAGTATATTTTATTAAGGTAAAATTTGAAGTACCCCTAGTTAGGGTTATATATTATGACAAACAATATCAATTTCAATTCTTTGATAGAGGTTCAAACCTTGGAGGTAAGCCTTGTTGGGGCAAAGGTAGTAGTTTGACATAACTCCACTAAGTGCATGTCAGCTCGATGATGTGGTACCATTTTTTATTTGACGATGGTCTCCCTCACCAGTCCAACAATGGTGGTACCAATTTTAAGCCATGGGTGGTCTCCCTCACAAGTCCAACAACAGTGGTACTAATTTACAGCCATCAGTGGTCTCCCTTACATCAGGTCTTTAACAATGAGGTAGGATAGGGGTTGTAGTGAAATATTTATAATTTGAAACCAAGATAGTTATCAATTGCTCTATGTAACAAAAAAATATACTTTACAAATCAAGGCATGTTAAGGCTACAAAGATAAAATTCACATCAGGTCATTAACAATGAGGTAGGGTAAGGGTTGTAGTGAAAGATTTATAATTTGAAACCAAGATAGTTACCAATTCCTCTATGTAACAAAAAAATTTACCTTACAAAACAAGGCATGTTAAGGCTACAAAGGTAAAATTCACTGCACCACAATTAAGGTTACATGACTAGCTATGAAGGTAGAATTTGAAGCTCAACTAGTTAGGATTACAGGATCGATGATGGTGGTTAGGGAAACAATAACACACACACACATAAAAACAACTGTATATTTTTAATTATCAATTAAATTAATTAACAACTATATATCCACAATTTCTATTAAAAATAAGTAGTTTAATAGAAATTATATAATTCAATCATTATTTTTTATTAACTCATATTGCAGGATACAAAGGGCAATTCTAATTTGGTGGTATAATGGGGACCCACTACTTGGTGAGCTAAACTTGTGTCTTTTATATTGAAGTTATGTTTTTATTTTACATAAAAACTATTAATGATCCTTGTAAATGATTTTAAATGGTAGAAATATAAACTTTTTAAATTTTATAGTTAAAAATGAAATATAAAAAAATTATATCAACCTCACTATCATTTAAGTTAATGGATATATTTCCACAAGTTTTATTACAAGTCATTAGTTTACTGAAAATTATTTAATTCTAACAAAAATTTTAGTTTATGGACCATGAATCATTATTAGTCATTAACTCATATTTAAGGACACAAAGTTCAATTGTAATTTGGTGGTATATTAGGGATCGACCACTTGGTCAACTAAACTTGTGTATTCCTTATGAAATTTACATTAAATAATTAAGCACTCATGAAGGATCAAATAATGTGTATTCTCCTCTCTAGATTCCATAAGTAAGCAAGGGCTAGGTGGAATGCAGTCTAAAAGGTTCATGACAATTTGTAAAAATATAAGAGATATCCATGATTATTGTCTTTGATAACTTTGGAGTGATTTCAACTAATGTTAGGTGCATGTTATTTATCAACCAATCAATGGTTAAAAATAGTCCTAGCACTCAATGAGGGTGATGAATTTAGAGAAATATTTAACAAGTGAAGGACTAGGAAAGAAGTCCCTAGATCAAAAAACTAGTGAAAGTGCAATTCATACATGCACTAACTTGACTAGGATAATCATGGTATCATTAATCTTCTCTTGAATCAACAAACAACAAGCAATGAATGCAAATACAAATAGGCAATTATGATATCAAACTACCATGCATAACTTAAACATGCAAGAGCAAATGATGTGAGACTAGTGGATCACTGCTAGCATTTGATACCTAACACATAATGATCTAATGCTTGACTAGGATCATCACTACATCACAATAGATCTTATAATGTGTCATTGAATAATGATTGGGAGAGGTAGATATCATAGGTTACCACAATGCCTACTCCTTTAGTCAACATAACAATTTTATCATATTGAATATTATTTGTGTGTATTATGTAGTTATCCATGGTGTCTTATATGAAGGAGGCTAACAATATTATATTACCATTTTATCAAAGGTTATGAGAAGCATATTTTTCCTTAGTATTATTTGGAGTAGTATTTGTATCAACCTTATGTGAGATAAACAAAAATATATTTAATAGGAAAGGATATCCCTCACCATTGAGAGGGATATAACTAAGGTGATCAAAGTTATAATCCTTTGGAGAGTGTAGAAATTGATATTTTCATCAAACTCACTACTATTGATCAAGAGCTTAGGATGTTTTATGGTGATATTGTTTACACTTACAAATTGAGAAGAGTTGGGATCTTGAAATGGGCAAGGGTTGTTGTCATCCTCTTTATTCCAATCTAATTTATTTAAGGAGATGGTGTCATCAATAAATTTTGAAGGTTAACACTGAAATCCATCGTAATTATTAGATGAGAGGGATGTTATAGAGGTTTATTTTAAGTAGGGATAAATCCCAATCCAAAAAACCTAAGCCAAGGTTCAATTTCTAAAGGTCCCTCTAAGCCTTGCTCATAGATGTCTAACCCATTTCTCTAGTATCCCATGTTGCACAAAATCCATTTAGATATGGAGTATAGATCTAAAAGGTAATGTGAACCATATTACCACTCCATTGGATAAAGATTACTACCTTGGAGGTCCTCCTCATTTGTAGTAGTGATGCAAATAAAGGAAAAAATATTACCTTTATTTATTATTAGTATCCCTTTCTAGAGGGTAGTCCTATCACAACCCTAAATTTCCAATTCTTTTATTTATTTATTATTATTTTTTAAAATTCACATCCAAGGGTTCTAGGATATTTTATGTGGAAAAACTACTAATATTAACATATTAGCTACTTTTCCAGATATTCCTTGAGCCACACCCATCCTTATGCCCTACATAAATTTGGCTATGTAAGTGTACTAGATGTTTTTCTTAATGGGTCAAACTATCTATCTCATGGATCCAAAGAGCTAGTATTGACCACCTTTTCATTCTTTCGAAAGGAACACACCAAGAATTACCCTCTACATAAGTCTTTATATGTAAAGAGCCACTGCATGAGAGGATTGACTATCCATCTCGTATTATTATGAGCTAGACATCCCAATTAACCTCATTCATAAAACCCTCCTTGCAAAAACCATGACTTGGCAAACATAACAACTAATCCTTCCTTAAATATATTCTTTCCCAAGGAAAACAAGCTACATCAAGATCCCTATTCACTTTTTTATTCTTGTGCATATCTAATTACCCAAATTCAATAATTCTTTTGAGTTTGGTGTCATCTAATTTGGACACAGTAATTTCCAATATATTTTATGCATTACCAAGCTTGTCCTAACTATCCACATACCATACTCTAATATTTAGTATTTAGACCCAAGGTATAGTTCATGATAAAGGGTTCATAATCAAAATATAAATTTAACCCTCTTAACATTTATAATCATGTTTTTATTTTAGTTTGGAATTCAACCATTCCTTATGCACTAACAAGGTCCAAAAAAGGACTCATAATTACTGATGTAAACTAAATGAAAAGAACCATACATTGGAGCAATCCAAAAGAATCATTTTCATCCACATAGCATCCTAAATTATTAAGCATTATAATAATTCTCTATTAGAATTCAATATCTTTTAAGACAACTATGTCTAAACTAGAATGAACATTATGCAATGCACCATACATAATTATATCATTAAAAAGAATAAAACCATAAGGAAATATCACCATAATAATTAAACAATAATATTTTATCCTAGAAAATGCCTTTGTGGGGAAAAATAAGCCTCAAATCATTTCTCTTACATTTTTTCCAAATGAATCGATGATAATCCATTCAGTATTTATGACCTCCAAGGGATATTCCATAAATACTTAAGTATTATGAACTTAATTGGTTGGGTGATTCAATCTACATTTATCTCCTCTTCATGGATTACAAATATAAAATAGCCACTCAAGACATGGATACCTTTTAGCTTCCTTTACACTATGCACTTTCCATGATTCACAAGAAGATAAAGATCAATACCTAGATTCATTATTTATGATAATAAAATCATACATAATACTTATTCAAAATTCATCAACATTAGATGGATCTTCTATAGCAACGACCATCCCAGTTACACCTAAAATTTTATCATTCAAAGTTCTATATTTCAATCTTATCCTTAAACTAGACCATCAACTATTTTCATTCTAGGTTTACTCAAACCATGTCCATAGAATATAGCAACGTAGATAGCTTACCTATCAGCACCAACACTCCAACAATTTACAAACAATGCACCTGGTTCACTAAAATTGACTACATGATAACATCATAAACTCAAATGATATCCTAAAATATTTGCCAAACTAAAGAGCTAGGCTAAATTTAAAACTAACACACATAAACCAAACCTTACATCATTAAGTGAGTTTAAGATCCTCTCATATAAGTATTATTCCATTCCTCCATTTTCTAGAATGTGTTGAGACCACAAAGATAGATTCATGCCAGCCATTGAATATAGTGACCTCATCAAAAATCTACCTTGAGTTAACACTATAGTACCCCCCTAGGTATCTCCATCATGGATCTAGTTAAAAGATCTAGGCACTCTCTAAATAATGTTAGCTTAATCCTTACTCACTCAAAGATTCGTAGGTATATCCTCAATGTCACACTCAAGTACAAAACATCATCCAAGGAAAACCAAAAGACTTAAACAACACCAGATTCATAATATTTATCATCCAACCATAAGTGTAGTGGCATTCCATATGCTATAGTATTTAATGGAGATAGGTAGTGTTACAGAGGTAAACACTCAGTTGTTTTGGTTGTCCACTACCCAATCAAGGTAACCATTTTGTGACACACAAATACACAATAGTCATACCATATCACTAAGAGTTTTTTTTTGGTTATATAGATGAATTGGTTACAATCACAATTTGTAGTAACTTCTAGCGTAGTTGGCAGGGTTAAAACTATCAGTGAAGGTATGATTCGCACCATCTTCCTTAGTATGGTTCAACACATGGCATGAAGGGGACCTCCGAACAAGTAGGAAACAGATCACCATCATCAATTAGGTGCAAAACATAGAGGAGTTGGATCAGGCTATTGGTTATGCATGGGTACACTCATGGAATTGAAACCCAGGTATCCTCTTAGTAAGCACCCCTACCTACCAATCCACCTAGACCCATGGACATATCACTATGAGTTTAAACACCATTAAATTCTTCTAGAGTGGTAGCCAAAAGATATCTTGGCAATACATAGGATGATCAAGCCTTAACTTCTATATCTATGACATGCAATTATACTTAGTCGTTGAACAAGGAGTGTACTCTCGATAGCCCACTCTTCCTTCTAAAAGTGCACCAAACTCTCATAATCTAATCTTTTCAAATCCAAAATGGTAATCCAAAAATTATTTCCCTCTTATACTCATAATGGAGACTAAAATAACTATCTCGACTTACAATGCACAAAAGCCAACACTCAGCAACAGGATTTTAATTTCTCCATCAATTCAAATTGTCAAAACCATTATAATTTATAAATATAAACTACTATCAAAATCATGGTGCTCTTACCATTTTAGCTCAAGCAAGTCCTTTGACACATAGTTCCACTATTCCTTGTTCTGATTCTTCTTCTCTGTAAACCCTACCCTAGCACTTTGACTCCTCTCTTCTATTCTCTCTCTCCACTATTGAACTCCTCCCTTGTTTAGATTTATGCTATTTTCCAAATTTTCCATTGAATTTACTCATTCACTTATTCTTGCATGTTATCTCCTCTCATTTAGGTCATGGAGTATGGCCCACCAACAGATTTCTATCACTACTTCTTTTGAAAAACACTCATATACCTGTTTGATATCTTACCAAAGAGATTGTTGAAGAATAACAATATCCTTGGTATTTAGCAATGTGTCCCTCATAATGAGTTTAGTTTCCCTTCTAGAATCCATGGTTTTCTTTTTCCAGTGAGTAAAGACATCCACCATATGTTGTTTCCTAGATTTAATAAAATCAACAATCACTACTTACTAGAATGTACACAAATTTAAACAAATACATCCATTTTACATTAAATAAAGATTTATCCAAAGCTAAGATAATTAACAATAATAAGATTTATTTTTAATTGGAATATTTACTAGTCCAATACATGGTGAGCAATTATATGAAAGATCCATAATTTAGACCGCTCTTAGGTTGTTCTATATATACAAGTGACCTACATAAGTGAAATTTTGTTAACATTTTTTATTTTCATTTCATGAGCATATCTTTCTAAAGCTTAACATGAAATATCCAAGTATTTTACAACTTCATATGATATAATATTCTATTTAGAAAATATTATACAAAAACTAAACATATCCCAGTCAACATTCCATCCAAAGACAACATAGTCAATCATGAGTTTGTCTATTGAAAAAGTCTTCCAAGGGAGGATCATGACAAGTCCTAAGGTTCAAGGAGAATGAGAAATTTTGGATAGGCCTAAAACTATTATATTGATTTCTTGATTAACATGATTAGTGCTACAAGTTTCAACTTGATTAGTATCTTGAATGTTAGGTTTATTTTGGTTATTATTATATATTTTTTTTCCTTAGGGTTTCAGTTATCAACTTGATCCTTACGTTACTTAGGTTATGGACTATGGGTAAGTGACCTTAACATGGATAAGAGGTTGTAAAGTTGAAGCAAATTCAAGGGAAAAATAAAATTAATTTTTGGATTTTTATTTCTATTGTTTATTAATAAGAAAATTGTTTAAGGTTGATAAGAATAGTATAGGTCTTGTATTGGTATTCGCATACAAGGATTTGATAATATGTGGATGGAACAACCTATATCAAATAGATATAGGGTCTACCAAGGAGGATATTGTAGGATAGGTCACATGGCATAACATGAACTAGAGTGTTTATGATATGAGGTTCAACTTTTAGAGGTAAGACCACCATGCCACTTGTATTACATTCCTTATATTCAAAGGCTTTTATAATGAGGTTTAATTCATCCAAGTCATGTTTATTCAGCCTAAAATTAATTATAAATTTTAGGCTACATATGCCAAGTGTGAGAACATGCATATGATCCACCAAGAAGGTTACATTTTGTCAAGATGCACACTCACCTCAATATGGTATATGGCTATGTGCCTACATTTGGTGGATTTATTAACACACATCTATGGTCCATTTCTCTAAAAACATAAAAGGGTTCATTGTCCTTGTGGAATAGTGATTCTATCTAAAATACAACAAACAAGTAAATGCATTTAAAACAAGTGATAATCTATATGTATTTCTTTCATTGAGAGCTACTACAAAATAGATAAGAGTTACTACAACTACTTTATATGTTTTAGGAAGGGGCTCAAAATAATGGATAAATAAAAATTTGGCTTAATGTAAACTAAATTCAATTCACTTTTTAATGTGTAGAATAGGAAAATGAAACTTTATCATAATTCTAGGCTACGATTCCTTTATTATACCTTCTTTAGTATTTTTAAACTAGAAATAGAAGACTAGAAATATAGTAGAAGAACAAATAGTCCTATCTATAAAAGAAAATTTTAAAATATTTACGAAGGTACCTAGTTCTATAGCCATGCAAAAATTTCCACTTGTGACATAGTGCTAGTGATTCTACAAAGTTACTACTACAAAGTTACCATCAGAAATTATGTCAACACCAATGAATAACAAAAAAAAACTCATAACTATCTACCTTGGATAGGGCGAAGTCTCTTATTCACTTATATAAGGTGAAGTCTCTTACTCACCTGGACAACGCAAACTCTCTTATTCGCTTGGACGCTGCGAAGTCTCTTATTCACTTGGATAGGGCAAGGCTACTTATATCCAAATTCAAACCATCACATAATTCTTCCTACTTATATATTAAATTACACTAACCCTAACCTTAATACTCAAGGACCAACAAATAACTTAAAGGACCCAAGGACCCCAAAGGCCCCCATCCTAACTTTAATGCTCAAGGGCCAACAAATTAACCTAAGGTGACACTAATGGTAACCCTAATGCTCAAGGGCCCACTAATTAACCTAACGTGGAAGCCAATGTATAATCAAAGTCATCTATTAGAACCATTACCATGGCATAACAAGGACCCACCTCCCAATGAGCTATACAAATAAAAATTATTTAATTCTAACAAAAACCTTAGTTTATGATTCACCAGTCATTATTAGTCACAACTCATATTATGGGACACAAAAGCACAATTGTAATTTGGTGTCATATAGGAGATCCACCTCTTGGTGAGCTAAACTTGTGTCTTCCTTTGGAATTTATATTTACTTTTGTGGAATTTATATTTAATTTTGATATAAAAATTATCATTATCCGTGTAAAAGATTCAAAAGACAAGTAATATAATTTTTTAAAAATTTATAGTTTTTAAAATAAACATGCACAAAATTTTTTATTTTTTTTAATGAATTTACAACTCATATTGTGGGACACAAAAACACAACTATAATTTTATGGTATATTGAGGATCCACTTCTTATTGAGCTAAAATTATGTCTTCCTTGTTAAATTTATTTTTATTTTTATAGAAGTTATATTTATTTTTGATATAAAACTTCCATCCTTGTAAATGATTCAAAAAATTAAGAATATAATGTTTTTTTTTATAATTTTATAGTTTTAATAAAAAAAACATATATAAACACATGGAAATTTTGTAAATGATTCAAAATATAAGTAATATAAATATTTTTAAATTTTATGATTTAAAATAAAACATATATAAACACGGAGATTATTTAATTCTAACCAAAAAAAAAAACCTTTGTTTATGGTCCACCAATCATTATTAGTCATCAATTCATATTAGCATAATTTCATGGCATATTGGGCATCCACCTATTGGTGAGTTAAACTTGTGTTGGAATTTATATTTACTTTTATTAAATTTATAATCACTTTTAATATAAAACCTATTATTTACATTTGTAAATGATTCAAAAGATTAGGAATATAATTTCTTTTTAAATTTTAGAGTTTTAATTAAAAAACATATATAAACACATGAAAATTATTTAATTCTAAGAAAAACCTTAGTTTATGGTCCACGAGTCATTCTTATTCATAAACTTATATTGCAAGGCACAAAAACATAACTATAATTTGGTGGCATATTGGGGATCCATCTCTTGGTGAGCTAAACTTGTATCTTCTTTATGGAATTTATATTTATTTGTGTCATTTATCCTTGTAAATGATTGAAAAGATAAGTAATATAAATTTTATTATTATTTTAAAAATAAATATGCACAACAATTGTTTTAATGAGTTTAAACTCATGTTGTTGGACACAAAAAAATACACCTAAAATTTCGTGGCATATTGGTGTCGCCTCTACGTACACCATTTTTTTATTATTTTTAATTTTTTTAATGAGTTTGCACAAGTTTTCATGAGGGGTCTGAGTCCCTTCATACTTAGGGGGTTTGAACCTTTGATCTTTCAAAGAGAGGCCAAAGCCCTTACCACTACAATAAACTTGCACCTACATGTGCAACAATTATATTAATCTTACTATCGATTAAAATAATGACTATATTTAAAAATCATTGGTTTAATGTGAATTGTTTAATTCTAACAAAAAGCTTAGTTTATGGTCCACAAATCATTATTAGTTATAAACTCATATTGTATGATATTGTTACTTGGTGCCATAATGGGGACCCACCCCTTGGTGAGCTAAACTTGTCTTTCTTATGGAAGTTACAGTTACTTTTGACATAAAATAGTCATTTATCCTTCTAAATAATTAAATATATATATATATATATATATATATATATATATATATATATATAGTTAAAAAATGTACAAGTATATTAATATTATTATGAATTAAATTAATTAACAACTGTATTTCCAAAATTTCTATTAAAAATAGATAGTTTAATAGAAATTATGTAATTTTAACTATGGTCCACCAATCATTATTTTTATTAACTTATATTGTAGGATACAAAGGGCAATTCTAATTTGGTGGTATAATGGGGACCCACTACTTGGTGAGCTAAACTTGTGATTTCATATGGAAGTTATATTTATTATTTACATAAAAACTATCAATGATCCTTGTAAATGATTTTAAATGGTAAATTTTTATAGTTAAAAAAAGAAATGTACAACAATTATATTAACCTTACTATCAATTAAGTTAATGGCTATATTTCCACAAGATTTATTAAAAGTCATTAGTTTATTAAAAATTATTTAATTTTAACTAAAATTTTAGTTTATGGGCCATGAATCATTATTAATCATTAACTTATATTTAGGGACACAAAGTTCAATTGTAATTTGGTGGTATAATAGGGACCCATCACTTGGTCAGCTAAACTTGTGTCTTCCTTATGGAATTTACATTAAATAATTAAGCACTCATGAAGGATCAAATAATGTGTATTCTCCACTCTAGATTGCATAAGTAAGCAAGGGCTACATGGAATGCAATCTAAAAGGTTCATGATAATTTGTAAAAATATAAGAGAGATCCATGATTATTGGCTTTGATAACTTTGGAGTGATTTCAACTAATTTTAGGTGCATGCTATTTATCAACCAATCAATGGTTAAAAATAGTCCTAGCACTCAATGAGGGTGATGAATTTAAAGAAATATTTAACAAGTGAAGGACTAGGAAAGAAGTCGCTAGCTCAAAAACCTAGTGAAAGTGCAATGCATACATGCACTAACATGACTAGGATAATCATGGTATCATTACGCTTCTCTTGAATCAATAAACAACAAGAAGTCCATGTAAATCTAAATATGTAATTATGATATCAAACTACCATGCATCAATCAAACATGCAAGAGCAAATGATGTGAGGCTAGTGGATCACTACTAGCATTTGATACCTAACATGTAATGATCTAATGCTTGACTAGGATCATCACTACATCCCAATAGATATTATAATGTGTTATTGAATGATGATTGAGAGAGGTAGATATCATAGCTTGCCATAATTCCTACTCCTTTAGTCAACATAACACTTTTATTATATTGATTATTATCTTTTGTGTTATGTAGTTATCCATGGTGTCTTATATGGAGGCTAACAATGTCATATTACCATTTTATCCAAGGTTATGAGAAGCATATTTTTCCTTAGTATTATTTGGAGTAGGATCTGGTTCAACCTTATATGAGATGACAAAAATATTTAATAAGGAAGGAGATCCATCACCATCTAGAGGGATCTAAATAAGGCGATCAAAGTTATCATCCTTTGGAGATTGTAGAAATTGGTCTTTTATCACACTCACTACTATTGATCATGAGTTTGGGATATTTTATGGTGAGATTGTTTACACTTGCAACTTGAGAAGAGTTGGGACATTGAAAAGGGTAAGGGTTGTTATCATCCTCTTCATTCCAATCTAATTTATTTAAGGATATGGTATCGTCACTAACTTCTGAAGGTTAACATTGAAATCCATCCTAATTATTAGATGAGAGGGATGTTTGTAGAGGTTTATTTTAACTAGGTATAAATCCCAACCTAAAACACCTAAGACAAGGTTCAATTTCTAAAGGTTCCTCTAAGCCTTGCTCATAGAGGCCTAACCCATTTCTCTAGTATCCCATGTTACACAAAATCCATTTAGATATGGGGTATAGATCTAAAAGGTAATGTGAAGCATCTTGCCACTCAATTGAATAAATATTACTACCTTGGATGTCCTCCTCATGTTTAGTAGTGATGCAAATAAAGGAAAAAATACCTACCTATATTATTTTTCCCTTTCTAGAGGCTAGTCCTATCACAACCCTAAATTCCTAATTCTTTTATTTATTTATTTATTTTTTAAATTCACAACCAAGGATTATAGGATATTTTCTATGGAACAACTACTCATATTAACATATCAGCTACTTTTCTAGATATTCCTTGAGGCACATCCATCCTTATACCCTACATAAATCTGGCTATAGTGTACTAGTTGTTTTTCTTAATGGGTCAAACTATCTATCTCATGGATCCAAAGAGCTAGTATTGACCAACCTTTCATTCTTTCGAAAGGAACATGCCAATAATTACCCTCTATATAAGTCTTTCTATGTAAAGAGTCAGTGCGAGAGGGGATTGAATATCCATCTCGTATCCTTATGAGCTAGACATCTCAATTAGCCTCATTCATAAAACCTTCCTTGCAAGAACCATTACTTGGAAAACTTAACAATCATACTTCGTTAAACTTATTCTTTCACAAGGCAAGCAAGCTACAATAAGAGACCTATTAACTTTGTTATTCTTGTGCATATCTAATTACCCAAATTCAATAATTCTTTTGATTTTGGTGTCATCTAATTTGAACACAGTAATTTCCATTATATTTTATGCATTACCAAGCTTGTCCCAACTATCCATATGCCATAATCCAATATTTAGTATTTAGACCCAAGGTATAGTTCATGATAAAGGGTTCATAATCAAAATATAAATTTAACTCTCTTAACATTTATAATCATGCTTTTATTTCAGTTTGGAATTCAACCATTCCTTATGCACTAAAAAGGTCCAAAAAAGGACTCCTAATTACTGATGTAAACTAAATGACAAGAACCATACATTGGAGCAAGTCAAAAGAATCATTTTCATCCACATAGCATCCTAAATTATTAAACATTATAATAATTCCCTATTAGAATTCAATATCTTTTAAGACAACAATGTCTAAACTGAAATGAATATTATGTAATGCACCATATATAATCATATCATTAAAAAGAATAACACCATAAGGAAATATCACCACAATAATCAAACAATAATATTTTACCCTAGAAAACCCCCTATTGGGGAAAAACTAGCCTAAAATCATATCTCTTTCATTATATTCAAATTGAATCGGTCTTTACATAATGTCGAAGATAATCCATTCAGTATTTATGACCTCCAAGGGATATTCCATTAATCCTTAAGTATTATGAACTGAATCGGTCAGTCAAATCAATCTACATTTGTCTCCTCTTCATGGAGTACAACTCTAGAATAGCCCCTCAATACATGGATACCTTTTAACTTTCTTTACACTATGTACTTTTCATGATTCACAAGAAGATACAACTCAATACCTGGATTTATTCTTTATGATAGTAAAATCATACATAATACTCATTCAAAATTTATCAATAGTAGATGGATATTCCATAACAACAACCATCCCAACTACACCTAGAATTCTATCATTCAAAGTCCTACATTTCAATCCTATCCTTAAACTAGACCATCGACTATTCTCATTCTAGGCTTATTGGAACCATGTCCATAGAATATAGCAACACAAATAGCTTACCTATTAGAACCAACACTCAAGTATATGTTGAATACAACAATTTACAAACCATGCACCTGGTTCACTAAAAATGACTCAATGATAACGTCATAGACTCAAATGATATCCTAAAATATTTGCTAAACTAAGAGCTCAGCTCGACTTAAAACTAATACACATAAACCAAACCTTGCATCATTAAGTGAGTTTAAGCTCCTCTCATAAAAGTATTATTCCATTCCCCCATTTTCCAGAATTACTTACTGTGTTGAGATAACAAAGATAGATTCACGCTAGCCTTTGAATACAGTGACCACATCAAAACTCTACCTTGAGTTGACACTACAATATCCCCCTAGGTATCTCCATCCTGGATTGAGTTGGCACTATCTAAACAATATTGACTTAATCCTTACTCAATCAAAGAGTCGTAGGTGTATCCTCAATGTCACACTCAAGGATAGAACGCCATACAAGGAAAGTCAAAAGACTGAAACAACACCAGATTCATAATTCTTATCATCCAACCATAAGTGTAGTGGCATTCCCTATGCTATAGTATTTAATGGTGATAGGTACTATTATAGAGGTAAATACTCAGTTGTTTTAGTTGTCCACTACCCAATCAAGGTAATAGTTTTGTAACACACAAATACACAATAGTCATCCCATCCCACTAAGAGTTTAAACACCATTAAATTCCTCTAGAGTGATGGCTAAAATATATCTTGGCAATACGTAGGATGATCAAGCCTTAACTTCTATATCTATGGCATACACTTATACTTACCCATTGAACAAGGAGTAAACTCTTGTTAGCCCACTCTTCCTTCTAAAATGCACCTAAATATTAGAATATAATCTTGGCAAAGCCCAAAATATGAATCCAAAAATTATCTCCCTCTTATACTCACAACAAAGACTAAGATAACTATCTCGACTTATAGTGCATGAAAGCCAAAACTCAGCAACAGGAGTTTAATTTCTCTAGCAATTCAAATTATCGAAACCATTATCTCTTCTAAATATAAAATACTATCAAAAGCATGGTGCTCTTACCATTTTATCTTGAGCAAGTCCTTTGACATAGAGTTCCACTATTCCTTGTTCCAATGATTCTCCTTCTCGATAAACCTTACCCTACCACTTTGAATCCTCTCCCCTGTTCTCTCTCTCCACTATCAAACTCATCCCCTATTCAAATTCTTGCTTTTTTCCTCTTTTTCCATCAAAGTTACTCACCCACTTATTCTTGCACATTCTCTCCTCTCCTTTCGATCATGAAGGAGTATACCGGACCAACTGGTTTCTATCATTACTTCTATTGAAAAACACTCACAAACCTTTTTGATATCTTGCCAGAGATATCATCCAAGAATAACAACATCCTTAATATTTAGCAATGTGCTCCCCATAATGAGTTCAGTTTCCCTTTGATAATCCATAATTTTCTTTTTCCAGTGAGTAAATACATCCACCATTTGATGTTTCCTTGATTTAAGAAAATAAAAAATCACTACTTACTAGAATATACACAACTTTAAACAAAATACATCCATTTTACATTAAATAAAGCTTTATCCAAATCTAAGATAATTAACAATAATATACTTTTTTATTTTTAATTGGAATATTTCCTTGTCCAATACATGGTGAGCAATTATACGAAAGATCTATAATTTAGACCACTCTTAAGTTGTTCTATATATACAAGAGACCTTCATAAGTGAAATTATGTTAACAACATATTTTACTTTCAATTCATGAGCATATATTTCTAAAGCTTAACATGAAATAACCAAGTATTTTCCAAATTTATATAATATAATATTATATTTAGCAAATATTATACAAAAGCTAAACATATCCCAGTCAACATTCCATCCAAAGACAACATAGTCAATCATGAGTTTGTCTATTGAAAAAGTCTTCCAAGGGAGGGTCATGATAAGTCCTAAGGTTCCAAGAGAATGAGAAAGTTTGGATAGGCCTAAAAATATTAGATTGATTTCTTTATTAACATTATTAGTGCTACAAGTTTCAACTTGATTAATATCTTGAATGTTAGGTTGATTTTGGTTATTATTATATATTTTATTTTTCCTTAGGGTTTCAGTTATCAACTTGATCCTTAGGCTACTTAGGTTATGGACTATGGGTAAGTGACCTTAACGCATCATGGATAAGAGATTGTAAAGTTGAAAAGAATAAGAAAATAGATTAAGGTTGATAAGAATAGTATAGGTCTTGTATTGGTATTCGCATACAAGGATTTGATAATATGTGGATGGAACAATCTATATCAAATAGATATAGGGTCTACCAAGGAGGATATTGTAGGATAGGTCACATGGCATAACATGAAAGAGATTTTTTATGGTTTGAGGTCCAAATTTTAGAGGTAAGACCACCATGCCACTAGTCTTACATTCCTTATAGTCAAAGGCTTTGATAATGAGGTTTAATTCATCCAAGTCATGTTTATTCATCCTAAAATTACTTATAAATTTTAGGTTACATATGCTAAGTGTGAGAGCATGCATGTGATCCACCAAGAATGTTAAAGTTCCTCAAGATGCACACTCACCTCAATATGGTATATGGCTATATACCTACATTTGGTGGATTTATTAACACACACCTATGGTCCATTTATCTAAAAACATAAAATGGTTCATTGTCCTTGTGGAATAGTGATTCTATCTAAAATAGAACAAACAAGTAAATGCATTTAAAACAAGTGACTAATATATATGTTTTTATTTCATTGAGAGCTACTAAAAACTAGATAAGAGTTACTACAACTACTTTATATGTTTTAGGAAGGGGCTCAAAAGAATGGATAAACAAAAATTTGGCTTAGTGTAAACTAAATGCAATTAACTCTTTAATGTCTAGAATAGGAAAATGAAACTTTATCATAATTCTAGACTACGATTCCTTTATTATACCTTCTTTAGTATTTTTAAAGTAGAAATAGAGGACTAGAAATATAGTAGAAGAATAAATAGTCCTATATATAAAAGGAAATTTTAAAATATTTAGGAATGTAGCTAGTTCTATAGCTATACGAAAATTTCCACTTGTGACATAGTGGTAGTGATTCTACAAAGTTACTACTACCAAGTTACCATCAGTGATTATGTCCTATAGCTATAAAATAGAAACAAAATAGAATTGGGATGAGTAGTTAGGGGGTATACCAATATTTAAAAAGTATGTGGATTTTTAGGCTAGATAATAAAACCTCCAGGTCACTTATAAAACCAAAGAATTGTTAAATGATAAAGTAAAAAAACATATATGTGGAATCCTTTCCTAGGCCTTGGATAACAATATCACCCTATCAACAATAATTTAGTGTGGTAAATTATAGTAGAGGAAAATACATTGAACTATACTATATTTTTTTGTTTCAAATGTGTGTAATAGAGAGGATCTAAGAACTATAGTATAGACTAAACAAATAGGTAAAATTTCTACCTATAATTTGAGGTAGAGGTTTGGCATACAAAAGTGATAGGTGGTTAAATTTATTAGGGGGTAGTTAGAGGAATGAAAGATTTTAAATGGGTAATTTTCAAACAAATTCTATCTAAAGTGGCCTATAATTAGGCTAGTTATATTTAAATGTCATGGCCAATGAAATCATTGCTTATGTAAGCGAGGTAACATTTTTTCTTTGAGAGGCTAAACAAGAAAATATTTGAGATAAAACTTCAAAAATCATCCATGGGGTGTCTAGGAGTAGTGGCACAAAGAGAGGGACTAGAAAAAATGCAAAAAATAAATCTAATTTCTTAAAACCAAGTAAATAAGGGATAAGTGATTATAGAAATTCATAAATCAAATATTATGATGTAAAAATAATGAATATTTTCTAAATAAAAACTAGAAAAAATGTTAGTAAATGAAAAGCATAAACCCCAAATAATTCTAGAGAGAAAATTATAGGCAACAAGGCAAGGACATCTGGGTAGAAAGTCCTTCTTGCACCTAACCAAGAAATCCCCAAAACATCAAGAAAAAAAACTAGTATAATAGTGAGAACTTAGAACATTGAGTAAGAAAAATAGTAGAGTTTTATTTACATTTAATGTATTTTTGTGAGAGGAACCTCGAGCACTCTATTTATAGAATTTATGACCTTGGGGAAGGATCAAGGTGAATTCATGGAAATGGAAATTTGTAGATTTAACTTTGGAAGATAGGAGGAGGTGGATCCAAAATTATTAATTTTGGCCTTCAAGATATTTGAGGAGGATGGTACCATAACTATCAGGTGACTCAATAGGGGTGGAGAATATAAGAATGTGATTCTATACATGGTAGGGTGAAATTGCTACCTGAAAATTATTGTTAATGATTACACTAAAAATTTTGTAGATTTGAAAATTTTATCCAATGATATGGGGAAATATTATATTATCTCATAATTAGATATAATGTTAATTTGGAAAAAATGTTGGTAATTTTGCTATGAAAAGTAGAAATATTGCAAAATTGAGTTAGAATGCTTAATTGTATTTTTTGACTTCCTAGTGGATGATTGTAGTTTTGGTGTTTCAAAATTAGGTGTCTACATTTAATCCATTTTGATACACTTATTGTGTAATAAATGTGTTCAACATAGTAGTAGATACCCCCAATTTTGGAGAAAAACTACTTCCTATTAATTGTTTAGGTAAGGCAAAGGTATGGTGCAAAAATAATTCATTTACAAGCATTTACAAGCACTTTAAAATTTTATATTTTACAAAGCATTAATTTCATTAATATCATCAACCAAGGCCCTCCCTTGAGTTATTTGAGGGGACTCAAAAGTTCCTAATGAAACATAAATGGTATGAGAAGAAAAAGGTTAGGAAAATGGAAAGTTGGTGAGAGATGAACATAAAGAGAGATGTGAAGGATACAAAAAAATGGTTAAAAGAAAATATTTTTTACCCTGGTCGATTATGAAAAGGAGCTCTTGGAAAGAGAAGCAATGGTAAAATAGGGATGACTAGTGCACCATGTACATATTTTAAGGTATGAAGATAAACCAACTATATTTGGAATTTACATACTCTTCAAGATCTAAGCTTGTCTATGAATTTTGTAGGTATTTTTTTGAAAATTTTTACAAAAAAAAACCTAAATGCAATACAACAATCATGTAACTAGGTGGTAGTGATACCACTATTGTAATATCCCATACTACCAAGGATTCTAAGAAAGAAATATTTTTCTCTTTTTCATAGAATCACTATTGTGAACAACCCATTGAAATTTTCACCAAAGGAGATTATGTGGTCTAGTGGTATTTTTTGCTTAGTGGTGATTTTCTTGGCTGGTATCATTTTTATTAAGAAAAAGAGAAGTCAAAATTTAAGACTTAGGAGTAGGATATAGGCTAGTATATATATATTTTTCATAGTTCAATGGCTAGTATATATATGGCAGCCTTTGGTTTCTCTCAGGACTGGACAGACTGGGTCATGAGCTGTATCTTTATGCCTTCATACTCTGTTCTAATCAAGGGGCTTCCCTTGCCTCCTTTTGGAGCCTCACGGGGTCTTCGTCAAGGAGACCCTTGCTCTCCTTATCTCTTCCTCATCTTGGCTGAAGGATTAGGCCGACTCTTCCTGAGAAGAAGACTTCAAGGTCTGATAACAGGTATTAAGGTCGGGGCTGAAGTTTTGACTCATTTACAGTTTGTGGATGATACTGGATTTGTTGGAGTGGCCAGTCTCAAGGAAGTAAGAGGAATCAGAGATACTCTAAACGTCTACCTCCGGGCCTCAAACCAAGTCATCAATGATAAAAAATCCAAAGTGGTCTTCTTCAATCTTGACCAAAGGTTACAGGACATAGTAATTGAAATCTTGGGATTCACTAGGACCTCTCTCCCAATAGTTTACTTGGGGGTTCCTCTGCATTTCAAAAAACTAAAAATTGATATCTGGAAGGATCTTTTGGATGGTATCAAAGATAGAATGAATCATTGGTCTCATAGATGGTTAAGCTATGGGGGCCGACTAACTTTCCTGCAGTCAGTTATTCAGGCTATGCCAATATATAAATTCTCCATCCTAGCTGCCCCACATTCTATTTGGAAAGAGCTGGACATAATGGCTAGAAGTTTTTTATGGGAAGGTGCAAAAGGAGAGAGGAAATGGGCCCTGGTTGGCTGGGATAAGGTTACCCAGCCCAAGGAAAAAGGAGGGCTGGGACTAAGAAGCTCCAAGTTTAACAATAAAGCTTTGGCAGGCAAACTATACTCGAGGTGGATCTCCCAGCCAACATCCCTCTTCAGTAGAATCCTCTCTAGCAAATACTTGGGGTATGTTCATCCCAATGATGTGGGCCGCTTCCCTCTGGAGGGTAATGGATCCTTAGTGTGGCAGGCTCTCAAGCTTGGATCTCAACTTATTAAAGATCAATTGTTCTGGAAAGTGGGGAGAGGGGAGAAGGCCCGGTTCTGGACTGATTCCTGGGACCAGCATCCCCCCATCATTGCTGTGTTTCCCAAATTGCAACCGATTAAATCTGCTATAGAAGATAAGGGCTAGATCCAAATTGAGAGCTATTTTAATACCAGCCAATTGGGGGAGTACAAGATCAAAAAGTTCAAGCGGATGGATGAGTGGCCAATTCCAATCCCTCCGGAGCTGGCACCCATCTTGTCTAAAATTTTGACAGAACGGTTTCTTACTGGGAGAGATGAGGAGGATGAACTAGCTTGGGGCTATGGGAACCTTGGGGTTTATACTGTGAAGGAGGGATACAATAAGATCCTCCCAGAGCCCCCCCCACACTTTTTTCTGGTCCAAGATTGGAGGAAGATATGGCATTCCAAGGGTTGGCCGAAAGTGAACTTCTTTGCCTGGCAGTTTATGCACAATGGAATTCTCACCTTTGACAATCTCAGAATTAGAGGCATCATTGGTCCTTCTCAGTGTGTGTTATGCCACAAGAATGAGGAAACTGCTGATCATCTAATGTTTGAATGTCCCTTCACAAGGCAAATCTGGAAGCATTGGTTCTCCCATTTTAAACTTCAGGCTAACGGTGACTTGACTCGGACCAATATTTGGGAAAGCTGGAAGAAAGGTAGATTTAAATCTAAAGCTCTTCGAATTGGTTGGGAGCTTGGTTTACTCTTTATCTAGTGGTAGGTGTGGTTGGAGAGAAATGCCCGTATTTTTTGGGAAACATTCTCCTCGTTAGATGGAATTTGGCAGGTCATCTGGAGCAAAGTCGTGGAAACGGTTGCCCTTTATGCTGAGGAGGAAAATCAGTCTGATCAAGAGAGACAAGTGAGAGGTAGTTGGAAACATCCCCCAGAAGGCTGGATCAAAATAAATACTGATGGAGCTGCAAAAGGCAATCCGGGCAGTGCTGGAATTGGAGTAGTGTGTCGGGATCATGCTGGGTCTGTGCTCTATTGGGAGTTGCAGGGACTGGGATGTGCCACAAACAATGAAGCAGAGGCCTTTGCTATCAAATCTGCCTCCATCTGGGCTGTCAAGCAGGGACACAGGAAGATAATTGTCGAGTCTGACTCCCAAATCCTGGTGGGCGCTCTTGATTGCATGAGGAACTTTGACTTGAAAGCCTGGAGGTTGCGAATTCTGGTCTCTCAAATCAAGGAGCTATGGAGGGAACTTGATGATGTGATTCCCGTCCATGTGAACCGAGATCTCAACAAGGCGGTCGATTTCCTTGCAAAGATGGGTGCCGAGAGGGAGGTTGGGATGCAGCTGCATAGTGATTTGCCTGTGGAGGATGCAGTGATTAGGCAAGGCCTTGAACGATTTTTGAAATAATGTGCAGAGTTTTTGATGCTAAGGGAGGTTTTTGTCGTGATATCGCGACCTGTAGCACCATCACGGCCTCTAGCTGGAAGTTGTCACGATTTCGCGATAGGTTGCACCTTCGCGGCCTTTGGCGGGTTCCTATCGCGAAATCGTGACATGTCACGATTTCGTGACATGTCGCGCTATCGTGGCCCTTGGTGAGATACTATCGCGATATCGCGACCTATTTTGCTGTCGAGGCCTTAAGAGGGAAGTTGTCACGATTTCGTGACCTGGTGCGCCATTGCGGCCTTTGGCTAGAAGCTGTAGCGATTTCGTGACGTTTTTGGCACAGGGTTGGCAAGGAGGATAACCGTCGCGATATCGCGACAATTTTTGTGAATTGGAGCAAAGTGCAAAATCCGTCGCGATATCGCGACATTTCTGCTGTTCGAAAGCCGCAAGGAAAAATCGTCGCGATATCGCGACAGTTTTGGCAACTTGGTGCCATCTGGAAAACTTGTCGCGATATCGCGACACTTTTGAATATGGAGAGCAAAGTGGAAAACTCATCGCGATATCGCGACAGTTTTGAGGATTGGGAGCTGAAAGGAAAATTCGTCGTGATATCGCGACACTTTTGGTGAACTGGTGACATGAGGAAAACTTGTCGCGATATCGCGACTCTTTTGCCGACCGGATGCAAAGTGGAAAACTTGTCACGATATCGCGACACTTTTTGTGATCGGGTGCAGAAACATAATTTCGTCGCGATATCGCGACACTTTTGGCACATAAGTGGCTTGGAGGAAAACTGTCGCGATATCGCGACGCTTTTGCGGCCAGGGCGCCAAATGGAAAACTCGTCGCGATATCGCGACGCTTTTGCTGGCTGGGCGATTCGAAGACACTTCGTCATTATTTCGTGACCTTTTCGGCGATATGGAGCTTTTTGGATTTCTAGTTGCGATTTCGCGACACCTTTGGCGATGGGGCGCCGGAGGGAGCTGCCGTCGCGATTTCACGACTTTTTTGGCAAACGGGTGCCGAGGGCTTTGGCTGTCGCGATATCGCGACATGTCCACGATTTCGCGACATGTGGCTCCGACGCGGCCGAGACGGGGCTGACTGTCGCGATTTCGCGACATGTCACTGTTTCGCGCCCTGTTGACTTCTGTGCCTTGTGTTGGAAAGTGTTGACTTTTTGCTCTGCACTTGTTGTTTTGGTCTCTGCTCTTGGTTGGGATGAGTTTTCTCCCGTTTGTATTAGTTCTTTGTATTAATATAAGTTTTTCATTTTTTTCAAAAAAAAAAAAAAAATGAAAATCCTACAAAAAGTGTTAAAACTAGATACTACCTCAGGAGATTGAAGTGCAAAATATTGGAAATTTTGAGGAATATTAGTTGTCATTGATGTCAAAATATTCTAAGAAAAATTGTATTTTGATTGGTTTCAAAAGAGCTTTATGTGAAGCATGATTTAAATGGTTTTTCTCAAAACCATTGATGGAAAAATAAAAGGTTTTTCTTAAAAACCTATGGAGAGACCTAAGGAATTAAATAAATTATAATTAATTATAATAATTTAATTATGTATTAATTTGTAATTTAATTTAATAATCCTTTTTTTTATTAAATTAATTATAACTTAATTATATTAATTAGTATTATTATTAATTAATTTATAATTTAATTAAATTACCTTATGGTAAGGTTGGCAAAGTTTAAATTTAATTGCAATTGTCTTTTTCCGTCGACGTCATAAAATTTTGTGGAGCGCTGACGTCTAAGTCAAATGATGGATTTCATGTATAAATGCCATGCCAAGGGGCATTCAAACCTTACCTTCATTGATTGATTTAGAGACCAAGAAAAGTTTATTTTGTGCAAATCATTGAGGAAGAATACAAAATTGTTTTGTCTTTTAGTGCCAACAAGAAGACTAGTGGGGAGGTCTTAAGTCATCACTCCCATTGGATAGTGTGGTCCATTGGTAGTTCACATTTTGTGATAGCATTTTGGAGCGAGAGTGACCACAATCGACTCGTGTGGAGGTTGTTGGCATGTTTGTCTTGAGCGTCGAGGTGGAAATCTATTTGGCACGCACTTTTTAAAGCACCAAGCTTGGGAAGAAAGAGCACGTGGTGCTCTTAGCCTCCCAAGCATGTGCCTAGCACACATTGTCATCAAGCCCGCAACTAGGGCACACGAGGAGGTGGTGTTTATAGGTTCGAATCCCACAAGTGGCAAAGGTAATTTTAATTAAAGATTATTTATTTTCCTAAGGTGAAAAAGGGAGTTATAAGGGTAAATGAAAGGTTACTTTCTTGGTAATTAATTTATGTTATTGGAGTTATAAGGAAAGTGGATTTGATTTTTGCCAAAGTTATTTTTGCCATTAAATCTAATTAAGGAGGTTTTTGAGTTAATTTTTGTGGATGTTAAATTTATTTTAATTTGGAGATTATAAGGTGTTATTGGATAAATATTTTATGTATGTTGATGGTTGTTTTTAAAGAAGGAGTGATATGGTGTAATTGAGTTTTTTTTGCATTACATTGTGAGAGAGATTTATCTTCTAACCTCTTTGAGTTTGGCATAGAAGTGTTTGTGGTTGTGGCAGATATTTGAGGTTCCTTCATCATCAAGAAAAGGTATGAATACATTCTTCCATAGTTGAGTTGATTGATTGGTTTTCTAAAAATAAGTTTGGAGTGAAAATAAATTGATTAGGGCTTCCTTATTGAGTGTGTTTGAGTTAATGCTTCAAGGTTTTATGGAATAAAGAGTTGTTTTTAAAGTCTTATTTTATAGGCATTGGTGTTGAAGCCATTGGTTGTGTGAAGAACTTGAACTAGGGTTTGAAAATAACATGAGTATCATTTTTATGTGAGAGTTGTTTTATAAGAATTGTTGTTGAAGTGAGTTTTTGAGTGAAGAACTTGAACTAGGATTTGAAAATAACATGAGTATCATTGTTATGTGAGATTTGTTGTTGAGCATTGTTGGAAACATTTTGAGTGAGTGATCATATACTTGAACTAAGGTTTGTGAGAAAGGATTATTTTATTGAGTGATTGGTTGAGTAGAGTTGGTTGAGCCTATTCAAGTGGATGTGTGAAGTGATTGTACAAGTTCCATAAAACAAACTATTCTATATTCTGAATTGACTTGAGAAAGTAATTGAGGTAAATATGAAGCATATTGAGTCTCTAACAATTCTCCTTATGTTTCTCAAAGAGTGATTGAAAGTGATTGAGTATTGAGGTGAATGTGAAGCATATTGAGTATCTAACAATTCTCCTTATGTTTCTCAAAGAGTTATTGAAAGTGATTGAGTATTGAGGTGAATGTGAAGCATATTGAGTCTCCAACAATTATTTGTATGTTTTTATAAGAGTTGTTGAAAGTTATTGAGAATTGGAATAAGTATATAGCATATTGAGTCTCTAACAATTCTCTTTATGTTTCTATGATATTGGACAAGTTCTAGTGTGGACTTGTTGAGCAGATTTGAGGTAATTCTTTGAGAAGACTTGTGGATAGATTTGAGTAAGCTTTTGTGGAAGCTTACAATACATATTGAGAGTAGATTTAGATAAGTTCTTGAGAGGAATTATTGAGAAAATTTTATTAAGTTCTTGAGAGGACTTATTGAGCAAGATTTGGTTAAGTTCTTGAGAGGACTTATTGAGCAAATTTGGTTAAGTTCTTGAGCGGACTTATTGAGAAGATTTGGTTAAGTTCTTGAGAGGACTTATTTAGAAGATTTGGTTAAGTTCTTGAGAGGACTTATTGAGCAAGATTTGGTTAAGTTATTGAGAGGACTTATTGAGTAGATTTCGTTAAGTTCTTGAGAGGAATTATTGAGCAGATTTGGTTAACTTCTTTAGAGGACCTATTTAGTAGATTTGGTTAAGTTCTTGAAAGGACTTATTGAGATGAATTGGATAAAGTTCTAGAGAGGACTTGAGGACAAATTGGTGTGAGATTTTGTGAAATATTAAAAGGCAAATTTGAGACAAGTCCTTGAGAAGTCTTGAGAGAAGAGTTGATTGATTGATTTGTTCAAAACTTAAGTTAAGGTTTGGGGTAGATCCAGTAGAGTTGATTTGAGATTGAGTCAAGCTTTGAGTTAAGGCTTGAGGATAGAGATTAAGGAATTATTTATTCTATACCGAAGGATTGTGTTTAGTATAAATTCGAGGACAAAGTTTGGTGTAAATTTGAGGACAAGTTTGTGCCAGAACAGAGATAGATATTGAGTACAAATTTGTGCTAGACCAAAGGACTATGTTTAGTACAGATTCAAGGATAGATTTTGGTGAAAATTTGAGGATAGATTTGTGCCAGAATAAAGGCAAATATTAAAGATAAATTTTTGCTAGAATGAGATATTGTGTTTAGTACAAATTTTAGACAAGGCTTTGGAGGTGACATAGTTTAATACAAAGATCTCTAGATAGAGCAGGGAAGACAGGTGTATTATATGGATAGAGTTCTATTTTCTAAGGGTAGTGGAGGTAGAGTTCTTCTAGAGGATCACCAACTAGATCAAAGACTAGGATATTGGTGTCTCCTATGTATAGATATCCATGAACATGATTTAGGGGATTGGTATCTCCTTTGCATAGAGGTCCGTAAACATTGTAATAGGGAAAGGATTCCAAAGATATTTATTAAGAAAATATTAGTGAAATATTTTCTATGTGGAGTAGCCCACATTGGGTGAACCACGTTAAATTGGTGTCTCTATTGTGTGTGATGATTTATGGATTGCTTTGGTTACTACTGTTGATATTGCTATCTTTACATTGCATAATATTTATTGGAAAGAAAAGTAAAAAGTTATCTTATACTTTTCACCCCTCCTCTAAGTATAAGCTTGTGTTCTTCACAAAAACATATTATCAGATCTTGTCACTTTACAAGAGGAGGAATAACCTATGCTATAGAAGAAAAATAGTCAAAATGGATGACTGAAGAAAACTAGCAATTCAAATTTGGTAAAGTAGACTATGATAGTGTGATGTTTTGGAAATATTCATCTACTAAGATTCAATGAATAGATAGTAGATGTGAAATTTTGGTATTCATATAGAAAATTAAAAGGATACAAAAAATAAAAATCAAGAATTCAAACATTTTATATAAAATGTTGTAGATTTCTAGCTATAGCATCGCAATTGAGATGAGAAGTGTATCTATTTGTAAACTCTCAAGCTCTAAAGAAGAGAGTTGTAATTTTTCAAGGTTGGGGGACTTGAGTACAACCCCTTATTATCCAATTAAAAAATAAGTTAAGAGGCTAGTGGTAAAGCAAAGAGATCAATGCTTCATAGCATTAAGGAGACTAGTAGAGGAGCAAAGAGTTCAATAGTGTCAAGTGAAAAGACAAACATAGTGAGGAGACCAGAGAGGATACTAGTGAAGAGTATAGAAAGGGAGGTGAATTGATGAGCATTAGGAAAAATATTAATAATGAAGGTGATTAGACTAGCATTCATATTACACCTACAAGAAGTAATGTCAAGCAATATTGTCAATAGCCAATAAAAGTAACATGGATATACAAAGACTATTATCACAAAAAAAAGCCAATGGAATAATTGAATTGCATCAAGTTCAACATAATATCAGGGTTTAGTTTTGTATAGGATACTTAACTTGGAATGTAGAGTTATTAGTGTATCCAGTGAACAAGTGTAAGATGACCAAGAAAGAGTTGTTAGCACATTCGTAAGCAAGCACAAGCTATAATTATTTAATTAAAGTAATATGTTAGAATAAAGGAGATTATAATTGGAGTTATAAGGTCTATAAAGGATACTATAATTGGAGTTAGAATAAAGGATATTATAATTTGAGTTGTGGAATGATAAGGATTTCAATTTTAATTAGTTTGTTTCAGTTTTTTAAAGTAATTGAAGATATTTAAAGTTTTTAAGATAGAAGATTTATTTTCTTAAGTTCTTCATTTTTTGAGATAAAATGATATTTAAAAATATTGGAGGTTTTTGAAATTTTGCAAATTTAAAATATTTGGGAGTTAAGAGGTTTTTTACATCAAAGGATTAGAAATTTAAAAATTTATAAATTATTTTTTTAGTATATATTAAACTAGGGAGGTATAAGGTTTGCAACTTCAAAAGAATTGAATTACAAACTTTAATTATTATGGAAGGAAATATGGAGTCCATAATTAAAAAGGAAAGATTAAAAGTTATTAAATTTGGCATTGGAAAATTAATTGAAAAATCTAAGGGTAAGCTAGATAGCATTGCAATTCACCTATAGAGAAGCTATGGATGAAAATTTTGAGATATTTGAATCCTATTTACATTGGTAACTTGATATTATGTTAGCTATTTACATAGGTAGTATAATGTATATGGCATTGATTTCACTTGAACTTCATAAAGACAAAAATTTAAAACAAAAGGACTTGATTGAAAATCTAAAAAAGAACGTAGAGATTGGTACAAGATAGTCAAGTGAATCATCATTTAAAATAGTGTTTCATTCTTCATGCAATATTGACATTCCAAGTTCATCTAACTCAAGAAATTATTATGATGCTTTAATTGAATGTTTAAAAGAAACAAGACAATATCATGATTATAAGAAAACTAGATTGAATGAAGCACATGATATAGAGGTCATAGATAAAGAAAAAGTCTAAGTTATTCATGCACATGAACATGAAGCTTTCATCCATCTACCAAGAATATACTTTAGGCTTGGTGCTTCTCTATTTCAATGGTTTAATCTAGTATCAATAGGACCATGCATCAAAATTTGTAGGAATAAGCAGGTCTTATTAAAAATAATGGAGAAATATTTTATAGAGATTCATAAAAAGATCTATAGTATGACCTATTTATCTATATCATGTATGGTGTATCCTCTACTTTCCTACCAATTACAAGTCACAAAGACATACAAAATTAAAAGAAAATAGGTCATACTTATGTACATATGTCTAAAAATAATATCATTGTGCACTCAAATTTCAATTCCTAGTTAAATATAAAGTATGTTGTATCTTTAATAAATGTTATACAACTTGATTATAATGAATATTTTATAGCTCAATTTAAAGTAATATTAAAATAATTTGACTATTTTCATGTTTTTCATGGCATCACTCTATCTCTTGATGACAAAGAGATAGAATACACTATAGTCATTTGCATAGAAATACATGGTGTATCTCTTTTGCTTGATTTTGAAAATTGTATAGTGGTTGTCTAGTCCATGTTTCACCTAATCACTCTAGTTTATTCCCATAGTCTACATACTAGTTTATAGCTACATCATGATACTTATAGTCTATCTACTATCTGTAGAAGATTAAATTTGGGTAATGAATGGTTTACTTCATATTCCATAGTACTACAAAATGTTTTTGACCTAGAAAATAACATTCAAAGACCTTCATACATATCTCCATATCATTTGGTCTTAGGATCATCCAAACCTCACAATCAAGAAAAACACTTACAAACCAAAACAAAGTAGATCATTGCATGTAAATTATCACGTAAATACCCTTTTTTTGTTTCCACTACAATGATAAATTTGCAATTGTTCTTTTTGAAAATAGTGAATGAGTGCAAGTGGGTGCAACTTAAAACATAAGAAAAATAGGCCCCAATAAAGAGCCCTTTCCATTTGACACACCATAGTTATTCAAATCCACGTCAGCTAATCTCACCTACCTTATCCTAATGTTCTTTTTTTGTCTACCTACCAAATCAACCCAATGTAAATTAAAATAATTTCTTCCAAAATTGCAAGACCCTAAAATTAGGGTTGCTAAATCATTAAAATCAAGGAATTCAAACTAATATTCAAAACCATCCATGTAAGAATGAGAAAACAAATTACATGGAGAAAGAGAGAATATAAATCAAAAGAAAGGAGATCTGTGTGGAGTGCTTTTTCTTCTATTGGAAGAGGACTTGGCAACCATGTTTGTATTTGTTAGAGAAGGCTTAAACACACTCATCTTCTTCTTCACAATGCGTGGGGTATGACTCCTTGAAGTTTCCCATATTATTTCTAAAACAATTCCATGTGGTACTACCAACTTACTACATGGGGAACCGCTCCTTGATGTTTTTCGTGTTATTCCTAAAACAACCACCAAACTTTAGTGAAAACAGGTCTACATTAAATAAAAAAATTAATCCTTGAATATAATTTAAACAAGTGTATTGAAACATAGAGGAGGGACATTACTTTTTAAGGGTGTAGACCAAACAAAAGTCCCTAAATTTAAAAATTTTGGCTTTATAGTGAGCAAGTCAAAGCTTCTTTTTTTGGTTGAGTGTGTACTATTAGATTTAGTGTTGATTTATGTGTATCTTTGGATTTTAACGTGCTTGCCTTTTTAAATAAAAATAAGCACTTAGAGGTTAGCAAGGATTGTTTAATGCATATAACATGATGGATTTCTATCTGATGTGAGTTTGTACCCTTACATTTTAGAAAGATGCACAAATATTAGCATGTTTGACTTTGAAAACCTATGCACTTAATGATTGATAGGGAAATTTTGATGTGTACCCTTGGATGTATTTCCTCATACACCCACTCATGCATATTGTTAGATCTTTGCAGGTTGCATGAATTTTAGCATGCTTGACCTTGTTGACCTAGGCATTAAAAGCTTGATAAAGGTAGTTTAATGCCTACCACCCGATGAATTGTCCCCCTGATGTGAGTTTGTGCATATAATCGTATGTTAAATGGTGCACAATTATTAAGCTTCTAAGGCTTTTTAACTTTAATCTTTTGTGTCAATATTTCCAAATTTTAGCATAATAAAGAGGTGCATGAACATGGTAAAGAGGTTTATACCCTAGGCTTAGGACTTAAGATTTTAGCGTGAATGTTGTAAGGCTTAGAAATTTAAAGAATAAACCTAAGGATATTTGGGTGGAATAATTATATTATACATTAGTCTAATTTTAAAAGTGCAATACCATTGGCAGGTGAAATAATTTGAATTCAAATGTAAATTTAGTGCCAACAGGGATTTGAAAATTGGTGATTTAGTAGGAAATAAGGAAAATAATTACATACAAAAACATGGAAATGCTTATACTTGTTAAGAATATAGTCTCAAACTTGATTTAATGTAGAATAAAATTTATCTTATTAAAGCCATGAAACTAAGGCATGATTGGGAGCTCAAAGCAATTCCATAGAGTAAAATTAGGGTAAAAAATTTATAGTTTCCAGAATCTTATTAAACCTTCCATGATTCTAAATTGGCCAAATGGGATTCAAAAAAACTTAAATAATTGAAAATTTTATTTTGGGTCAAGATAAATATCCATTTGAATCTCATGGGCTGTCATGGGAAATTATCATTTTTGGAAAAAATTCACATCCAATCTTCTACAAATTTGGTATCATTGTGAATAGGAGTTCGATATATTTTCACAAGGTTTTAAATCACCTCAAATGGATTTTTCAATAAAAATTTATGACAATTTCAATTTTGTAGTAAATTTAGGGCAAGATGATGAAATTTAAAGAACCCTAAAATTCAATTTAATATTTTGAACCTTAGAAAAAAAACATTGAAATTTAAAATTTTTGAAACATTTAATCTAAAATAATACCATTGAAAATCAAATATTCAAAATATTCAATCTAAATCAATTAAACTAAAATATCAGTCTTCAAAATACTCATATGCAAGCAATTTTAAAACCTTAATGTTAGTAATGTAAGCAATTTCAATTAATTTTTTTTTTGAATTTACATGGTGGAATCGGTAGCTGCCATGAATTCAAGCAAGTTGTCCAATTTTTATGGCCATCACAATATTCTGCATTGTCCATCCCAAAATATTCCACATAAATCTTCACGTAGTCTACCCCTATAACCACCATGCCATAATCATTTTAAATTTTCTATGCCATTGAAAGCACAAGGAAAGGGATAAGCATTCAGTCCAACGAGGCCCGATATTTGAACCTTGGACCTCTGCCCTCCTTATGAGGTTTGGTCGAACCAATTGGTCTACACCTCAGACCTATAATTTCAAATTCTTTATGTAAATAAAAAATCAAAAACTAAAACCAAAGTCTCAAGTGTGTCCCCAATTGGGGTGTGTTGTGCAATGGCAATAAAAATGGTGACTCTGCTAGAAAAGACTTCTAAGTATTTTGGATGAATAACCCCACTTGAAATAAGGTGAAACTTTAACTAGTAAAAAATTAAATTACTTGGCAGTATTCTAAGAAAAATGGAGTCAAACAAATTTGCTTGAAAATAATGCTTCACTTGCTTTAGTTGTGTGTGTTCATGCATTCATTTTTATTATTAGATCAATAAAAATTCCATCATTTGGTTTGAAGTCAAGCTACTTAAGATATCACTTAAAATATTTGTCTTTGCATTGCTCCACTACCAGTCAAGCATCTATAGCTTCGATGGATATGACCTTGATCTCTTCTAGACCTTGGTCTACTATCAACCATATATTTATATCCTTGGTAAAGTTTATCTAGATCACCCAAGCATCTGATTGATTTACATTATTAATATTTTTTGTCTTGATTTAGAAGTATTGGTATAAATTGTAAATATTATATGTGCCCTTTTGGGTTAGAGATCTATAAGGCTAATTATGGATTGTATATATATTTGCCTAATCATCAAACCGAGATAATTTCATTTCCTCATGACATAAAAATCTTTAAGTATAATTGTTAGATGTAAATCTTAGTGAGATGTTGCATTACTCATTCTTATTTGTTTTATCCCCATAATCAAAGAATAAAATCAAATAATATGATTCATTATTCATCATATTTTCCAAATTTCAAATAAGTTATTCATATTCAATTAATAGAAATCATTTCCTTTAGGGGAACTAGAAGTTGATTGCAATTAAAATCCACTTGTCAAAATTTAAGAAAAAACAAAGAAGAAATAGTATGATAGCAACTAAAAGATAAAATCAGAAAAAGAAAACTTCAGAAATGTAAGTAAATTCAAAGAGAAGTAAAACTGTACAAACATTAAAATATCATAAATTGCATCAAAGCAAAAAAAAAGAAAATAAAAAAGCAAGAAACTATATTACAATGGTTGTTTCAAGTTGAATTTTCTAGGGTCCCAAATGTGGTTTTTGGTAAATTTTGATATGTTTGTTAGGATAGACCTTATGAATCTTTTAGATCTCATTCCTCAATAACACCAAATCTGAATTTTTACAGGATTTTAATTTACCTCTTTCACCCCACTAGCCTGATTTGATTCCATCATCATTCCCATATTTAAATTTTTATTTATCAGACTTAAAACTCCATTATTAGTCTTGTATAACCTTTGGTTTATTAAGTGGAATATCTATCTTTGAATATTCATCTTTGAGTGTAGTTTCCACTACTATGTTGCAAGATTCTATTCTTAGATCATTATTGTCACTCTTTTGATCAGTAATGAGTTCCTTCAAATTTGATCCTATTTCTAAAAATTTGGCTACCATAACACTATCTATTATTTTGTACAAATCATGATAGCATAGTGTTTTATAATCCTCTAGGATATTTATCCTAGATATGGTAACTAACTATATGAATTTGATGCAGTTTATCAGTCACATTTATGTTTGTTTTATCTAACAAAACAACCTTCTTATATGTGTTAGGATGATTCATCTCTAATTATTTATTAACAACATTTAAATCTACAAGGCAATTATGTAAACTTTTACCAATATTTCTAGTGTTTGAAAGGAAATGTGGAGATTCTAATTTTTGTGCATTATCATTCACTAGGACTTGATTAGCCCTTGTAGTTTCTTATTCATTAAACAATAAATCTTTGTGGTTAGCTAACTAAACTATTTTAGTTAAAGGACCACTTTCCTTGACTTTATCAAAATCTTCCATAATACCATACCCAAGATTATTTTATTCTAGATCATTTTCTATTTGTGGCAATGACATGTTATTTTATTATTGTATAATAATTATAGTATCTTCAGATAGAACGAAATTTTGAACATATTGCATCTCATATAGGATGGAAATTTCTCTAAAATATGTGGAATAAATAGATTATTCCTCATCTTCATTCTAAAGACTATGGAATTGTTAGGTGAGATTTGTTGTTGAGCATTGTTGGAAACATTTTGAGTGAGTGATCATATACTTGAACTAAGGTTTGTGAGAAAGGATTATTTCATTGAGTGATTGGTTTGAGTAGAGTTGGTTGAGCCTATTCAAGTGGATGTGTGAAGTGATTGTACAAGTTCCATAAAATAAACTATTCTATATTCTAAATTGACTTGAGAAAGTAATTGAGGTAAATATGAAGCATATTGAGTCTCTAACAATTCTCCTTATGTTTCTCAAAGAGTGATTGAAAGTGATTGAGTATTGAGGTGAATGTGAAGCATATTGAGTCTCTAAAAATTCTCCTTATGTTTCTCAAAGAGTTATTGAAAGTGATTGAGTATTGAGGTGAATGTGAAGCATATTGAGTCTCTAACAATTATTTGTATGTTTCTATAAGAGTGATTGAAAGTGATTGAGAATTGGAATAAGTATATAGCATATTGAGTCTCTAACAATTCTCTTTATGTTTCTATGATATTGGACAAGTTCTAGTGTGGGCTTGTTGAGCATATTTGAGGTAATTCTTTGAGAAGACTTGTGGATAGATTTGAGTAAGATTTTGTGGAAGCTTACAATACAAATTGAGAGTAGATTTAGATAAGTTATTGAGAGGACTTATTGAGAAAAATTTGTTAAGTTCTTGAGAGGACTTATTGAGCAATATTTGGTTAAGTTCTTGAGAGGACTTATTGAGCAAATTTGGTTAAGTTCTTGAGAGGACTTATTGAGAAGATTTGGTTAAGTTCTTGAGAGGACTTATTGAGAATATTTGGTTAAGTTCTTGAGAGGACTTATTGAGCAAGATTTGGTTAAGTTATTGAGAGGACTTATTGAGTAGATTTGGTTAAGTTCTTGAGAGGAATTATTGAGCAGATTTGGTTAAGTTATTTAGAGGACCTATTCAGTAGATTTGGTTAAGTTCTTGAAAGGACTTATTGATATGAATTGGATAAAGTTCTAGGGAGGACTTGAGGACAAATTGGTGTGAGCTTTTGTGAAATATTACAAGGAAAATTTGAGACAAGTCCTTGAGAAGGCTTGAGAGAAGAGTTGATTGATTGATTTGTTCAAACCTTAAGTTAAGGTTTGGGGTAGATCCAGTAGAGTTGATTTGAGATTGAGTCAAGCTTTGAGTTAAGGCTTGAGGATAGAGATTAAGGACTTATTTATTCTAGACCGAAGGATTTTGTTTAGTATAAATTCAAGGACAAAGTTTGGTGTAAATTTGAGGACAAGTTTGTGTGAGAATAGAGATAGAGATTGAGTACAAATTTGTGCTAGACCGAAGGACTATGTTTAGTACAGATTCAAGGATATATTTTGGTGCAAATTTGAGGATAGATTTGTGACAGACTAGAGATAGATATTGAGGATAAATTTTTACTAGAATGACAGATTGTGTTTAATATAAATTTTAGATAGAGCTTTGGAGGTGACAGAGTTGAATACAAAGATCTCTAGATAGAGCAGGGAAGACAGGTGTATTCTATGGATAGAGTTCTATTTTCTAAGGTTAGTGGAGGTAGAGGTCTTCTACAGGATCACCAACTAGAGAAGATACTAGGAGATTGGTGTCTCCTATGTATAGATATCCATGAACTTGATTTAGGGTATTGGTATCTCCTTTGCATAGAGGTCCATAAATATTTTAATAAGGAAAGGATTCCCAAGATATTTATTAAGAAAATATTAGTGAAATATTTTCTATGTGGAGTAGCCCACATTGGGTGAACCACGTTAAATTGGTGTCTCTATTGTGTGTGATAATTTATAGATTGTTTTGGTTACTATTGTTGATATTGCTATCTTTACATTGCATAATATTGATTGGAAAGAAAAGTAAAAAGTTATCTTATACTATTCACCCCTCCTCTCAGTATAAGCTTGTGTTCTTCACAAAAACGTATTATCAGATCTTGTCACTTTACAAGAGGAGGAATAACCTATGCTATAGAAGAAAAATAGTCAAAATGGATGACTGAAGAAAACTAGCAATTCAAATTTGGTAAAGTAGACTATGATAGTGTGATGTTTTGGAAATATTAATCTACTAAGATTCAATGCATAGATAGTAGATGTGAAATTTTGGTATTCATATAGAAAATTAAAAGGATACAAAAAATAAAAATCAAGAATTCAAACATTTTATATAAAATGTTGTAGATTTCTAGCTATAGCATCGCAATTGAGATGAGAAGTGTATCTATTTTTAAACTCTCAATATCTAAAGAAGAGAGTTGTAATTTTTCAAGGTTGGGGGACCTGAGTACAACCCCTTATTATCCAGTTAAAAAAAAAGTTAAGAGACTAGTGGCAAAGCAAAGAGATCAACACTTCATAGCATTAAGGAGACTAGTAGAGGAGCAAAGAGTTCAATAGTGTCAAGTAAAAAGGCCAACAAAGTGAGGGGACCAAAGAGGATACTAGTGAAGAGTATAGAAAGGGAGGTGAATTGATGAGCATTAGGAAAAATATTAACAACGAATGTGAGTAGACTAACATTCATATTACACCTACAAGAAGTAATGTCAAGCAATATTGTCAATAGCCAATAAAAGTAACATGGATATACAAAGACTATTATCACACAAAAAAAGGCAATGGAATAATTGAATTGCATGCAGAGTTCAACACAATATTAGGGTTTAGTTTGGTATAGGATATTTAACTTGGAATGTAGAGTTATTAGTGTATCCAGTGAACAAGTGTAAGATGACCAAGCAAGAGTTGCTATCACATTCGTAAGCAAGCACAAACTACAATTCTTTAATTAAAGTAATATGTTAGAATAAAGGAGATTATAATTGGAGTTATAAGGTCTATAAAGGAGATTATAATTGGAGTTAGAATAAAGGATATTATAATTGGAGTTGTGGAATGATAAGGATTTCAATTTCAATTAGTTTGTTTCAGTTTTTTAAAGTAATTGAGGATATTTTAAAGTTTTTAAGATAGAAGATTTATTTTTTTTAATTATTCATTTTTTGAGATAAAATGATATTTAAAAATATTGGAGGTTTTTGAAATTTTGCAAATTTAAAATATTTGGGAGTTAAGAGGTTTTTTACATCAAAGGATTAGAAATTTAAAAATTTATAAATTAAAAAATTAGTATATATTAAACTAGGGAGGTATAAGGTTTGCAACTTCAAAAGAATTGAATTACAAACTTTAATTATTATGGAAGGAAATATGGAGTCCATAATTAAAAAGGAAATATTAAAAGTTGTTAAATTTGGCATTGGAAAACCCAGGTGTTGTAGGTGAGTTGGAGAGGAGAGGGCAATCCTCCAAGGGAGGTCCTAGGTTCGAATCTTCACCCTACCAAAAAGCTGAATTGGGTACCCAAAATCCAATTGATAATGTTGGTGCGGGCAGGGTTGGGTGCGACTCCCGGGTGACTTTGATGGTATAGAACCCCCTATTCGTGGTCTCTCAGACCAAGGCGGCCCCACAAGGGGTTTTTCGCTTAAAAAAAAAAAAAAAAAATTGGCATTGGAAAATTAATTGAAAAATCTAAGGGTAAGCTAGATGGCATTGCAATTCAAGCAATGAGTTGTTAAATTCTTGTGTTTTTGTTGTTTTGTTTTTATTTATTTATGTTTTTTGTTATTGTTCTTGTGTTTTTTTCGTTCTTGTTCTCGGGTTTCTCTTTGTTTGTGTTATTTTTTTTTTTTTTTATGTGTGAGTGTTTTCTATGTTTTTTGTTTTTGTTTATTGTCTGTTGTTGGTTGTTTTTATTTTATTTTTATTTTATTTATTTATTTTTTAGGTTTTGGTTGTGTTTATTTTTCATGTTTTTTTGGGTTATGTCTTTGTAGTGTTCTGTTGTTTTTGTCTTGTTTTTGTTTTGTTATGTGGTTCTTGTGTTTTTCTATGTGGTTTGTGTTGTGGTTTCTTTTATCTTATTGTGCGTGTTTGGTTGTGCTTTTGGTTTTGACGCTCTCAAGGAGCATGTTTTTTATTTTATTTTATTATTTTTGTTGTTATTTTTTTTTTAATTTGGGTTTGTGAGTTTGTTTGCTCCTTGAGTATGTCAAAGGTGGTAGGCTAGGTCCATGTCCTAGGCATTTTTGGTGGAATGGATACCCCTGCCTCCTTGGGTCTTACCCGAAAGTGGCATCCCTTTTGGGATGTTTTCCATAAAAAAAAAAAGATGTCATTGCAATTCACCTATAGAGAAGCTATGGATGAGAATTTTTAAACATTTGAATCCTATTTACATTGGCAACTTGATATTATGTTACCTATTGACATAGGTAGTATAATGTATATGACATTGCTTTCATTTGAACTTCATAAAGATATAAATCTAAAACAAAAGGACTTGATTGAAAATATAAAAAAGAAAGTAGAGATTGGTACAAGATAATCAAGTGAATCATCACTCAAAATAGTGTTTCATTCTTCATGCAATATTGACATTCCAAGTTCATCTAATTCAAGAAATTATTATGATGCTTTAAGTGAATGTTTAGAAGAAACAAGACAATATCATGATTATAAGAAAACTAGATTGAATGAAGCACATGATATAGAGGTCAAAGACAAAGAAAAATTCCAAGTTATTCATGCACATGAACCTGAATATTTTGTCCATCTACCAAGAATATACTTTAGGCTTGGTGGTTCACTATTTCAATGGTTTAAACTAGTATCAATAGGACCATGCATGAGCATTTGTAGGAATAAGCAGATATTATTAAAAATAATGGAGAAATATTTTACTGAGATTCATAAAAAATATCTATTTTGGGACTAGCCTTTTACTCCAATGATCTTAGATGAAAGCAAGCAAGTCAATATGTATTTATATATATCATGTATGGTGTATCCTCTACTATCCTACCAATTACAAGTCAAAGACATACAAAATTAAAAGAAAATAGGTCATACTTATGTACATATGTCTAAAAATAACATCATTTTGCACTCAAATTTCAATTCTTAGTTAAATATAAAGTATATTGTATCTTTAATAAATGTTATACAACATGATTATAATGAATCTTTTATAGCTCAATTTAAAGTAATCTTAAAATAATTTGACATTTTTCATGTTTTTCATGACATCACTCTATCTCTTGATGACGAAGAGATAGAATACACTATAGCCATTTGCATAGAAATACATGGTGTATCTCTTTTGCTTGATTTTGACTATTGTACAATGGTTGTCTAGTCCATGTTTCAGCTAATCACTCTAGTTTATTCTCATAGTCTACATACTAGTTTATATCTACATCATGAAACTTATAGTCTATCTACTATCTGTAAAATATTAAATTTGGGTAATGAATGGTTTACTTCATATCCCATAGTACTACAAAATAAAATTGACCTAGAAAATAAAATTCAAAGGCCTCTATACATATCTCCACATAATTTTGTTTTAGGATCATCCAAACCTCACAATCAAGAAAAGCACTTACAAACCAAAACAAAGTAGATCATTGCATGTAAATTATCACATAAATGCCCTTTTTTTGTTTCCACTACAATGATAAATCTGCAATTGTTTTTGTGAAAATAGTGAATGAGTGCAAGTGGGTGCATCTTAAAATAGAAGAAAAAGAGGCCCCAATAAAGAGCCCTTTCCATTTGACACAACATAGTTGTTCAAATCCATGTCAACTAATATCACCTACCTTATCCTAATGTCCTTTTTGTCTATCCACAAAATTAGCCCAATGTAAATTAATATAACTGCTTCCAAAATTGCAAGATCCTAAAATTAGGGTTGCTAAATTATCAGAATCAATGAATTCAAACTAATATTCAAAACCATCCATGTAAGAATGAGAAAACAAATTACATGGAGAAAGAGAGAATATAAATCAAAAGGAAGGAGATCTTTTTGGAGTGCCTTTTCTTCTATTGGAACAGGACTTGGCAGCCATGTTTGTGTTTGTTAGAGAAGACTAAACTTAAACACCCATCTTCTTCTTCACAATTGTCGTCTTGAAGTTCCCCATTTATTCTCCAAAACAATTCCATGTGGTACTACCAACTTACTACATGGGGAACCGCTCCTTGATGTTTTTCGTGTTTTTTCTGAAACAACCACCAAGTTTTAGTGAAAAGGGGTCTACATTAAATAAAAAAATTAATCTTTGAATATAATTTAGATAAGTGTATTGAAACATAGTGGAAGAACATTATTTTTTAAGGGTGTAGATAAAAAAAAGTCCCTAAATTTCACATATTATTCTCATCATTATAACATGCATACATTTCCCTTCCATACCTAATTACCCTAAAAATTCTATCTTTATAGCATTATTAGGAAATATTTCTAAGGTGTAATATGAAATTTTAAAGTTTTTCCTTACTTTCATCACAAAACTTATAAGGTGTGATATGAACTTATAAAGTTTTTCTTTACTTCATCACAAAAAGCATGATCTTCAAAATATTTGCCAAAAATTCAACAAAAATTGGTCAAACCTTGCAAAAAATACATCAAAAAGTTATCAAAATTCTCCCACAACTCAGAAAAATATTTTACATGTGATCTTAAATTACAAAGTCAAGTATTAGTTTCAAAAATCAACATTCAAAGTATCTTCCTACCTACAACAATTATACCAAAATCATTATAATTCTATAAAGCTATTTTTTAAAAATAATTACACCATCTCCAGAGTGGTTGTGGAACTAGTTGTATGGTTTATCAATAAAAAATCCTTTAGGATATTACAATTTGAATAAAGAAACAAATAATATTTGATAAAAATAATTAACTCAAAAAATAATGAAATAGGTGCATCTTACATGTGTGAAAACAAAGAGCATATATTTCAAAAAATAAAAGAAAATCATAAAATAAAATAAGGGAGGAAACCTATTGGAAAGATAGTATACAACTAGTTTTTACATGTACACCAACTTTTCAAGATATCTCTATATTTTTCCTTCTGTCATACATCATCTTTATGTGTATGAGATTCTTGCTTCTATACATGCACATTGCATGTACATGAGATCATATATTTTTATCTTCGAGCATCAATATTTTGTTCTCCTTTATGAACCATGTATTCCTTATATTTGAGCCTCTTTTATGGAGCACTCCACTATATGGATCATTATATGAACATGCATTCTTGAGTTTATTCACTACTTGACTTATACTATAGGAAGGACGATAGTGTTTCATTAAGCTCAAAAGAAAGTATAAAATTTATCAAAATATTTTATAAGGAAGACTAAATTTTTAGTTTCTAAACTGAAGTTCATTATTCTTTTGGGTGTTATTTAGTCATCCATATAAAATTTTCCTGCTTGGTAAGCATTGAGCACAAAACAATTGTGAGTTTCTTTAAGTTCTTATAAATATTTACTATAAAGTCTTACTTCTTTTGATTATGTACATGTTAAATCACATTGCACTACATGCATTTGATTCATCACTTACATAATATTATTCTTATACATCATATTAATTCATAAAGGTTATATCATTTATAGTTTTTACTATTCCTAATATTTCAATAAGTAATAAAAATATATGTTCATGTACTAAAAAATGAGGTGCAGAAGAAAAAAGAAATGATATATATTGAATGGTATAAAATGTTAAACCTTCAATATGATATGCCAAAAGTATCTATGTTTATCCATATACATTATTTATGTGAGTCTAAATTTTCATGTTGGAAGGCTATTGCTTACTTCTCATCATCCCCTGAGATGTTACCCTAATTCACTCAATATTTTCTCTTTGGTCCTAATTCTTGACACATCTTGTAATGCATGGCCAAGGTTTATCATCTATCTCAATAGGATGGGATCTCACATCATTGTCATATCCCTTAAGCACTCCTCCCTCTTTCCATCATACTTTGCTATAAATCTAGACCTCTTATCTATCTATGATAGTTTTATGTCTAGCAAAGCCAACGTATCACTCAACCCACTCATGCTACTACTACCCCCATTTTGTAAGAGTTTTCTTGAATGATGTACAAAAGTGAACATATTATCATGTTTACCCATCATTTGAGTATATTTGAAGATGATGGACTAGTATCAACTATAGTAAAATTTGAATAGTAAGATGAGATAGACCACAAGCAATCAAATCATATCATCTCTTTGAGGTACCTACATTTATAATTTTTAGTAGAAATTTTATTTCATTTTAGCATTTTATTTTATATCTATGTTTGCACATCTATATATGTGAAGTTATAATTTTAATCTTTAGAATAATTACTAGGGTCTCTTTTTGTATGGATCATATCCATTACTATATTTTTTTGTGTATACCTTTTTATTACCCATTTTTCTATTCTCTAGGGTAGTTTCCTCCTCAACATCCACTTGGATGTCCACCAAAGTGCTCTTACTCTTGTGTTCAATATCTCAGACATCATCCTTCACCCTACCACTTCTATGAGATGACTCCTATATCTCCATTTTCCCCATATCTAGGGTATTCTTTGATATTTTCTTCCTCAAAGTGATGAGTGGCACCTCCTACTTCTCACCCTCCTCCATATTTATAACTCAAGCCATGAATCTAGTTGGGGGCTTAACTTGATGTCAGGGAATGTCTCATGCCTCCACAAATGTCACACCTCTCTCTTTTATCTATTGGACCATTCCCCTAGTCTATGCCCTCATTGGTATTGATAGTTCCCTTGACCTCTCATCAGTGTGTATAGATTCAAATATTAGAAATGGAGATATAATCTCTATAATACTAGTTATCATTATAGCTATGATACAAGATGCCCTCCATGACATACTCATGGTGCCCAGACAAATGCATCCTTCCAAGCACATATATCAATTCATTATTATCCATAATAAAAATAATATTTCCCAATGCTACAACTTAGGAGTGGTTGCAAACTAACTAAGTACACAACTATCTTACAAATGTTAGTAGGTTAGTTGTAGAATAACTCAAGTATAGCCTAAGTAAACCCCTATAAACTAGCTCATTCTAAGTATAGAGTATGTGGACAAACAATGAGGGCTTGGCTACTTCAAATAGGACATCCAAGGCATGAATCAAAAGGGGGTTGGGTGTTACACCCCATAAATAGATACAACAATAATATTGTATCATCTTACAAATATTGAACACAAGAGACAATGGGCATATTTTCTAAGAATATCTATCAATTTTATCTCCTCACCAAATGACTTACGTTGGAGGAATGAAGTAAACATTTATTAGAATTTGACATGCTGCTATTAACACCAATGAATTACAAAAATAAAATATCAACCAAATCAAAATATAAATCATGTATTTTTAACTATTAACAAAAAAAATTACTCTAACGATGTATATGGAAAAAAGGGAAAGGAAAATAAATTAAACTAATGTCTACTAAGTATTTAAAAGTAGTCCATTAAGAGTGGTATCTACACCTTATTAAGAGAGCATGGAAGAAGCAAAAATAGGAGCTTAAATTCCAAGTTAGAAACTACAAAAAGGTCTAACTTGTGTGAATCATACCACCACATGTCGATTATTATATTCATGATATGTAATGTATAAATAAAATATAAACATTATGAAAATAAATTTCAAAATTGGATCCTTTTTCTTGTTTTGTTATAATATGAATAAGGATATAGTGGTTGGTTTTTCATAGCATACGAGAGGTTCTAGTATGGAAACTAAATGTGGTTGAGTTGGGTTAAATATATTTTGATATTGGTTATTTTTTCTCTAAGCCTGATAAGATTACATTGATGCTTCCTTTGAATACAATTCAAAACTAAAAATAAAATCTTGTAACACATGCCATCAATACTCTCCCACATATTTAGTAACCATAAAACAAAATTATGACCTAGACTAAAAGGACTAAGAGGACCAAACAAAACAATCCTATGAAAATTCTAGAAATGTGGACACTCTGATAGAAACCATACAAACATAATTATAATCTAAACTAATTGTATCAAATCTTGAAAATGATAGTAGCCATAAATTCAAAAGTATAACTAAGAGTAAGAGGACCACTTAAAGCAACCCTATGAAAATGTTGAATATATGGCAATCATAAGAACAAAATTCTAATGTGGATTAAGATGAGCAAGTTCAACATCTTGATCATGAAGGAGGAAAAAGTGAATTTCTAAAATTTTAGAAGCATATTATGTATTAAAAACTATTTATATAAATGTTGAACTTTAACCATAAAGACAAAATTATAATTAAAAAATGTAAAAGTGACTATCCTACAAAAATGTTGAAAATAACGGTAATCATGAAAATTTAATTAAAACCTAGACTAAGAGACCAAACCATCTTGAATTTGGAAGAGGACAAAAAATAATTTCTAAAATTTTGAAAGCATCTTATATATTAAAAAGTATTTATATAAATTTTAGACTTCATAATGAAAATAAATAAAATATCATTTTACAATATTTTGGTAATAGTCATTCTTTGTTATTATAAAGTTTAGATAAAAGATTCTTTTTTTTTATTCAATTAATTATAGTATTGAGGTTATTCATTACCAATCATCCTATTGCATATGGCCTTTGAAAATTCAACTCTAGGTGTATAATTTAATCTAATAAACTCGTCACTTGATAAACAAAAGAGACTTTTTATATTCAACTAATACTCAACTTAAAAAATATTGAGAAAATCATTCACAAACAATAAGAAATATTTTAGGAGAAATGTATAGGTCATTTATACTCAAATCATAGTATTATGACTCACCTAATTGTTTAAATTATTAGAAGTATTGGGACAAATACTTATGGAAAGCTATCAAATATGGAATGATATAATTTATATACATACATAAACACTAGAAAAACTTCTCTTGATGCATGTGCAGGTGCATGTAAAAACACATATGAGAGGTCTTAAAAAAATTTGAAGCATTCCTTTTCATCTATGAATATGATTGTTAGTAAGGGTTGAATGAAATTGCAAAGTGTGAAGGATTAGGTTTTTTTCTTGAAAACATCTTATCTTTTAGAAGCCATATGTTCATGAAGAGTTATCTAATTCAACTGATTCTTAGACCAACTTGTGCAAAATTTGAATAGCTTTAAAACGAGTGGTCATATGCTAAAATATGAGCAATATTTAGGGAGATACAACCCTATGAAGTCAACCATTCGAAACAAGGGAAGTGATAATTTTTCATGTCGCAAAAAACAAAATTGCAAAGTGTGAAGTATTAGGGTTTTTTCTTGAAAAATATCTCATCTTTTAGGAGCCATATCTTCACGAAGAGTTATCCGATTCAGCTAATTCTTGGACCAACTAGTGCAGAATTTGAATAGCTTTAAAATGAGTGGTCATATGTAAAAATATAAGCAATATTGAGGGATATACAACCTGTGAAGTCAACCATTCAGAACAAGGGCAATGACAATTTTTCAAGTTGCGAAAAATTAAATTACAAATATTTTCCAACTAGGGTTCAAACAATGGGAAGAGAAATGAAGGGCTAGGACTTCAACAAGGCAAGACATTCTATCTAGATAAAGGATTTTTTAGCTAAGTTTTTTTCCCTTTCTTTATCTTAGAAATTATGCATAAAAAATTTATAAATTTTTTATCAAATACTATATTTGATATAGAACTTTCAGATAAATTTCATTAGATTTTGAGTTTTATTTTTCTTTTCATGGATTGATTTATAGTTAAGTCCTTAGAATCATCCCTAGTGGTATAGGTTAGTGAGCGTACCTCAGAGAGATCCTCATTGCTCCAAGATAGGGTAGTTTTTGGTAAATTTAATGGGTATTGGCAAGGGGCTTCAACCTTGAGAAAATGGATTGATAGGAGTTGGAAGTATCCTAGAGTGATTCTATAATTTCTTACCAAAGGTTTCTTCCTAGCCATTTTTTGTTCTATGGAATAATTAGAAAGAATCCTAAAATGGGATCCTTGGTTTATGGGAAGAGTAGGGCTCTTCCTTACTTGCTGGTATGAAGGCTTTTAACTTGAAAATGTAAATATATCCCTTGTACCAATATGGGTTAGGATGTTTGGGTTACCCATTGAATTTTGGGAAATAAATACCTTCAAGGCAATAGCCAACACTCTAGGAGAATTCCTTGATATTTCATATACAAAAAAATATGGATTTTTAGCTATTTATGCTCGAATATTGGTCATGATTGATATAAGCAAAGATTTACCAAAATCAATCATTCTTAAGTATGGGGATAAGATGTCGACACAAACTATAGATTATGAAAATATTTCTTTTATATGTAGAAGATGTAATGAGGTGGGAATATCAAGAGATAATACCCAAAGAAGAGCCCAGTAGAATCATTTGTAGAAAATTGTAACATAAATTTATAAATGGTTATGGATAAAGATGGTTTTCAACTTCCAAAAAATAGATCTAGAAAAATTAAATAAAATGAACAGTGGAGACCAATAAGGAAGGATACTAGAATAAATTCTAATTCTTTTGAGGCTTTAGCCTATGAAGAAAAAGTAGATTAAAACTTAGAGGACACAATACAACAATTTTAACATATTAGCAAGGAACTATCTATTCAATATGATCCTAATTTAAGGAAGAATATTCTCGATGAACCTAATGAATGTATCTCATTAGATTTTGAATACTCTCTTGAAGTACCATGCACCATTTAGAAGAAAATAATTGTTAAATAAAATGCAGTTTTAGAAGTTAATAACTCTGCCAAATACCATAAAATGAGTAGGATAAGTCAAAAGCTTCTATAATTGAGCCAGGAGAGGATAAATATGTTGAAAAATAAAATTGTGAAAGAATATTGAGGAATAGAATAATAAGACCTACTCCTAATATTGTTAGAAATATTGAGTACATTGGTTTTCATTGATGTCAAAGGTGAAATAGTTGAGAAATACGTTCAAGGTTGAAATATCAAAGTGCAAGGCAAATACCTTCAAAGGATACATGAAGTAATAATTGTCAAGGCAAAAGCATTCTCTATGGTTGTGTGAGCAATAAAAATATAAGGTTATCCATGGTTACATTTGCAAGAAAAATAAAAGGTTTAATTAGTTCTCCATGGTTGCATTTGCAAGAAAAAGAAAAGGTTTAATTAGTTCTCCATGGTGGCATTTGCAAAGAAAAATAAAATACTTTATTTTGTGAGAAAGAGGCCCAAAGGTGAAAAGTATAATTTATAATATTTAAATAATTTAATATTTAAAAATATTATAATTAATTAAAAGGTTTAAAATCTGGGCGCAAAAAGGTTTTAAATTTAAAAATATAATTATATTCCAAGCACTGACATCAAATTTCCAAAGGGTAAGAAAACATATATAATAAGGTAAATTATTTGCATGGCCTAAGGTTGAGAAAGAGCACCATTCAATATTCATTTGAGCATGTGAATCATGGAGGTAGAGAGAGGTAAATATGTTTGCACCATTTGTTGAAGGCGATGAGGCTAAGGTTGAATGCGCCAATCAAGATTCGTATTCGGGGAAAGCTTACATGGATAGAGAGAGAAGAAAAATCATAGCACACACATTTCAAGAAGAAGCAACAAACTAATAAGGAGGTAGCGCATGATCTATTCCAAGTGGGCAGCTAGCCCACGTGGTTAACTACCTTGCACTAGGATGCAGGCCAATGAAATGTGGAGGTTTGAGTCACAACGGTAGCACTTGAGGCAACACAATTTTTTTTTAATTAAGGTATGCATAGCGCTTGACCTAGGGAGGCATAAGGTTTTAATTTTGCATTGTTTTGTGTGCATATTGCTTGATCTAGGGAGACATAAGGTTGAAGTTATTGAAATCAAAATACTATGTGCATTTCTGATTTCTGTGTGTGGCTTTATAAAGATAAAATAATTTTTAGAAATATTGGAGGTATAAGGTGTATGAAAGTGGAATTAAAATTATTGTATGAACTTAGGGTTTTGGTTGATAATATTGAAAAATACTTGTGGCCTTTACAAGTAGGATTTATAAGGTTTTTTGTGGTTTAATTATTGTGTGTATTTTTACATGGTGAAAGAAAGGTTGAAGGGTGTTGTTCATTGATTAAAAGCCTTGTATTAGGAAATTAAAAGGACTTGTAAAGCAATAATTTTGTGCATATTTTTTTGAGAAAATATTTTCATGTGGATGGTTGAAAAAGTGTTATGCTAACTAACCCTTTAAGTGTTATAAGATAGATAGAATATTTTGAGATGATTTTTGAGGGCTCATCTTCATCAAAGCAAGCTAAGAGGTATGGTGACATTATTCCTTCTTTAAGGGGTTTGGTTGAGCAAATATTCCTAAATCATAAGGTGGAGAAATAAATATTATATGTGCATTATTAGAAATATTTGAGTTAGAGTTTGTAAACAAAATATGCTTCATTGTTTAAATGAATTTGTGAAGCTTTTGAAAATTGGTTTGAGTGACATTAAATGTGAATGAACAAGTGTTAGAAACTAGTTTTGTGAAGCAATTTGTGCATTGGAATTGAGTGATATTTGGGAAGAACATATTGTAAAATTGTATTGCATATCATTTCCTATGTGTTATTGAACAAGAATTATGGGTAGGATATGTCTGAAGTATTATGATCAAAGCATGTGTTATGAGCAATTTTGAACAAGTATTATGAGCAGTTTTGAGTATGTGTTATGAGCAATTTTGAGCATGTGTTAGAGTAGAGTTGAGTAGAGACAGTAAGAAAATTATAGCAAGATTGTAAGTTGTTGTGAGTAGGCCTTTTGAGAGGGCTTGTGAACAGTTCTAAGCAGGTTTTATGAGCTGGTTTGAGGTAGATCAGTACTGGAAATTGAACATATTTGATCAGAGTTGTGAGTAGATTTGATCAGAGTTATGAGTAGATTTGATTAGAGTTGTGAGAAAATTTAGGATAAAGTTGAGATAGATTTATGCATGTAATGTGTACAGATTTAGGATAGGATTGAGATAAATTTATGCATGAAATATGTGTAGATTTAGGATAGAATTAAGATATATTTGTGCATGTAATGTGTATAGATTTAGGATAGAGTTGAGATATATTTGTGCATGTAATATGTGCAGATTTGGGATAAAGTTGAGACAGATTTGTGTATGTAATATGTGCAAATTTGGGATAGATTTTAGATAGATTTGTGCATGTAATGTGTGAATATTTGGAGTAGATTTAGAGTAGAGGTGTGTACCATCTTTGGAGCAACCAGAGTAAAGAAGAGGAGTCTCCTATAGATAGATTTCCACAAACCAGACCAACAATGGGATAGAGTTCTCCTATGAATAGAGATCCATAAACTAGAGTTAAGGGGATAGAGTTCTCTTATGGATAGAGTTCCATGAACCATAGAAAAGGAGAGGATTCTCCTCTGGATAGAGTTCCATGAACCAGAGAAAAGGAGAGGAGTCTCCTATGGATAGATTTCCATGAACCATACCAGCAAGGGGATAGAGTTCTCCTATGGATAGATTTCCACAAACCAAAGTTAAGGGGATATATTTCTCCTATGTATAGAGGTCCACGAACCTGAGAATAGGGTATTGATTTCTCTTTTAGATAGAGATCCATAAACATCATAATAGGGAATTGGTTCCCAAGATATTTGTTGAGAAATTTTAGAAGAAATATTTTTTCCATTGACGTATCCCACTTTGGGTGAACCACATTAAATTTGTGTCTCTCTTGTGTGTGATGATTTGTACATTATTTTTTTACCACTATTGATGATATTGGTTAATATTGCTTTAGAGAATTATTGCAATTGATAATATTGGATGTTATTATTTGGGAAAGTAAAGTAAAATTTTATCTTATACTGTTCACCCCTCCCCTATCAGTATAAGCTTATGTTCTTCAATTGGTATCAGAGTGGGTTCCTTCAAAAAAATTATAACAGATTGAAGGAAGATATTATAGGAACATAGATGGCTTTTTAGAATGGATCTTCAACAAATAAGGCTCCAATATTTGATGGGAATAACTATGCTTTCTAGAGTATGAGGATGAAGACTTATTTGATTACACAAGGATATGAAACATGGCAGTATATTGAGGATGGGTTCACACCTACAACTACTCCTCCCACAGATAAGGATGGAAAGCAATTATATGTGAATAATTCCAAGGCTATGAATGGAATCTTAAGTGGATTATGTGAATCAAAATTTATGAAAGTTATGCAATGCAAATTAACAAAATAAATATGGGACAAATTGAAGTAAACATATGAAGGAGATAGCAAGGTTAATTTGGAAAAACTTCAAACTCACAGGAGAATATTTGAAGAGTTGAAGATAGAAGATGAGGAAGATATTGCTAAATACTTACTTCATGTTGATGAAGTTGTTGATACCATTCATGGACTTGGATTCAAAATTGAGGACTCGAGTATTTCTCAGAAAGTATTAAGATCACTCCCTATGGGGTATGATGTAAAGGTTTCATCTATATAAGAGATGAAGGATCTCGATAAGTTGACTATGGATGAGTTACATAGAATTCTCACAGCTTATGAGATGAGGACAGTAAAAGATCACAATTCCAAGAAAGAGACAATATTTAAAGTTTCAAATAAGACAAAAGATAAGAAACTATAATCAAGTGATGAATCAAGTAGTAATGAAGAAGCTATGTGATAAAAAATAAGGACTCAAGAAAATACAAATATATAAATACTGTGAAATATTTTAACTATGGAGACTTTGATCACTATGCATCAAATTGTCCACAAGCTAGAAGCAGTAGCAGTGAAGAGAAACAAGATTATAAGAAAAA
>JAQPPZ010012929.1:0-68333 GCA_028583015.1 Wollemia nobilis
TTTTGCACCTTTAATCCCTTCTTTACCTCTTCTTTTGGAGTGGAATATCCTTGATCTAATCTAGCTTCTATTACTATATAATTTCTTTTATTTTCTTGAAGTTGATCTCATTGCTAGATTTTTATATCTCTTTCTTCATAGTTTTTACTTTGCAAACTCTTGCTATGTGTCCAATATCATAAAATTGTGGCAACAAAATGCGATATTTTCATAATCTACCTGTTGATCCCATTCTCTTGATTTTGATTTAATCTTAATGGATTGTGGCAAAAGTTTTAAAATATTAATAGCAACACATATTCATGTATATATATCATGCTTTTGCTTCTTAGTAGTTAGTCCTTCCTTGGTGAATTCCCCTAGGGTATTTCCAGTATTCTTCAAAACATCCTTATTTATAAGCTGATATTGAAGTCCAAAAAACCTAACCCATACTGGAAGCTTCTTAATAGTTTATGTCTCAACATAAAAAATTTCATTCCATGGTCTAAAATAAAGTGCATCTCTTCCCCTAAACCATGGGCCACCAACCATTATTTTATCTCTAATTTTTGAACTGGAAAAGATAATGAGGAAAACCTTTTGAAAGAAAAGTCATCGAGTAATTTGAATTTAATCCCCACTTTCACTTGATCCAATTTTAAATCTCCAAAAACCTTAGCCATGATTTATGGAACTTACATATTAACCCTCTAATTTTAAGAACCATTATATCATGCTCAACCATCTCATCTTTGATACTTACTTTTGTATTAACATCTGCTAGCTAAATCAAACTTGTCATGTATTTGCTCTTCTGCTTATATCTAACTTAGGCCTCCATACTTCCAACTAGGGCATCCTAACTTCCCATTAGAGATTTAAAATATGATTTCCTTCCATACTAGTTAATGGGGCTTGCTCTTATCTTGCACTTACTCTTAGCTTGCATTCCCTCTCAGCTTGCACTCGCTCTCAACTTGCACTCTCTCTTGCTCGACACTCGCTCCTAGCTTGCACTCTCTCTTGGATCACAATATCCCTTATCTCTTATTTTTCCCAATGTTCCTTAGCTTCAACAATTTTCTAGAAATAATGTTCCATGCATTCATGGTAAGGGTTTGAAGCATTAATGCACTTTGGATGAACTTGTCGCTCTTCTACCATGATTGAATCTCGACTCACACTCCCTCTTAGCTTGCACTCACACTCCCTCTTAGCTCACACACGCACTCCCTCTTAGCTTGCACTTCCTCAATATCAAAGATATATTTAATTTTCTTTTCTAGCAAATATATTCTTCATCTTCCTCAAAGTGCTATGTTTTTACAATCAGCTCCTTAACATCATTTTCATTAAGAGATAAAATCTCACTTTGCCAATTGCCTTCTACAATTTAAATTTCACCAAAATGGATATCAACATCATGATTGGTTAAATTATTTACTACTTGATTTCCTTCTCTATAAATATGCTAACACTTCCAAGAGATTGCCTCCAATAATAGATTATGAAGATCAACAATAATATTAGTTTTTATTCAATCTCCACATCCATTTTTGCTAATCATATTAATGATAATTTATGAATCCCTTTGAATTTAAAATATATATCCATTCTTTTTTAAATTGTAATTTTAATTCTTCTAAGAAGTGCCTTAGACTTTGCATAATTGTTAGTTTAAGTTCCATATGATTATGAATAAGTGAGAAGAATTTTGTCTTCATTATATTGAAAAATACCACCTCCACCAGGTTTTTTTTAGAATTCCTTTTGAATCACCATCAAAATTAATTATGATAAACCAAATTTTTGAACATTTTTATTTTACCATAAATCAAGAAAATCATTTGTTTTAATGTCATTGTCATAGATGACTCTTCCATGTATATTCAAATCCTATAACCAAGTGGCTAGCATATCTTTTTTTACACTTGAGACTTCCCATGATGAGCAATATATCTATAAACATTCTACAAGGGAGGCAATAATAGGGTTCCAAACTTTGGAATTTTTTTTAGATTTTTTTTTTAATTATATTATTCCTTTCAAGCCATTAATTTTAATAAATGATGATAGGATCGATCCTCCATAGAATACACAATGATTTAGCTTTAGAATAATTAATCCAACATTTCTTCAACTCTTTCAATGTTGATGGACCTACCCAATATATTCTCATATTTTAGAAAAGGAACCCAAAGGGTGTGAGTGAAGGGACAATGAAAAAGTAAATTTTTTGATGTTTCTAAATTGTTCTCACATAAGGCACATCTAAAAGGTCTTGATATCCTCTTCTTTTTAGACTCTCTCCTATAAAATCTTACTTTGATACTAACCAAAGGAATTTTGAGTCCTTATAAAGAGCATCTAATGACCAAACATTATTTCAATAGGGAATAGGAAACTTTTCTTGCTCTAAATCCTCATATCCCAACTTGATCAAGTATCCACCATTTTTTGATAGATTTCAAACCAACTCATCCTTTCGTATAAAAATAGGTTGATTAATATATTGGATTAATATATTTGAACCCATGGATAAATATATTTGGGTTAATATATTTGAACCCATGGATTAATATATTTGAACCCATGGATAAATATATTTGAGTTAATATATTTGAACCCGGGTTTTATGACCATGGTATTGTAAAACCCCTTCTTGTGTTGTTGGTATATAAAACAACACTTGCATGAGGGTTTGTGTATGGTGAATGTTTGAACACCCCCCAAAGGGGGGAGGAATGAATTTACAAAGAATGTAGTGCGCGAAGAGACAATGATAGAAAGAAGAGGAAGTTACAACGAATTTGTTGTAGGTTGTATTCCTTTAGTTTTTATGGACGGAATAAAAGGCCTGGTTATTTTCTCCGTGGACGTAGCCTGTATTGGGTGAACCACATATATATGTGTCTCTCTTGTACTATGGTTTTTATTGTGTTATTATTTTGTATTTTATTTTTGCATTATTTATTGCTCACATTATATGTCTAACAAATCTTACTTTGAACTACTAACCAAAGGAATGTTGAGGCCTTAGGGAGAGCCTCTAATGACCAAACATTCTTCCAAGGGAAATATTTGGGAGTAGGAAATTTTGATTGCTCTAAATCCTCATATCCCAACTTGATCAAGTATCCACCATATTTTGATAGATTCCAAACCAACTCATCCTTTCATGTAAAAATAGGCAAATAAAACTCTTGAAGCATCTTTTGAAGCTCATATGCAATTTGTTTGAGTTCCTCTCCTTCAACCAAGTTACTAATAGAAATCCATGATCTAGAGTTGTTGCTCACATTAATATAATCTTTGACCTTTGGACCTTTACAAGCTAGACATGCCTAAGCCAATGGTTGCCATTTTGAATTAGAGATAAGAGGATAAGGCTTCAACCAAGCATCAAACCAAAATTTGCATAATTCTCCTCATTGACTGACCATCTAATATGTTTCTTGATCAATTGTAAACTATCTGATATGAAGTTCCATGTTGGTGATCCTTTGGGTAGGGTTATTTTCCTAAATAATTTCATTGCATCAAGAGAACCTATATATTTTTGAAGTAACATTTTTCCCAACTCTTTCCTTGATCTTTGAATAATCTCCACCCAAGTTTTTCCCCTAAGGCCAAACTCATAAGTCTACAATTTTACAAGCCTATCCCTCCAATATTCTTTCCTTTACAAACCCTATCCCACTTACAAAGAGGAAACCTAAATTTTTCTCACATCCTTTCCAAAGAAAGTCTCTTTAAATTTTATCAATTTTTAATGCTATACCTATTAGCAATCTTGAAAGTGACATCATATAAATAAGGATGGATTACAATGTAGTCTTTATGAGTTGTAGCCTTCTAACCATGGTTAAGAACTTACCTTTCCAACCTACCAAACAATATCATTCTATCCAAACAAAAGACCCAAAGCTCCTTTTTATTTCCTTTATGAGACAAAGGAATACCCAAATAGGTTGATGGAAATTTTCAATTTTAAACCCTAAAATATCCATAATAATTCATTGTAAATCTAGGGCAATGTTAATGAAAAATATTAGATTTTATAGTATTAACCAATTATCCAATAGCCTTCTCATAGCATGATAATATTGATTTAAACTCCATGGCCTCACTAACTAAGGGATGACCAAAAGAAAAGTATCATCAACAAATTAAAGATGAGATTCAAAGGGACCATTTTTTGCAACCTAAATACCTTTGATTTTTCCTTCATTTTTGCCTTTGAGAAAGCTCTCCCTAATGCCTCTACAAGAATAATAAATAGATAAGGAGATAGTGGATCACCTTGGTAAGTCCACAAGATGACTTAAAGTAACCAATAGGAGAACCATTGATCAAAATAGAATATTTTGGAGTGCTATAACAACATTTAATCCATTCACACCAACCTTGATCAAAACCAAACTTTTTGAGAATATCATGTAGAAAACTCCAACAAACCTTATCATATGCTTTGTTCATATCTAATTTCATAAGCATACTTAGATTTTTCATGGAATGAAGAGAATGTATGGCCTCTTATGCAATGATTACACCATCAAGAATTTGTTTACCATGAACAAAACCACCTTGTTCCTCTGAGATAACACAATCTAGAATGCTTTTCAACCTATTTGCCATAATTTTTGAAATGATCTTATAAATCATATTACAAAGGCTTATTGGATGAAAATTATCAAAATATTTTATCTCACCTTTCTTGGGAACCAATGTAATAAAAGTGGCATTGATCTCACTTATTATAGCCTTCCTTTTCTAGGCCTCTTCAACCACAACCAACATATCACTCTTCAATAAATCCCAAAATTTTTGAAAGAAAATTGTAGGAAATCCATTGAGGCTAGGTGCCTTGTTAGGATGGAAAGAGAAAATTGCTTCATGTAGCTCCTCCATAGATATCTTCTTCATCAAGATTTCATTTTATCCCTATGTGATAATTGATGGAATATTTTACAAAAGCTTACCTTGTGCCTCCTTATCTTGCCCAATATCTAACAAAATATTTTTGAAATAATTAATTGCTTCCTTCTTGATATCTTCTTCTTCCTCAATATTTCTTCCATCTAGAGTTAAAATATTTTATGTAAAAAATATTTTCTATATTTTATTTCTATCTCCTTCCTTGAGCCATTTCTCCCTAAATTTTTGGAACCAATATGACTACTTTTTCAATACATTATGATAATCAAAAAGTAATTATTTTTCTTGCACATAAGAATCTTAGTCCATTCCATTGATTTCTACTATCTCTTATAAAATTTTGAGCTTAGATTCAATTTCCTTCTTTTCTTTAAAAATATTACCAAAATATTTGGCATTCCAAATATTCATTTGCCCCTTTAGATATTTCATATTTTAAACAAACTTATACATACATGATCCTTCAAAATTTGCTTCATCCCACCATAACATAACCATCTAGAAGAAATCAAGGTCTTGGAGCCACATAGACTAGAAGCAAAATGGCTTTGGATGACCATTATTGAGTAAATCACAAGTCAAGAAAATAGGTTTATGATATAATCTTACTCATAATAAAATATCTAAAGAGATTGTATACTCTATTTACAACCATATGTTGGATAACAAGAATCTATCCAATATTTCTACTATATGAGTTTACCCAATGCATCTATTATCCCATGTATATTGAAAACTTGAAGGAATAACATCCCAAAGGCCATTTGAATTGACAAATGAAGCAAAATCTTGCATTGATTTAGACCATCTAAGAGTACCACCCTTCTTTTCCAAAGGAGATAGAACTATGTTGAAGTCACCCTCAAGAATCCATAGATCACAATTATGAATCATCATTATATTTGACAAAAATATGCTAAGGTCCTTCCAACATCTTTCACGAGGAGTAACTATAGTTGGAGCATATACATTTATAACCCCAACTTTGATGTTTTCCTCTTTCCCATAAAATAGTCCAACAACCCAATTACTTTTTACTTCTAACAATTATCCATCCCATTTGTGTTTGTCCCATATTGTTATAATACCATTAAAGCTCCTATAGAAGAAACTGCTAGACAATCCCCCATCTTCCAAATCTTTTTAAAAGCATCCTTACATTCCTCACTACTTAATTTTATTTCTTGTATTAAAATAAACTTAGGACTATAACAACCTATTAATTCCTTAATAACTCTTTTTTTAGGGGTCTTATTCATACCCCTAATATTCCATAATACCATTTTCATCATCACTTTTTATTTTTATTAGTGGGCTTAGCCCCACTTCTATTTTTATTTGGATTCCCAAATTGATATCCCTTTGAGTTTATTTTTCTCTTTGTTCATGCTTTGATGATCTTCCTCTCCTTTTTCCATTCCCACCAACACTTTCATATTCATCAATCTCTTCTATTTTTCCATATTATTCATAATGAGACTTATCTTCTAAAGATTTATGTTACCCTAAAGAATCTAAAATGCAAGGAATAACCTCATAAACACTTTATTCTTTATGTTGCCCCAAAAACCCTAAAGTACAAGGATGATCCTCCATAGTAATTACTTTCTTATGCTACCCTAGAAACCCTAAATTTCCATGGATATCCTCCATATACATTTCTTTATTATGTTGCTCTTGAAACCCTAAAGTGCAATGGATACACTCTATACTACTTTCATTTTTATTGCAAGGAGAGGATTTTATACTACTTGAGAAAAATGAAGATGATTTACCTAGATTAACCTTGACCTCCTTTACCTCATTTACTTTAAAATTTGCCTCCCCATCTTCCTTTACACCTTTAACTCCTTTTGAATTTGAACTTGTACATTGTACTTCCTCATACCTTATATCATTTTTTCTTCTAATGGTTGATTCAAGTAAATTGTAATGGCCTTTACCATTTGATGATGTAAAGGGGTTTTTTTACCACTTTCTTAGGAGTGGAAAATCCTTGATTTGACCCAACTTCTACTATGATATGATCTCCTTGCTTCATATTGAAGTTTGTCTCATGCCCAAAAATTTTCTCTCTTTCTCCATCATTTTCACTTTGTAATCTCTTGCCATGTGTCTAGTCTCATAACATTTATGACATTAGAATGCAATATTTTCATAATCCACTTGTTGATCCCATTCTCTTGATTCAGATTTAATCCTAATGGACTATAGTAAAGGTTTTAAAATATCCATGGCAACACATATTTGAGTGTATACAACATGCCTTCTCTCCTTAGTAGTTGGTCCCTCCTAGATGAACTCCCTTAGAGTATTATCAATATTCTTCAAAACCTTCTTATTGATGAGTTGATAAGGAAGTCCAAAAATCCTAATCCATCATAGAAGTCTTTTAATAGTCTTTGTCTCCATAGAAAAATTCTCACTCCATGGTCTTAAATATAATGCATCTTTGCCCCTAAACCAAGGGCCACCATCCATTATTTTATCCCTTATTTTTGAACTAGAGAAGATAATGAGAAAAAATCATTTTGAAAGAAAAGTCATGGAGTAATTTGAATTCAATCCCCACTTCCACTTGATCCAATTTTGAATCTCCAAAAAACTTGGCTAGTATCCATGGAACTTACATATTAACCCTCTGCTTTTAAGAACCATTATATCATGCTCAATCATCTCATCCTTGATAATCACTTCTGGTGTAGTATCTGCTACCTGGATAGGGTTTTCCATAGATTTGTTTTTCCTCTTATCGCTAACTAGGGCATCCATACTTCAAACTAGGGCATCCTTACTTCCAACTAAGGAATCCTTAATTTCAATAAAGACTTTTAAAAATGACTTTCCTGCCATGTTACCTAGATTTTCTTCACATGAATCCTTTAATTTTTTAGTTTCTCCTAAGATCTAGAACAAGAAATGAAACTCACTTCTTACACTTTTAATTTTTTGCTCACTCTTTTTATTCACACCCATAACACATGCTTTGAAAAACAAAAAAAAAAGACACTTGGTCCTAGTTGAAAAATAACTTTTTATATTTTAAATTTTAATTTATTATTTTAAGTTAAGTTTTAATATGAAGTAAACAAACATTTTAAATACAAAATAAAAAATTTAATTCACATCTTATTTATTTATTTATTTTTAAAATGTTATGTTGCATTTATTTTATTTTATTCACATCTTGGATATGAATGAATCAAACAATTCTACATCCTTATTTTTTGGAATCAAGGTAAGATATGTTGCATTTGTTTTATAATTTTTGTATTGTTTTACCCTAAGACTATTCCAATAAAGAATCATTCACTATTTTCTAATTATGTTAATAGAATGTTGTAGAGAGTCCCTCTATACCCGGAGATTTATCCTTATCAAAAGAGAAAAGAGATTAATGAACTTATTCTAAAGTAATAGGCTCCATTAGTTTGTTATTGTCTTCATTTGTTATAACTAAAGGTACTTCTTATAGTAGCTTATCATTAAGAACTTTAATCTCCTTCAATCCTAGAATATTTTGGTAAAAAACCTTACCTCCTTTCTAATTTTTCTTTGGTCTTTAATCCAAACCTCTTCTACTGATTTAATTCTACTAATTCTAGTTGTCGATCTCTTGATCTTAATCTCAAAAACTTATCTACCTTACTAATATATTATGATAATCACTAAACAACTCCCTTTCCTCCTAGCTTGGATTATTGTCCTCATATTTTTAATTTTTGAAAATTTCTCATTTAGTTCTTCTTTTTTCTCAAAAATATTTCCAAAAGTGTTCTTGTTCCATTTTTTAAATCTAAATGTCATTGATTTTATTTGTTTTGAAAGTGTATACAATCCACCATTTCCTAAAAAATTCCATGTTTACACTATCATATCAACAAATTGAGGTTGTTTTTCCCACATTTTCACATATTTAAAATATGATCTTTTTTAATTTAATAACCAACATTTTAACTCTTATTGGCCAATGATTTGAACCATCCTTGTCAAGATATTAATTTTAGCATAAGTTCCTTCATCTAACCAATGATATGAGAGTATGCATATGTTTAATTTTTTTCTATCAAGTTCTAGCCTATCTTGTATAATCATCCCCTTCAATTCAACCTCCCATAGATATTTCCAAATTTATTTTTCTATGACTTGAAAATTTGTTATTGTCCTTGTTCTAGATGGTTGACTTCACATGGTCATATCCCCCTCAATATTGCTTGGATTCCTTCATGTGACCATTCACTTTATAGCTCTTCAAATTTTGTACAAACTAGTCTTAGAATCATCTGAATCAAACAACCTTTCACAAAGATATGGCTCCTGAAAAATGAGATGTTTTTTCTAGAAAAAATTATTGTAACATTGTCCTTGTTTCAAACGGTTGTCTTCACATGAAGATATCTCTTTCCATATTGCTTGACTTTTTTGTATGACCACTCATTTCAAAGCTCTTCAAATTCTATACAAAATAACACAAAAAACATCTATATCAGACAACTCTATATAAAATATACATCTTGAAAGATGAAATATTTTTTGAGAAAATTTCACCACTTAATCATTATTGTCTAATAATTTTCTAACACCAACTAAAATCATCATATAAAAATAAAACTAAAACCATACACTGATGCATGTACAATGTTGATTTTAAATTTTTACTAAATTCAACCTAATTTATTATATATATAGGGAGTAAAAGCTATATTATGTTATATTATCAATTGGAACATTACAATAATATGGTGCTAGTAGCATCCACCATTAAAAAATAAAATTAACTAGATAAAGCACCCATAACGGAGTACACATAAAAATAGAAGCTAATAGCAACAAGGAGAATATAATTATATCCTATTGCAATATGCCTAATATCATCACTCATCCTTGGGAGAGCTTGTCATGCGAAGAAGTTCTGAGCATGTTCTCCATTATATCTTTTGAAGTCTTCAAGGAAGAAAAAGAATTAATAAGTTCCTAAACTGATTCATCATTGTTTACTGCCTTCTTTTTTGTTTTTTGCTAGAACTTTTGAAGATCTTGGATCATGTGAAATATCTGATGAAGCTTATTAATAACATCTAGTGTACTAGAAGCTCCAACAACATGAAAATGAATGTGTTCAAATGCCTTCTTTTTTGCTTTCTACTAGAACTTTTGAAGATCTTAGATCATGTGAAATATATGATGAAGCTTATCAATAACATCTAGTGTACTAGAAGCTCCAACAACATGGAAATGAATGTGTTCCAAATATAACAAAAGATCAAAGGACAAGTCTGCTAAAACAATACCCCATGGAGGAGTGGAGTCGATAAACACCTTTTTTGCTTCTGAAATTTCCAAATATATTTGAGAAAAATGAGTCTAAAAACATCCCAAAGTTGAATTGTGAGATAGTAAAGAAAGAAAGAGAGATGGCGGGAGCGGCAGCTGGAGCGCAGGTTGGAGCAGAAGCGGATGCAGGGCTGGGATCGGATCCAAAGCAGAGCGCAGGTTCCTGGGCGGGCCCGGATCATGGGGGATCAGGTACGTCCGGGCCCGGGCCTGGTCCAGGCGGATCCGTGGCGGGGTCGGATGGGGGTTTCGAGCTGAACGGTGGGTTTGGTGGGGTCGGGATTCTGGGCCCGCGCCCCCTGCCTGGCCTTGTCGCGTCGGATGGCCTTGGGAAGACAACCCTCGATCCGAGGCTAGGGCGGGCCTCGGGAGGACATAAACCCTCCTACCAACAGATTTTGGCGGGCTCCAGGACCCCTGCTCGGGCCCTGGGCGTTGGGCTTTCCCTCCAAGGCACCCACATTTCCATCCAGGAGGAGGTTTACACATCCCTGGTTTCTGATTCTTCGTCCTCCTTGGTTGGGAAGTTCCTGGGCGGGCGCCCAGACATGGAGACGATCCGCAGATGGGCGGCCACCAAATGGAAGGTCTCCGGCCATATCCAGTTGGTTGCCCTGTCCAGAGGCTTTTTCATTATCAAACTCAACAACAACGAGGATGTTGAGAAGATCCTGTCGGGCGGGCCCTGGTTCTTGGGTCGCAAGAGCCTTTTTCTCAGGCGTTATGGTGCAGATTTTCACCCCAGCACCCAAAGCATCAACTTTGCCCCGATCTGGGTTCGCCTCCCGGACCTCCCCTTCCATCTGTGGCGTGAAGACGTTCTAAAGCTCATCGCCCAGTCGGTTGGAGACTTGGTGGCCTTTGATCCCGCGACCAAGGCTGGCTCTCGCATGGTGCACGCCAGGTTCTGTGCCAACGCCAATCTCGAATCTGAGCTCCCCTCCTCGGTTACCATCTCTTCTGGGTCCTTCTTCTGGCGCCAAACCCTTATCTACGAAAACAAACCTGCTTTCTGTACCTCCTGCAGCTCTCAAGGCCACCTCCCTCACCAATGCCCGGCATCCAGGAAGGCTGAAGGCCCTAATCCCAAACCCCCGCCTAGCTCTGGTCGGGCCCCGTCCCAGGATCCCTCTCGTCCCAACCCTAGCGCTCCCCTCCAGGAGGTTTCCCCTTCGGGCCCCCAGGCCCCCCTAGTCGAGCCTAGTTCGGAGGGCGTCCCTTCCCAGATTCCCAGTCTCAGCGACCCCTCCGGGGACCCGATCCCAGATCCCCCCCGCATCCCATTCTGGCTCCTTCCCCTCAAGCCCCGGCTGCTACCGGGACCCGATCCTCCCCCCAACCCCTTCTGACCCCGGCCCCCCAGGCATCCTTCCCGGAACCTACCCCCTTGGTGTGTGGGTCTGAGCGATCTAATGATGAGACCGAAGGCAGCTCTCCATCCGAGCCCGACGAAGTCAGCCCCAAAATGACCCGGAGCAGGTCCTTTGCCACAGATTTTGGCAGCAAATTTAAACGAGGGCGGCCCACCCTGTGCGAACAACGGTCAAGGATCACGGAGGACGACATTGCTAATGGCTCCCAGACTACGCTATCTGACGTTGGCACGAGCTTTCGCAAGGCGGACGACGCCCGATCCAAACCCCCGCCCGAGGCGGGAATGGGGGCGAGCGACCCCACAAGGGTGCCAAATGAAGCTCATCTCCTGGAACATCAGGGGACTCAATGGGGTCCCCAAGAAAAGGATCCTCGGTCAACTCCGCAGGGACCACCGCCCGTCCTTCATCCTCCTCCAGGAGACCAAGATAGATGACGCCGCTGCCCGGAGAATAGCCCATGCTACCTGGCGCAACTGCGAACTTCTCTCCACCCCCGCGGCTGGCTCAGCCGGGGGCCTCATGTGCATGTGGGACCCTCGATCTTACGAGGGAAGGCTCATTTCTTCGTCGCCCAGGATTATGAACATTTTGGTCCACTGCCTCAACTCAAAGCGATCGTGGATCCTGTCCAACGTCTACGCTCCCAACAGTCCCGTTGAGAAAGCAAGGCTTTGGCAGGAAATCAGTTCGATGAGAGAAGCTTTTGCTCCCCTGCCCTGGATCCTGTCCGGGGATTTCAACAGCCCCCTATTTTCCTTTGACAAATGCGGGGGCTCGGAGGTCAGAACCAAAAGCATGGATGACTTTGGGGCCTTTACCGCCCACAACGAGCTCATGGATGTCAGCTTGAAGGGAGCCCGGTTCACGTGGTCCAACAAGAGAGCGGGACCCAACCACATTCAGGTAAGGTTGGATAGAGTTTTCTTGTCTAAGGAAGCCCTCCCCATTTTTGTCGATGCCTCCCTGTTGGCCCTCCCCAAAATCGGGTCCGATCACAGCCCCCTCCTCCTCGAGACTGATCATCGCCCCCCAGGAGACCCTTTCAGTTTGAGTCCATGTGGCTTCACCACCCCGACCTCCGGGCCCAGGTCGGCTGCTGGTGGGCTCCCCCTGTCCCTGGTCGCCCCGTCGAGCAAGTCTTCCACAAGCTGAGACACCTCAAGGAGCACCTCAAGACTTGGAACAAAGAAGTGTTCGGTAACATCTTCGAAAGCAAGGAGGCTATCAAAAAAAACTCGAAGAGATTGAGTCCAGATTCCAAGCAAGCTCTCATGAGCCCGGACTCAAGGAAGAGGAACGCACTGCCCTCAACGAGTACCACAATATCCTAGCCAGGGAAGAAACCTTTTGGAGGCAGAAGTCGCGTGCTCTGTGGATCCAAGATGGCGATGCAAACACCAAGTTCTTTCATGCATCGACCCTCCGAAACAGGGGTTCTAACAGAATTGTCGAGCTGGTTGATAGCAATGGTAGTATCATCAACAAGGAAGAGGACATCCAAGCCGAGGCAGTCCACTTCTTCCAAGAGCTCCTGGGCGACGGACCTCCTATGTCCTCGGAGGCGGCCGATTCCCTTCTGGATCACATCCCGACGTCCGTCCCGGCCATGGCTAATGCAAAGCTGGTTCAGGCCCTGTCTGACTCGGAAATCCATGCTGCCACCTTTTCCATGAAGGCTGAGGCGGCCCCGGGCCCGGACGGGTTTCCTCCCCGCTTCTTCCAGTCTTTCTGGGACATCGTGGGCCATGATGTGTGCGCTGCCATCCGGGACCTGCAGTTTGCCAGATCCATCCCCAGAGGCATCAACACCACCTTCATAGCCCTGATCCCGAAGACTCAGGCTGCCAGATCCCTGTCAGACTTCCGCCCCATCAGCTTGTGCAATGTCCTCTATAAAATTTTGACTAAAGCCATGACCACCCGCCTCAAAGACATCCTTCCCCTGATCATTTCCCCCTACCAGGGAAGCTCAGTCAAAGGCAGGCTGATTACAGACGGGGTCATAATCATGCATGAGGCCATTCACTCAGCTGTCCTATCCGAGAAAGGCCCATTTCCTGCTCAAGCTTGATATGAACAAGGCTTTTGACAGGGTCGATTGGAGCTTCCTGTCCAAGGTCCTCCTCAAATTTGGGTTTCACCCCTCCTGGGTCCATCTCATCAACAAGTGCGTGTCCTCCCCCTGGTTCTCAATCCTTGTCAATGGATCCCCGATCGGGTTCTTCCCCAGTTCCAGAGGTCTCCGCCAAGGTGATCCCCTATCCCCGATTCTCTTCATTATCCTGGCCGAGGCCCTGGGTCGAACCATTTCGAACGTTGTAACTCGCGGTCTCATCTCGGGCATCAGGCCGGCGCAGGACCTCCCCCCCGTGTCCCATCAGCAGTTTGTGGACGACACCATTCTTGCCTCCTCGGCCTCGGTCCCTCAAGCCAAGGCCCTCAAGAACATCCTTACCCTGTATGAGGAGGCGGCTGGGCAGAAAATCAACCTGCGAAAAAGCAAGATTTACTTCATCAACACCCCCGTGGCTAGGCAAATCAAAATCGGGCGGATCCTGGGCTGCTCCCCCGGCTCCCTCCCTTCCTCCTACCTCGGGCTTCCTCTGTTCACAGGGGCGTCTTCTAAGGTGCTATGGAATGGGGTGATTGAGCGGATTCAAAGGAAACTCGCCCCCTGGAAAGGCCACCTTCTCTCTCAGGCCGGCAGAGCCACTCTCTTGGCGTCTGTCCTCCAAAGCATTCCGATATACTTCATGTCGGTCTTCAGAATTCCGGCCTCCATCGCTACTCTCATTGAGCAAATTCAGAAACGCTTTCTCTGGTCGGGCTGCGAAGACAAGAAAAGGATTCCCCTGGTCTCCTGGCCCCTGGTCTGCCGCCCCAAAGAAGAGGGAGGGATCGGGCTCAGACGGGTGGTTCCCATGAATAAGGCCCTTCTGTCCAAACATGCCTGGAAGGTTCATACCAATACCCCTGATGAATGGGTTTGCATTGTGCGTAGGAAGTACTGCCACAATCACCCCTTCCTCGGGGACACCCAGCCCCGTGACGGATCTGCCTTCTGGAAGGCCCTGCTTTCCACCAGAGATATTGTTCAGCAAGGGACCAGATGGATTCTTGGAGACGGTGCCAAGATTGACTTTTGGGAGGACAGATGGATTCTCGACGAGGCCCTGAGCTCGGACAGAGAACTCCTTCTCAAACCTGGGCTTGCGGACCGTGGTCCCAGAGCGTCTGACTACATGACTCAGCGTCAGGGGCGGACCATCTGGAAACCCATCCTGAACCCCAGGTTCCCGCTTCAAGCTGCCAGACTTCAGCGCATCCTCAGTGCGACGGTCATCCCTTCTTTTGGAGACAGTGACAGATGCGTGTGGCATGGCTCTCCCAGCGGCATTTTTTAGTCAAGTCTGCTTACCATATTCAGAGAACCCTGGGAGCGACCACCTTCCCGACCCAGCTGGTCTGGGCCAAGAATTTGATCCCCAAAATTAGCCATTTCGTTTGGGCGGCCGTCCAAAACAGAATCCTCACGATCAAAAATCTGATCAAGAGAGGCTTCCAGATCCCCAACAGATGCTTCCTCTGCCGTGCCGCCTGGGAGTCAACCAACCACCTTTTCTTAAACTGCGCCTTCTCCTCCGAAGTTCTGGGCCTCATCCTCTCCCATTTCTCCGTTCAGTGGGTGGCCCCCAATTCCATTTCGATCTCCTGTCTTAGTGGCCCACCCCCTTTGCCCATCCCTTTCTCCGCTTCCTCTGGAAGGCCTGCCTTCCTCATATGCTCTGGAAAATTTGGCTCGAGCGTAACAGGCGAGCCTTTTCCTCCCCGGCCTGCTCCCCCCAGTGGTTAGCGACCAAAGCAGTCTCCTTTGCCATCGAGAATTCCCGCTTCATTCCCCTTTCTATGGACCCCAGGCGCTCGAGCGAAGCCTCCCTTCTCTCCTCCCTCGGCTTTCAGATCTCCCCCCTGCTTCCCCTCCCGCCCCCTCCCGGCGCTCCCTGACCAGGTGGACTCCCCCCGGGTGGCTCAAGCTCAATTTTGACGGCGCCTCCAAAGGCAACCCCGGGCCCTCTGGGGCTGGCGGGGTTATCAGAGACTATTCCGGGCATCTGGTCACTGCCTTCGCGGTCCCGCTGGGCAGGCAAACCAACAACTTTGCCGAAGCTGCCGGCCTGCTCAGTGGCCTTTCGGCTCTCAAGGGCTCCTCCCCAAAAATCATCATCGAAGGCGATTCCCAAGTCATAATCAGAGGCGCCAGCAAGCCCGAGTCCTGCTCCTGGCGATTCCAGAATTCCATCCGGGAGGCCCTCTTCATTCTCCAGGGCTTCCCCGAACACACCTTCTAGCATGTTCTCAGAGAAGGCAACAGGGCTGCTGACTTCATGGCAAATCTAGCCATTACCGTTGGAGAATTCACCACCTGGACCTCGCACTTCCCTGCAGGCCTAGTCCAAATTGTGCTGCAGGACCATCCCGACCATGATGTTTTCTCGGGCGTCTAGACTTCCCCGTGGCAGGGCGACGAAGTCCCCCGGCGTGTGCTTCTGCTGACCGGTGCTTCTCGCCCCCGTGTCGACCCGTCGGCTCGCCACCCTGTCCGTGAGGGGATCACCCCGGTCCTCCTCGTGGCGGCCCGTGCCCCTTGCCTTGTCAGCTGCCCGCGTTGGCCAGCTGGCAGCCCTGGCAGCCCCATTTTTTTGTGCATGGCGGACCTCCCCGTCCTTCCCGCTTTGATCTCTGTGTCGCCTGATTCCCGTGCCATGCCAACCCGATCGCGGTCCAGTCCGACGCGGCTCTCTCCCGACGTTCCCCCGCTCAGAGTTAGCCAACTGGCGCTTTGGCAGTGGGCCTTTCCCATCCTCGCGTGTCAGCAGTCTGGTGCGCCCCCTCAGCCCCCTCCCCGTCGTGTCGCTTCCAGCCGCGTGTGCTACTTTCCAAAGCTGGCGGCGCTCCCCCTTCTAAAGCCCCCGCACGGCCTTTATATTCCCCTCGTCGTCCCATCCCGCTGTCGCATTCTCCTTCCCCTACTCTTTCTTCCCCGGTCTGGCACTCTCTGCCCCCTTTGTCCCCACCTTGCCAGCTCGGCCCCCATGGCTTCCAAAGCTGTCTTCCTGGAGCCCCCTGTCCTTGAGTTGAGCGGTCCCGCCCGCTTATTCTCCGATGCTAAGAAATACACCCCATTTTTTAGCAAATTCGTAGGCCATGAGGACGAGATCACCCAGGGGTTCCTGGAGACGTGGAACGACGGGGAAGTTACAGTCAAGGGTTTACACTTCAAAGTCTCCAAGGATTTCCTCACGGAGGTCACCGGCCTCCACCATGAAGAGAAAGGCCGTGTTGTCAGGCGGGACAAACACAACTGGGAAGAGGAGCTCTCCCGCTTCCCAGACCACCAGTGGGACAAAGCCAACCTGCTCCGCTCTCACCTCCCGACGCCGTTCGACGAAGCCATCGTCCCGGTAATGCAATATATTACCTATGACGATCCAGAGCGACTGTATAGCTTTCATTTAAGCTATTTTAACCACCTTCGAGGAGCTACCCTCATCAGCACTCCGCGCTTCCTCTTCTACTCCCTGGGTTTGACCATTGAGCGTGCTCGCAAGAACCATTCTCGGCCCATGCACCAGGGGCTCATGGCTGTCCTCTATAGGCATGCCCTGGCCAACCAACCCAGCTGCACAACATTCCCCCCCTCTCTTCTGTCCCGCCCCCTGAAGCAGGCATTTCTCCCCCTGGTTCCCCTGCCGCCAAAGGCTCCCCCGCTCCAGACGATTCCTCTTCCCTGAAGCGTCGCAGGCCTACGCGCAAGTGCAGAGCGTCGAGCAAAGGCCCAGACGGGGCCCTACCTCCAAGTTCTGGCCGCAAAAGGGCTTCCCCCGGGCCCAGCTGGGCTGCGAAAAGCTCCAAGAATGTCAAACCAGAGAACCCGGAGCCCACTGTGATCAGCTCCGAGTCAGATGATGCATTGCAGAAGCTGGCACTCAAAGGCCTCCTGGATACAGTGATCGGTTCTCTCAACACCGCTGCCCAAGCTGCGTCTCATGCCGCCAAGGCGTTGTCCGAGCTCCGTCGCAAGCTGGAGGAAAGCTCTGCCAAGGTTCAGCGGCAGTCTGAGCGGGCCGAGGACGGCTCAGGGCCCAGTTAGCTAGGCCCCCTGGCATTCGCCGTTTCAAAGAGTCTTGTTTTTGGGGTTGATATTTTTTGGAGAATCTCGGTTGTGAAAGTTTTTTGTGGCTTTTTGTTTTCTGTAGTTTCCAGGGCCCCGGGGCGGGGACGTTATTTCTGTTTTCTTTTTCATTGCTTCGGCTACTACTGTAATTAAGGTTTTGGGATCCTATTCAAAAAACCCGCTGTAAATATACTGTTACCTATCAAAAAAAAAACATCCCAAAGTTTAGGATAATGATCATGTTAGAAAAAATCAAGCAGAGCAAGCTTCCAAGATCCAATGAAGGAGGAGAATAAAAAAGTGTAGAAAACATCCCAAATTTGTTTAGACATGTCACAAAACCAAAACAAGTGAATAATAACTTCTAAAGAATTACAAAAATTGCATTGAGGGGAAATATGTAAAATTGAAAGAAGTTGAAGCGAAGTTTTTATGAAGAAACCGTGATAGAGATTAATTAAATTTTAATTAAACCTAAATTCAATTAAAATTAATTAATTAAGTTTTTAATTAAGTAAAGTTTTAATTCTCTGTAGATTTTATCTTCTACGTTTTTTTTTTATATACATTCACAGGCCTTTTCTACTACCAAGCAGGGTTCAAATCTTGAGGTTGCCCCCATAACCCCTATTCCACCTTGTTGTTTAACCTAATATGAAATGGACCACTGGTTGTTCAGGATTGATACAGTCGTCGTCGGGCTAGCATGCACTCAACAAATTCAGGTCAAACTACTACCTTTGCAAACAGACATGCCCCATAGTTTGAACCTCATTCTTTTCTTAGTAAGCGCCAGAACTTACCAATCCACCTGACCCGTAAGGACTATCTTCTACAATGTTTTCAATATGCATCTTTTAGGTTGTCAAAGTTGTAGCCTTTTTGGCGGGCTTTTGTAAAACCACCCATGGTTTTCTGGTTTAATCCAATTGTTTTGTGAAAGTCGTCTGACCTATAAATCCAAGATTTGATCAATGAACTATTAGGCAACTTGGTGGTTATCTTGTCTGCTGTTGTGTCTGCTGTGTTGTCTCTCCTGTGAGACCCTCATTACCTGATAGTATCAGACCATTCGCTCCTACCTGTAAAGGAAATTTCCAAAATTTTCCTTCTGCTTCTCTTCTGTTGTTTGGTCCATTAGAGATCCATTTTTTTTCATTATCTGAACATCGTCTTTACTTTATTCCGAAACTTCAAGACCAGCTATCTTGTTTATTGATATTCAGCCTTCGTTTCTACCTATTATTATTGGAGGATTGCGCCACCTATCTTTTCTCTTGAGATTTTTTTGGAAGTTCTTGCTTCTTTATATCTGCTCGATGGTGTTTCTTGTCTTGTGTTGCATACTAAAACCCATTACAATAGTGAAATAGAGAAACACCGATTCTGCTGCACCATCGTTGACATCCAAGCTCTCAGGTTGCAGTCTGTGGTAAAGATACAGTACACCTTTCGCCACCTTCTAGGGAGCCGTATAATGTCATGGCTTCGATTTCTCCAAACAAGCTCTTACAGCAAACACACATCAAAACCTTGTAAGTTGCTCGACATTAAGAATTGAGTCCAAAATTTTTAAAGTACTGCCTCACGGAAGGCCCACGGGCTCTGATAAATTCTCAAGCACACCCAAGATTTTTTTGATGGGCAGACTTCCTGCCAAATGTGGCTGACCAAATTCCAATATGGCATTCTTGAAGGTATTGCATCGACGACTCTCAATAAGCGGCTCCAAGGTTCGATAGGCTGTGGTGGATTCTGCATTTTTGGAGGATCAATTCGAGCCGCAGACCGCTCGATTTGCCAAAGAACTGTGACAAACCACCTGTCCAGCGCATCACCTCTCTGTCTCCGGCCCCTGACTCTGCACATTCTATGATTTAAGTCCCTGGTCTGTTGCCCTCCATGTGTGCTGTTCGAAAAACATGTGACAGCCTGTTCCAAAAACATTTCATTCTATGGGCAACAAAATATATGTTAAACACATAAGTCCCACATTAGCCATGAAGAAGCTATAGACTTGCTTTGTTTGAATGTAAATTGACGGCATGCTTATATAAGCTTTTTTAATTTACAAAATAAAAAATAATATTTCGAGAAAATTCTTTGGAGAGGACAATTCGACCTACACTTTTTTTTGGTTTGGAGGGACATTGTCTTTCATGCACTTTGAGGCGCTTAGTATTGTCTTTCATGGACATTGTCTTTCATGCACTTTGAGGCACTTAGTATTGTCTTTCATGGATATTGTCTTTCATGCACTTTGAGGCTAGTCTTATTTATACTCGTAAGATTTTTTCGAGTTGAATCTAGTGAAAGCGTTACATTTTAGTTTTATGGTTGTTTGAAATGCCTTGAAATTTCTTTTATAAAACGGAGTGCATTTTTTGTAGTGATTGGCACTCCTAAACAAAAGTAGTGGTCTACTTGTAAATTTGGTTAATTAACCTCCTTGGCATTCACTAGAAGAGCTATGCCACATTGAAAAATAGAACAAATGACAACACTAGCTAATATAGTTAGTAATTTGGTTGATAAAATTAATAGTATGCAAGTCTAACCTTCCTCACCGAGGATACACATTCATGAGACCCATTCTCATATCAAATGTGAGGTTAGAATCTATGATGGGTCTAGAAATCTTAAAGATATCTATAGTTGGATTCTAGACATAGAAACTTGGTTTGCTTACAACCAAATTCTTAATGTTGATAAGGTCCCTTTTGCTAAGTTAAAACTTTCAAGAGTTGTTAAAATTTTGATCATTGAGCGGTAAAATACACAATATTCCATTACCACTTGGGATTAGTTGGTCACTGCCTTGAAGGCTACATTCTATCCATCTAATTATGATGGTTTGCTTATCCAATGGCTTCGCTTGAGGCAAGGAAGTCACATGTCTATCTAAGATCATATTTATCAATTTAATTGCTTGTGCATCCTACTCCATGCACAGGATCTTGCACCTACTCTTATTGCTAAGTTTAAGAGTGGCCTTTAGACACACTTGTTTTGAGAGTTGAAATATACTCCACTTGACACACTTGATGCAACTTTTAATCAAGCTCAACTTGCCAAGGAGAAACTTTATTCTCAATCTCATGCACCTTGATCTTCATTTTCACTAAGTGCTCATTGATATTTTTCAATAGCTCCTCACTCTCTATCAACAACTCATCGGTCTTCTTTTCACTAGACACTTCTAGACCTTTGAGTTCCCCACATCAGCAACATTACTCCTATAAGAAGTCATTTTCTCCTTCTCACTCCCCTTTCTCTTCTTCTCTAGCTTCTTTAGCTAATGAATTTCATCGTTATTGTAAAAAGAAAGGACATACCAAATTTGATTGTCTAGAGGAGAAAAAGAAACAATTAGTTTACAATCTCCTAAGGAGGAAATTTTTTAGGGAACTTTACAAAATCATATCAAAATGTATGGAGAAGATCATACTTATCCTAAGTTAGGTTACCTCAATAATGTCACTTTACTAAATCATCAATATTTTGTAGAAGGTCATGATAATATATTTGTTACTCGTGCTCATCTTACACATAATTTCTCTATAAATTGTATCATCAATAATGGCTTGTAGAAAAACTTGATTGTGAAGTCCATTATCAATAAGTTGCAGTTGCCTACACGTCCTCATCCTCATCCATACTCACTTGGATGGAAGGACAATGATACTACTTCCATGATCACACACACTTGCACTTTATCTTTTTCTTTTGGTCCTAAGTATGTAGACATTGTTACCTATGATGTCACTCCTATGGATTATTGTGGTTTGTTGCTAGGTAAACCTTATCAATATGATAAAAGGGCTTAGTATGATGCATATCAAAATACCTATACTTTTCAACATGAAAAGCAAGTTTTCCTTATTAATCAAATTCAACCCATTATACATCAAGCTCATACTAATTTGCATAAGGTATGAAATATCACCTTAGTTTTTAGCATACCACAGTATGAGGGGACACAAGCAAAAGTCCTTTTGACCACTCAACATACTGCACCACTCAAGGAAAACATTCATCAAGCACATGTTCATGCTCCTATTCATGTTGCTCCTACACCTATTGTTGTTATTATTGCTCTTGCTCCTATTGTTCCTACTCCTCCTCCTACTTTAGCTCTAGTTCTATATTTACACCTTTTAGCATCCTACCTCCTCCACCTTGCAAGTTTTTTAGTTGTTGATGGTATATCCTCTTATTCTTCAACAATCGCCATCCATGCACCAACATATTGTTTAGCTTGGAGGCAAATCTTGGTTCTACATGATGGGCACTCGTCATTATGGAGATCCACCAAGCCCACCTAGGTTCTTTCTAGCTTTCACCTTCAACATTATCTTCCTCCCATTTTGTACACATTAGAGTCCAATGTTTTTGTGGTTGGGAGGAATGATAAGGATTAATTAAATTTTAATTAAACTTAGATTTAAATAAAAGTAATTAATCAAGTTTTTAATTAATTAAAAGTTTTAATTCTCTGTAGATTTTATCTTCTATAATGTTGTCAGTATGCAGCTTTTTGGGTTGTTAGAGCTGCAACCTTTTTGGCAGTGTTTTGTAAAATCACCTATAATTTTTTGTTATGGTTTTGGTTTGATCTAATTGTTTTGTAAAGGCTACCTAGCCTATACATTCATGATTTGATCAATGAAATATCAAGCAAGTTGGTGGTAATCTTGTCTCTTGTTGTCTTTTGTGAGACCCACATCAACTCACCATCCAAGAAGTTGAGTATTGGATTCAACAAGAACTTTTCAAATTTGAGCAACAAGAGACTTCCAATGGGCATTGGTAAAATTGATTTGCTACTTGACATTGAGCTTAGAGTCCAATGATAAAGGGCACAAAATATTTTTGTCGATTTAACTAGATTTAATGGAAGAGATTCTATGGCCATTAGAGATGCATTAAGTCATCTCTAATCAATCCATATATTGTAGGCAATTGTTCCCAACTTTATAAGGACCTCACATGGAATGGAAGCCACAACAAGGCCATAAGACTCCTTGAACGAAGAGGAAATGGAACAATAATTATGGATCTAGGTCCAAATGAGAATTGAGCATCTACCTAGATCTCAAATACCTCTTATTCTATTTATACCTTTCATGTTAGTCCTCGAAGAGCATTGCACAAAGCTAATGGTTTATCATTGTGGAGGATAAGTTTACTCCACCAAAGACTATTCAAAATTATGCTTAAACCATGTTGTAAGGAGTCAAACTTTCAAGCCAATAAATGAGAAACTGATTACCAAGCTTTCTAGTTACGGGTAAGAGGAATAGATCCTTTAACCGTAAAGTATGGTGCATTAAGGACCTTATCCTCCCATGGGTTTTCTTTCCATTTACCTTTGTGAGTAGCTTGGGAGATTCTATACTAGAATAAGTGTTTCTAATTTTCCTCTCTAGTAATGGCTCTAGCAACCCATTTCACAACCAAACTTTTGCTTTAGATAAGAGGATCAATAATACCAAGACCTATTGAAGCCTTTGGTTGAGTATAAAGTTTTTACGAGATGACTATCATGCCTACATCCCCATCCCATTTGGTCCATAAAAATTTATGAATAACCTAAGTAAATTTGTTATAGGCATCCTTTAAGGCCATCCAACAAGAGGAGTAGTAAACATGAGAGATTACCATAACTTTATTTACAACTAAATTCTTCCTACTAAGGATAGAAACCAAGCTGGCCATGCATTGAACTTCTTCTGAAGTCTTTCTATAACCCAGTTCCACATATCTTTAGAAGAAATATTAATCCCAAAGGGGATTCCCAAGTAATGGATGATCATTTCATGAGGGATGATCTTCCCATTAGCCAAGGAGTTGCAACCATTGTGATTAGAAGTATAGAAGACTTTTGTTTTAGAGTGGTTGATACAAGAGATAAAAATATCACATAATAGTTGTACAATCTCTTTAATCATTTCCATCTCCTATTGGATATTTTGAAGAAAAAGAAGGAAATCATCAACAAAATGTGAATTAAGAGCATTTTTATCACCAAGAAACTTAATACCTTGAATGAGACCATTAGATTGAGCCTTATGAAGAAGATAACCAAGAGCATCGACAACCAAAACATCAAAAAAGAAGCAAAAGAACAACCTTGTCTAATAGACTGTTGTAGAAAGAAGAAAGAGATAAAACTCCAGTAACCTGAACACAAGTTAAAACATCACCAAAGAGCATATCAATTTGATTACAAAATTTTGGACTAATATAAAAAATAAAATTCTATTTGATTTTATCACATGCTTTATCAAAACTTAATTTAAGAGACAACATCTTGATTGAAGTTAATAACCTATTAGATAATTTTACAAACCATTGTAAAATTATCTAATATATAATAACCCTTAAAATAACCAAATTATTCTGAACCAAAAAAATAAAATGATGGAAAAGTGTTTACTTTAAAAAAATTATTTGGACGGTTTTGACGAGCCATGAGCGAAGTGTTCACTTTTAAAAATAAAAGGTTGACTTTTTTTTTTCACCACAATATTCCTCTTAATTTCAATAAAATATAATAAATAATTGAAAAAAAAACTGCCACTGCGAGTCCCCCACATAATTGATTTCTTTTTGAAGAGTTCTTTGTTCGTTTTTTTCCACATCAATTTAGATGTATTAAGTTACATAATCTATTTAATATTTTTAAAATTTAAATTTGATATAAATTATTTTATTTAAATATTATAATAATTTTTTTATTAAATAATTTTAAATTATAATTATAAAAAAATTAAATTAATACAACAATTTTTTATTAAAAACATTAAATTAATATGTTTTATTTTTTTATTATCAAAAATCAAATAATAAACCATAAATTATATCAGAATAGCTGATATACTCAATAGGTCAGGTTAACTTCTCCTACTTTTCTACTTTTTTTCTACTTGTTTTGACCAGGAAGAATTCGGATACAAAAAGTGAGAATACAACAATTATTAGAAAATAATAAGGTTAGAGCTGTAGCTATGATGGCTACAGATGGTTTGATGAGAGGAATGAAAGTGTTTGATACAGGAGCTCCTCTGAGTGTTCCAGTCGGTCCAGTCGGTCGAGCTACTCTCGGACGAATTTTTAATGTTCTTAATGTAAGTGACCCGTAATATCGCTATTTAAAAAGAAAATTGATGGCGCAAAACAGTTTTTTTTGTCACCGTACGAGCACATGTCCACGAATCCAAAATTTAGGAAAATCTAGCAAAACAGACATTCGAGGAGAAAGTTAAATTTTTAAATATATTCTTTAAATTTTGTACGAACACTGAAGGAAAACCTGAAGGTGAAAATTATGCCTTTCTAATATTTTTTAATAAACACTTGCGTGAAGATTATCCCAGAGTACAAATGGGGCCTGGCTTAACTTGCATGTATCAGACGGTCCAAACACGAAGCCTGAGATCGTCCCTTAAACCTGTCGCACCCTGTGGGTACCGCCCTCCTCAGTTGCCATTGATCCACACGTTACATAATCAATCCCATCACTGCTTTTGACGGTCAGGTGGTAGCTGAGACTTTGCACAGCCCGCCTTCTGCGTTTCACCGAAAAGCAGACGTCTGGACTCTGAACAACGTGCGCACCTTGTAAGGTCTCAAAAAAATAATTATATAGTCGGGTATTATTATTTTTTAAAGTAAAAGTAGATTGTATTATATTATTACAATGTTAACATGAAAATAATAAATATTATTATTTTTAAATTTAAAAGTTAGATTTTGGTGTTATTATCATTAGTAAAAAAACAAAAAACAAAATGAATTGAATAAATATAATAGAAATTAATAACAATAAAGTTATATACTTTTCAATAGGTTAGATATCATTATTTATTTGTAGGAGAGTTGTGTGATTATTTCTTCATGTATACTTTTCAACAGGTAGATATCATTATTCATTTGTAGAAGCTAATAACAACAAAGCTGTATACTCCTCAACAGGTTAGATGACTAGATATCATTACTTATTTGTGAGAGTCTGTATGATTATGTCTTCGTTATACTCAACAGGCTAGATATCATTACTCATTTGTAGAAGCTAATAGCAACAAAGCTGTATACTCCTCAATAGGCTAGATATCATTACTCATTTGTAGAGGCTAATAGCAACAAAGCTGTATACTTTTCAACAGGCTAGATGACTATTACCCCCCCCCCGGCGGGCGCCCCCCCCCCCCCCCCCCCCCCCCCCCCCCCCCCCCCCCGCCGGGGGCGCCGGGGGGCGGCCCCGCGGCCCCCCCCCCCCCCCCCCCCCCCCCCCCCCCCCCCCGCCCCCCCCCCGCGGGGGGGCGCGCCCCGCCGGGGGGGGGCCCCCCCCCCCCCCCCCCCCCCCCCCCCCGCGCCCCCCCCCCCCCCCCCCCGCCCCCCCCCCCCCCCCCCCCCCCCCCCCGCGGGCCGCGGGGCGGGGGGGGGGGGGCGGGGGGGGGGGGGGGGGGGGGGCGGGGGGGGGGGGGGGGGCGCCGCGCCCGCCCGCCGCGGCCGCGGCGGGCCGGGGGGGGGGGGGCGGCGGCGCGGGCGGCCGGGGCCGGCGGCGCCGCCCGGCGCGGGCGCGGGGGGCGGGGCCCCCCCCCCCCCGCCCCCCCCCCCCGCCGCCCCCCGCCGCCCCCCGGCCGCCCCCCCCCGCCCCCCGCCCCCCCCCCCCCCCGCCCCCCCCCCCCCCCCCGCCCCCCCCCCCCGCCCCCGCCCTAGATATCATTACTTATTTGTGAGAGAGTTGTGTGATTTTGTCTTCATGTATACTTCAGATACCATTACTTATTTGTGTGAGAGAGTCTGGGTGATTATGTTTTTAGTTATATCTTCTAAACTTTTTAAGAAAGAAATTGGGATGTCATTTTAAAAGCTTTCTTTGAATGGATTGTTTTATTGTTTTTAGCAAGATCATTTTTCCAAACTCAAACTTTAGAATGTTTTATTTGGAAGTTCAAATATAGAAACTACTAAATGTTTGTAGACTCATTCTTATCAAACATATTTAAAAGTTTAGATGCAAAAAAAACCATCTGGGATCTATGGAGCTTCCAATACATTAGAAAATGTTACTAACACACTTGATCAAACGATAAAAGATTTTCAAAAGGTTCAATAGGAATAAGCAGTGTTAATAGGTGTTATTGCAGTGAACTTACAAAACTTGGCTTGCGTTGGGCATCGATACGACCTGGTTCGTGATTGGCTAAAGATTTCATTTTTCTCATTTCGAAAGGTTTTTCACTAAAATCGAATTAAATTTCATTGTCATGTAGAATCCGACAAAATCATGTCTTTCTAAGTGCAGAATTTGAGATTTCGTTTATATGAAAAGCTTTCAAGTTTCAACTACTGTGAGACTTTGATGAGGTGGTTTACAATCCCTCTCCCCTAATCCAAGATCTATTGTTGTGGAAATTATTACCGAGGTTTTTGATTTGACCTCGATTTATGTATTTTTAATTTTAGCAATCTTCTGGGGTATTTACATGGCAGGGGCAGGTCCATGAAATGTGATTGATGTAAAGGGTGGTCATATTGTAGTTGTATCTTCTGCAAAGAGAGTGATTTGGTCCAATATCTGGGTACCTGGAATTTGAAAGCCTTAATGCTTGGGCAGGTGATCTGGGATGGGTAGAGAATTCAGTGATGAAGGTGTTGGTATGGTTAGAACATTGTTTGACAGAGCTGGAAGTATGTCTGTGGTCTCAGAGGGGCTGATACTGTCAGCTGAATCAAATTCAACTCATTCTGCGAGAGAAGACGGCCCCGGGGGGCCAGAAGTGGCAATTCTATTCGTGGGGATTTGTCTGGTTCTGGGGATAGCTTCCAGACAACTCCTCCGAGGGACCAGGATTCCCTACACAGGTGCTCTGCTGTTGTTGGGGATCGGCCTTGGAGCTCTAGGTGGAGTAATTTCTCTTTCTTTTATATAACTTTCCTTTGCCAATTCGGTAATGCAAGTTGTTTTTGTTCTTCTATTTTCATTTGTTTTTGGTTCCATGTCTCTTAATGAAAAATAAAGTAGTTATTTTTTTTAACAACCACAAAATGATAGAGTTTCGAACTATCCTCATAAAATCCATTAGGAAAATAGATAAAAGGTGATTAGCTTGGCAATCTTAATTTCAAGAGGCTTCAGGAAGTAGGAACTATGGTCTAGTTTCTCGATTGTGTTATAACAATATAAAAACAAAAGTAACTGAAAATATTACTTACAAAATTTGCTATGAAGCTCAATATTTTATAAAATAAATGTCTATAAAGAACTTAATATTTGAGATAAAGATGAGATTGATTTGCAGATGCTGCTAAGAATAAGTTGTCATTTTGGCTTAGTTTAAATCATTTTATTTTATATTTAAATTATTTTGTTTCAACCTTTAATTTGTGTAGATACAGAATAGACTTGTTTTGTTTCAACCTTTAATTTCTATAAATATAAAATGGACTCAGTCAAGTAAATGTAAGAATGGAACGCAGAAAAAGGGACAAATTTTTTTTTATTAATTTTATTTTTCATTGATCATGAAAATTTGGACAGTTTTAATAAAATTTGCCGAATCTAGTAACGCTGGCTAAAATGGCTTAGATAGAGGCTTACCTTCTCTAGCTAATGTTCGAGTGCCTGTGACTGATAAGTAAAAGGTTAAGGTGTAATATACGGTTTTTTTTGGTCATTGTCTAACTTCATACCCAATTATTGGTCACAAGCAAGTTACTTTATCTTTTTTCAAATTTAAATTTTGTAACCTCGTTGGCAGTTTTTACCCTTCAAGCAAGCTTATTAATTGAATCATGTAGTCAACTTTAAAATATATATATATATATATATATATATATATATATATAATTAATTAATGAATTAATGAATTAATGTCTCATGCCACACATGATCACTGGAAATTTTCAGAGAAATTTAAGGAGCTTTTTAGTAGAAGGGAGGTCTCATGTTTTTGTAGAATTTTGTCCCGGGTACTGCACAAAGGAGGAAGAAAAAGCTGGACCAAACTTAAAATCCCACGTGTCCCTATAATGGTTCTACCGGTACGTTAAATCTTCAGCCGCTTGTTGAACATCCGGTAAAGGTTTCCTCACTATTTTCACAGCGCTCTGCATTTTAAGGAAAGATTCTAATCTGTCTTGTAAAAACTTGGTTTTTCATTAAATGGGACCAGATGCTCAGTTATTTTCAAAGCTGTCGCCCCCCACATGGGAGCCTGCCCTAATGTCCACAAATGACACAAGCAGCTTAATGGGGCTTTGAAGTACAGTTACTTATAACATGCTCTACTACATAGATATTTGTAAACACAATCTAGTACATCAGACTATAAATCAAGATGGTCTCAAGAACATTGGAGTTTTTACCCTATAAGACTTAATACTCGCTAGAATCCATTTTCCAACTAGATAGATATACAGGTCTTAATATCAATATGGCCAAAAGCACAGTAAAAGTCCTCATCATCAACAGTAGCTATTGCAACTTGTACTTAGTGATTTGAACCTTACAAATACCTAATAATTAGATAATGATTTATTAACAAGTTTGTCACATTAATTTGATCAACAGAGTAGTTCTGTAGTTGTTGGAATTGCCAACGTCTGGAGTATCTTTTAATTATAAACAGCATATGTATCCCTCAATGAATTTTCTTGACTTACTTCTTTTTATTGGCTGATGATTATTTAAATGCTTGAATTTCAAGGTATCCAAAAACTAAAAGTGCTCTTTTTGTCTCTCTTTATCAACTTTGTGGGTTTCCAACTTAGCAGTTCTTGTGTATATGCTTGCAGAATATGGGACACACAGGGGACTGGGAAAGCTGGGTACCAGCATTCGTGTGTGTAAGTCTATACTCTTTTTCTTTTGGAGTGTATGTAGATCTCTGATTTAGGAAGTTTCTTCTTTTGCAATCCTACTCATTGGGAAGGTCTTATTTTGGTGTCACCTTGATTTACAGGGTCAAAGATAAATCCAAACTTGATTTTATATATCTTCTTACCTGCTCTTCTTTTTGAGAGCTCCTTTGCCATGGAAATTCATCAAATCAAGGTATGCTTCACTTTGTATTACTGTATCTTTCTTCAGCATTCTGTTAAAGTAAAACTTGCCAGAAATTTACATGCAATAAATGATTTAAAATATATTTTCCGACACAGCTAATTTTTGTCTCAAATTTAAGAGACTTTAGGGTGTGAGTCTGGTAACTTCTTTTTAACAACTCTGTACATCTTTAATATCTTGAAAAGTGACTTTGCATGTGTGTTACTTTGAACTAAATGATTGTGGAAATGTTTGCTTTGTTGCCATTGATACAGTTTTGGGCTGAAAATTTAAGCAACAATAGTAGAATTCCTACAAAATGTCAAGGACTTGTTTAACCAATTGAATATTGTTACTTCGCTACCTTTTTTTCTTAATGTTCTTAACCTTGGTATGATGCATGAAGTATTCCTTAGTCTAGTAATTAAAAAAATTTCTTGTGACGGAGATTTTACCAATCTAAGTTGCTCGAAAATGGGAAATGACATCATTTTTGAATTCGTTTCAAAATCATCACGTCCTAAAATTTTGGAAATGGGGAACATGCTGTGTGTGTGCATGTTCAACAATCAAGTACAGAATACACCTAAGCATATGGTGCTGGACTGATCTAAATTTAAGACTGACAATCAAACACAAACACCAAATAGAAAGGAGTCACTTTATGGATTAGTTAGATTCATCATCAGCCTAGTTAGTTTAATCATCATACATCTGATAATCAGATTGAGATTTATGGACATGAATATATTGATGGCATCCATGCTACTAGAGTAGAGATCACTGCAATTGAATAAGACCACCGTACAAATGTAGAAGAAGCAGCTTCTAATAGATGAAGAGTAGTACCTAACTCAGGATCTTTAGGATTTATTTCCTACTTGTGTTCTGTGATGACTATTTGCCCTTTTTACCAACAGTAAAGTTTATGATGTACAAAGAACAATTTTTCTGTTCTTTTTAGAATCCAACATTTTTTTGGTTTACTGAATGAATAAATCGAGTGCTACTATTTCTTTGAAGTACTTGCCACTTTTAAAAGAAGAGACATGGTAAGTGTTTGCAATTCTTTCATTGTTCATAGCATGTAAGGTCTGCAAATACAAGATTCAACACCTCTCTGTCCTTAATTGTAGGTATGTACAGAAAGGCTTCTTGACAACAATGGTCAAGCTAGGTTGGGATCTGTGCAACCTTAGTGGGATTTGGAATACTGATGCCTTTATTCCTATGGACACCTTCCTGTCCTTGTGGGGTCTTCCTGGTCCTGTTGCTAAAACTCACATCCTAATCGTTTTGAATCCGAGCATATAACAATCATGGCGGCGTGTGTTTAAATTCTTAAATATATGGGCACTAATGGCTTTCTGCAGGGAGTAAGCGTATTGATAGAAGAGTTCATTATCTCTACAAAATGATGTTTACAATGGTCTCAGACTCTCAACCACGTCATCAATCTACTCATAAATTTCCTGAAAATAAGGTCTTTTTATGTCTGTCTTTAGATGACATCAAATCTGGGTTTGTGAACTTGACTAAGAACTTTAACCTACTAATCATTGTCAGTATGAGGTTTGACATCATGGAAAACTTTAGAAACTGGATTTTTATTTATTTTATTTACTTGTACTAAGTATAGAAAAGTTGATGGGTTATTCTGCTTATTGAAATGACAAATATAAATAGAATATTCGAATTTCTGATAAAAGCATTAAAGTTACACTTTAGAACTGTAACATGTTTTAAGGAATTTAGGAAATTTAATTAATTTTTAACAGGAAACATTTGCTTCGTGTTAGGTAAATTTTACCAATTGATTGTTTGTTTTGACTTGCAATGTATTCCAACTTTGTTTTCATTGTTCATATTTTCCATATTTAATCATTATCTCCTACAATCTTCTTTTTTCCCTTTTATCTTTCCATTTTTTGTTAGATCAGGTAGTCTATTTCCTTGTGATCTCAATGCAACTGCACAAGTCATTCACAAGCAACAATAATAAACTGGAACATTAAAGCATCAACAACATTGCACAAGAAAAGACAAAAATATAGAAGGTACATAATACTCTACCAAATAATATAATTATCATTCTAATTGGATAATCGATACACAAAATAATAGTGTTCCACGGGGACGCGTCCCCCCGTTTCCCTCGTCCCCCAGCACGAGGGGACGGCAAGGGGGACGTTTCCCCCCGTCCCCCTTTTTGGGGGACGGTTGGGAAATGTCCCCGGGACGGCTGAGGCCTATGGCCTCCCGTCCCCGAGACGTCCCCTTTTTTGGGGCATCCTTGGGGACGGCCAACCATCCCCAGGGATAGGGGCGGCTGAGAGTCCCCAATGGGGCCCCCGGGGACGGTTGGCTGTCCCGAGGGATAGGGATGGCCGAGCGTCCCCAATGGGGCCCAACCGTCCCCCACGGCTGGGCGTCCTCCCCCAAAGGGGAAATTAAAAAAAAAAGGTAGGGGTGGGACCCATTTTAAGTCTCACCCCCCGCCCAAACCCTAAACCTAAAAGAAACTTATATAAAGTGAAAACAAAAAGAAAAAGTCAAAACATACTTACTCATCTTTCAAGTGAAGAAGAAAAAGAGAGCTGGGAGAGCAAAAGGAGGCAGCAGCAAGGGCAGCATAGCAGCAGCAAGCAACAACAAAAGGAGGCAACAATAGCAGACAACAAGGGCAGAGATAGCAACAACACTAGAAGCCTGCAACAACAGAAATAACAACACTAGCAGGCAGCAACAACACTAGGTTTTCAATTTTTTTTTACCTCTTCCAAGCTGTTTTCAAATTTTATATTTTAATTTCAACATAAAACATGGCCAACAGTGCATCAGGTTCATTTGAGGTTAATTTGGAGGAGGGAAACCAAACTGAAAATCAAAATATAAACATGAATGTTGTTGTTGTTAGGGATTCATCCTCTACCATCCAACCCCAAACTTCCAAAGGGGATAGCAATGCTTCTCAACCCAGTTTTGAATGCCCATCTTCATTATTAAAAGAATATGCCAAGGGTCCATTTAGTATAGAAAAACCTCTGCTGCAATTTGTAACTAACTGTGACCAAGGAAAAAATTTTTTGGGGGCTCAAGAACATGGCTATGTAATTTTTGCAAAACTACATTTAAGGGCAGCTATACTAGGGTTGAGTCTCATCTCATGGATAAGGTAGGAACAAGGGTTAGGGCTTGCCAAAAAATGACCCGGGCACAAGTTAATGAAATCCATAAGATCGTGCAAGAGTCTAGATTTAAAAATTGTGGCTGTCTTTACCTACAGTTGGCCAATCATTTAGAGAGGACATTGGGGCCTCCTCAGAACAACCACAAGAATCAACCCAAACATCTAGCATGCCACCGCTGCCCTCAAAGAAAAAGGGAACCGTAAATGAGATGTTTAATGTGCAAGGAAGAGAAGAATCAGATGATGCTATAGCAAAATTATTTTTTGCACATGGGCTGCCTTTCCATATTGCACGCTCCCCCTATTTCAAGGACGCAGATAAGACAAATAGCCAAGGCGGGGACTTCATATCTACCGCTTGGAGAAACTAGGCTGCGTACCTCTCTTTTAGACAAACACTATTCCAAATGCAGTGTGGTTATGGAGCAGATGAGGAACACATGGTTGACTTATGGATGTTCTATCATTATGGATGGGTGGACTGACATTCGTCAACATCCACTCGTCAATATCATTGTCACATGTAAAGCAGGTCTCTATTTTCTTAAAGCCATTGATTGCACGGGGAAAAAAAAGGATGCTGAGTTCCAGTTCCTTCAGTTGAAGGAGGCTATTGAGGAGGTTGGAGCCTCCAATTTTGTACAGGTAATCAATTCGACTATTTTGTTTTATTTTTAACTTTTAATTTTTTTTTCAGATTTTCTTATGAAAATCAAAATCTTTAAATTTTAAAATTATAAATCTAGATTCTAAAAGTTAAGCTTTATACGTAGGCATACAAGCTTTCTACGCAGGCATACAAGCTTGGTATCAAAGGAATGGAGCAAGCATATACTGAAGTGTTTCACAAGAAGGAAAGAATATTAAATTTCCAGCAAATCATACTTAAACAAACAAAGAAACACAGCCACACTTTCAATCAGCAAACATTCCAACATAGACTCAGGCAACAAAAATCTGACCTTAGAGAATTAGTTTCGATAGCAAGAAGACTTGTTTCTCCACTTGACGAAGACCATCCACCAACCAAACATACCGGATGATCTTGGACACCCTTCTATTCATCCTTTTATAGGAAAATTGGTGTGAGAGACTGGCGACACCTATGGCGGTCATGCACAATAGTTTACCCAAATACTTGTTGGGTGGCTTCTTGACGGAGATCCAACATGTCCTCTTATATATGAGATATGTAAAGCTAAGCTTAAGTTTTAAATATATATATATATATATATTTATATTTATTTATTTATATTTATATTTTTCTATATATATTTTTATTATATTTATTTATTTAATGATGCTTATATACAGAAATATACACTCATCACACTTGTGTATATTATATATATATATATATATATATAGGCAAACATATGAATCATGCAAATAGATGCATCAATCAAGTTCCAACATAATGCGTTCAGCAACAAAAATGTTCCTACATGAATTCACCTGAGCTTCCATGTACTCACGGGCCATGGTGCTTTGAGCACTAAACATCATATCCCACCTTACCTTACGTGGACAACCACTGTCTTTCCACCAAAAGGTGGGTTCCAGGCTCCGCAGGTTCTTTTGAACTGCCAGCTTGAAGGTGAGCACCTGTTCCTGCATTCGCATATCTGTAAAATTATTTAAGTAGAAATGGAATTATGTGTAAGTATGTTAAATTTATTTTCTACAAACATAGCTGTCAAAGGAGATGCATTCTTTCCATAATCATTGAAAAACTTTTGATAATAGCCAGTGAGGCCTAGGAAACCCCGAAGACTTTTGAGAGTGTGTGGTTTGGGCCATTCTTGTATGGCAGTAATCCTTTTAGGATCCATTTCGACCTCTTCCCTTGAAACAATTTGGCCTAGGTGTTACATTTCATCCCAAAAGAAAATTTGGATTGTTTGGCACATAGTTGATTATCAGCTAGGAGTTGCAGTGTCTAGTCTAAATGTTGCAAATGTTCCACCCATGTACGACTGTAAATAAAAATATTGTTGAAAAAGACCAAAATAAATTTAAGCAGAAAGGGTTGAAACATTACATTCATGAGACTTTAAAAGGTGGACGATGTGTTGGTAAGACTGAATGGCATGACGAGGAATTCATAATGGCCTTCATGAGTGTGGAATGATGTCTTTAGAATATCTTCTTCTCGTAATTTGATTTGATGATAACCTGAACAATAATCCAACTTTGAGAAGAAGCGAGCACCATGGAGTTCATCTAGTAACTCGTTAATGACGGGAATGGGAAATTTTTCCTTGATGGTAATTTTGTTGAGTTCTCAAAGATCCACACATAACAGCCAAGACCCATCTATCTTACAAACCAAAAGTACTGTGGAAGAATATGGGTTGACACTCAATCGAATGACCCCTGTTGCTAATAACTCTTGCACCATATTTTCAATTTCAGTCTTTTGCACATATGGGTACTTGTAGGGACGAATGTTTGGTGGTAAGCTTCCCAAAACAAGCTCGATGGCATGATTGTGGGTGCGTTGTGGTGGTAACCCTTGTGGTTTTGCAAACATAGGTGCATTTTATCCACAAATTCTTGTAATTCAATTGGCTGAATTATATCATTGGTATTTGGGGCTTGTAGTGCAAATAGTTGTGCCCCACCCCTCGAGATGATTTCTTCAAAAGTTTTTCCATTTGATGTGCACTGATGTGTTGGGTAGAACCCGCAATCATGCCATAGAGAGTGTATTGCTTCCCATGTTTGGTGAATTGCATCTATAGCTTAGAAATGTCCTATACTATTGGGCCGAGGGTACAAAGCCGTTGAGTTCCCAACACAATGTGACAACCCCCCCAAAGGAAGGGTAAACATGTCCGCCCTAAGGTTGTAGTTTCCCATCATCACCTTTACATTTCTACATTTTCCTTTGCATGGTAGAGTACCCCCATTGGCAACCATGACTTTGAATGAATTACAAGAGTAGATGTAACATGCTGCTATTTTAGCTACCTGAGGATCAAGAAAATTGTGGTTACTACCAGAATCAATGAGGATTATGAGATGGTGTCCCTTGAAATGCCCTACCACTTTCATGGTCTGGGGAGTACAAATCCTAGCTAATGCATGTACTGAAATTTTAGGTGGTTGGTCTTGTTGCCACTTTTGCCACATTTTGTTAAAATTTATGTTGTATGCGGTTTTAAGAGATAATCATTGTAAAACTTCTCTTTTCCATGAATAATGGTCAAGACGTTATATTGCTGTGTTTTCACCGACTGTCTCTCTTACTCAAAACTGTCTTCTTTCACATTCTGTGGTTTCTCTACTTTTTCTGCACTTTTCCTATCGTATCGCATGCAAAATTGTAGATGTTTTAGCATGGGCGATGTTTTGAATGTGTTTCCTTAAGCCTGTTCTTCTTCAAGTTCTGCTCTTTTCATTTTGCGCACCTAGTAATGGTTTTCGGCACTTAGACAGTTTTCAGAGCATGTTTTCTTTAAGTATAAAGCAAGGATACTTTCGCTTCTAGTTGAGCGAAAGTCCCTATCAAATGGATGGATAAATAAAAATATGACTAAGTGTGCACTAGCTAGGCTTTCGCTCCACTTATGGAGCGAAAGCTCCTCCTTGAATGCTGATGAGGGTCAAAGCGCAAAGAAATGGTCAAAGCTGCAGTCGCTCCACTAGTGGAGCAAAAACCAAGTAAAGGCAAGTGTTTGGGTTAAAGGTGCAAAGGAGGTCAACCTTTCGGTCAAAGGCCTTGTCGCTCCATCAGTGGAGTGAAAGGCCTTGTCGCTCCACCAGTGGAGCGAAGGGCTGAAAGGGCTTAAAAATAAACAAATGTGACTAAGGGTGCAAGGGAAGTCAAAGAACGGTCAAAGTTGCAAGCGCTCCACCGGTGGAGCGAATCTCCCAGTCGCTCCACCACTAGAGCGAAAATTAGACAAGTGCAAAAGAGGTCAACATCTTGGGCAAAGGCTCTTTTGCTCCACCAGTGGAGCGAAAGCCTCTGTTGCTCCATTTCAAAGGGCTATGGACTTAGCTTTCAACGAATTATTGAATAAAATCATCGTTATCTATTTAGATGACATGATGGTCTATTCTCGGAAAAGGGAAGATCACGCTTCGCACCTGCAGCAGATATTTGAAAGGTGTAGAGAATTCGACACCTCGATTAACCTGAAGAAATATGTCTTCGCGGTGAGAGAAGGGAAGCTGCTGGGACATGTTATATCAGAAAAAGGACTCGCCGTCGACCCCGACAGAGCCGAAGCTCTCCTTAAGCTTCCACTCCCGATGAACAAGAAAGGGCTGCAGTCATTTTTTGGCCAGATTAATTTCGTAAGGAAATTTATCCCGGACTTCGCCCAAGTCATCAAGCCGATGTCCGAACTCCTGAAAAAGAATGCTGAGTTTTCCTGGACAGAAGAAAGAAAAAGAGCATTCGAAGAGATCAAAGCTCGGATCGCCCAGGCCCTCGTGCTGATCAACCCAGATTACAACAAAGACTTCATTCTTTATGTAGTTGGGGAGCCAAAAAGTTACGCAGCGGTCCTGACACAAAAAGGAGATGACGACGAGGAGTGCCCAATCGCCTTCCTAAGTCAAGTGATACAGCCCCACGAAGAAAGATACAACTTCATAGAGCGCCAGGTACATGCGGTCATGAGATCCATGAGGAAGTTCAAACACTTCGTCTCTCAGAGCCGGATCACGGTGTTCGTCGTCCACCCAGACATGCGGAGCTTCGTTATCCAGGGCGAGATGGGCAGCAAAAGGGCCGGCTGGGTTAATAAAATACAAGAGTTTGATGTTGAGATCCGGCCCACTAAATTGGTTCGCGGTCATGCACTATGCCACGAGCTTGCGAGGAGTATCGCTGCCGAAGTAACAACCTGCCAATGGGATGACCCGATAGCAGAAGGAAGCTTCGCTGATCAGATAGCTGGTGAAGAGGACTGGGTTAGTGAGATAGTCAAATATTTCAACACTGGGAGGTGTCCCCAGCACTTGAATGCTTCGCAACGAAGACGCTTCAGGATGCGATCCCTCCGCTATGTCTTGCACTCCGAAGGGCTGTTCTTTAGAAATATCGATGGGGTCCTCCTAAAATGCATCAGGGAGAATGAAAAGGAGAAATTCCTAAATGATTTTCATTACGGGATGTCAGGAGGTCACTCCTCAGGAAGGCCGATGTCCTTAAGAATAATCAGGGTTAGGCTATTATTGGCCCACAGTCTTTGCCGACGTCTTCGTAGTCTGCCGCAAGTGTGAACGATGTCAAAAGTTCGCCGGCCGAAACAAGAACGCCCCCATGCCCCTCCAGCCAATACAGGTCGAAGCGTCGTTCCAACAATGGGGGCTAGATTTTGTAGGAGTTATATCGCCAAATTCGTCAGCAGGACACAAGTTCATCTTGACGGTGACAGACTATTTCACCAGATGGGCTAAAGCAGTGCCCACGAAACACACTGATCAAGAAACTATCATCACGTTTCTAGAAGGTTTGATCACCCGCTTCGGCGTCCCTGAAGCAATAGTAACAGATAATGGTCCTGGATTCATGGGCGCCAAGATCAATGAATTTGCCTGCAAATATGGGATATATCTCAAGGCCACTTCAAACTACTATCCACAGGGCAATGGGTTAGCGGAATCAATGAACAAAAACTTGTTGAAATTATTGAGAAAGCTTATAGAGAAGAACAAGAGGACTTGGCACCTCCTCCTGGACCAAGCGCTATGGGCCGATCGAATCTCTATCAAAAAATCAATCAAGACATCACCCTATGCCCTGGTCTACGACAAAGAAGCTATCCTACCCACTCATATGGAGATTCCTACATTAAGGATGTTGGATGACGAGAAAAGGGAATTTGATCCCATGGAGGCTAGGCTAGCTCAATTGCTCCAGCTAGAAGAAGATCGGGAAAAAGCCTATGAAGTCTTCTCGAAGCACACACAAATCACCCGAGACTGGTTTAAAAGAAAGTACTCCACCCGTACTTTCAATGTCGGGGACCTCGTGTGGAAGTGGGACTCATGGAAGGCCAAGCCAGGAAACCATGATAAGTTTGACGCGTTCTGGGGAGGGCCATTTGAAATTGTGCAAGTGAATCAAGCTAACTCCTTTATCCTAAAGGATATGACCGGCCAGACTCTACCCATCCCGGTCAATGGTTTTCATCTGAAGGCCTTACACCATTAAAAGGTACCTCAAAATTTTTGTCTTGTACATAGCATTTTTTTGTCTACACCTATATATATTCTATTTCAGAGCCTTTTTAGAAGTAGAAATGAATTTAGGATAGATTCGCAGCTTTTGTTGCAAGGCAGATCGATTCCAGTCAAAAAATCATTAAGAGGCTCAGCCTAACAAGCACTTAGGGAATTTTCTGCGCAAAGTAGTTGTTCCTAGTTGGTTCACTGCAAAGCACCTCAATGCAGAAAAAGTAAAACGGGTGAAATAGTGTCAAAAGGCTACCTCCAGAACAAGACGGCGTCAAAACAGGCTTCACGACATGGAAACAGTGTTCCACTGATATATCAATGCCAGGAGATGGCTCGCATAACCCAGAACCGAAAAGGAAAGTTGAAAGGAATAGCTTTGCTCAGAAATAAGCTTCGCTGAAGAAATAAGCAAAAGGCCCCTTTGGGCTTAAAACTTGGCTAAGGCACGAAGAGTACTTCGGCCAGAAAGGCCTAGTGAAGCTACACTTCGGCTACGACCTAGCGAACGACCTCCCTTTCCCATAATGACAGTAATATTGAAGGATGCGCGAGGCACTTCGCTCAAAAGATAGCCGAATTTCTGCTTCGGGGCTTGCTCCGAGCGAAGCAGCCATCCACCAAAAGAACATCGACAGGACATGAGCAGTCACCTTCCTGTAAAAAGGTTAGCTTCGGGTCGAAGACACAGCGAACCTACAGATCGCTCCAGAGTTAGCGAAGTACCGGCTGCAAAGGAACAACAGGAGATTAAAGGTCAGGCGTAAGGAAACTGGTTCAGCGAAGTTCTGCTTTGCTAAGTCTTAGGCATAAAATCAACTTCGAAAAAAAGGTGGGTCGAACTTCTAAATCGCTCCAAATTTCGGCGAAGCTATAAAAAGAAGAGTGCATTTAAAACGTGCCTTGGGGCGCATGCCAATTTGCGGCCTAGGTAAACGTTCGAAGCATATGGAGTTATACAAAGGTGGTAGCACATACCCGAAGAGAATTTAGTTACGCTAGAAGATCGTGCCCGGGTACGAGGTAATAGAAAATTCAGTTTTCTAGGCAGGGTCAGACCTTCAAAGTACCTTGGCCCTCGTGAGCAGCACCGCAGAACCAATTGAAGGACAGAGCGATCTCCTCGGCCCTATTCGCACATTTAATTTTAGCAGGTGCCATTAATGGAAGCAACCCCAACTGATATCTATAAAAGCCGAGTTTCGCTGGCAAAATTGTCTACCTACTGGATAATTCTGAGCGAGAGCGTAAGAGTCGAAGGAACCCTAGCCAAAACTTTGCTGCATTTTCGCCACTCTACCTTGAGATTTTTCTACACTCTGCGAGCCGAAATGGGAAAGAAAGCTTCGAAAGAAAAGAAGAAGGAGCCAGAGGAGGCAAGCGTAGAAAAGACTAAAAGGTCGAAGGGGGAAAGAAAGCACAAAGCTAAGAGGGTCGACCTTAACGTCCGCCCTGAGAAACAGGTTATAGAAGAAGGGGAGGATTCTGAGGAAGAGTAGCCCGTAGAGCCGCCCATTGACGGGTGGGAAAAGATTAAAGATACTGCGCTCACCAAGAGCATTGCCGAGCTCCGGCAGACGATTGATTTTATGAGAAGCCGGCTATCTGCGGAGAATAAACGGGCCGCTACTTATTATTCCCAATTATACTGCTATTTGACTCCGCCAATGCACCACTGCCCTAAACTGGTTCTTGCGATTGCATAAAATTACCAACCTTCGACTAGGTTGGTTCAGGACGCGTTAGGGAACAAGTTCACCATTTTTAAGGAGGATGTGCAAGCTGCCTTCGCTCCTCGACAGGGGCCACCTAAGGGATATACAGTTCGTGGTGTCAGCATGAGCGAGCAGACGGGGAGATTCACCCCCTCCGACCACATTATCAAGTTCTTGAGCAACAATTTGGAAGATGGGGTCCCTTCAGGCAAATTGCCACAGATGCCTCGCCCCCTTAGTGATTTTAAGTATCCAGACATCTTCTCCATCATTGCATGGGTGGCGGGCTTGTCTACCAACGCTGCTGTGTATCCCTGGCAAGTAGCGCTCGCAGAATGTGTTTTGCGTGGAGAGTTTTATGCCCCAGACCCATCGAGGCCAAACACCAACCCAATATTTTTTGACTGGGCGGAATGGGTGGCCCGAACCCTACACACGCGGCTAGCCAACTTAAAAATTTTTGGGCTGGACCAGTACTTCAGTTCATGTTCCTTCCTGATTTGGCTCTTCTTCTACCACACTCAAGAGTATTTCCCCCACATTGCTGTCAAATGCATCGGCAAAGATGGAGTTCCCCAGCCGGTATACCAGTGGACTTCCCTCCTGGTGAAGACGGAGTCATATTATGTTTTTAATCAACAGTTTTTGGGGCCCGCCATGCAGCTCATGCGAGGCTCCTATCCTCAAGTGCCTGCGATTCTCAGGGATGAAGTCGTCATCGAGAGGAAGGGCGACGTTTTTCAACTGACACAGGGGCTCGTCATTCGCTTGTTTGGGTTTACAGGAAAGCCCTTCTTGTTACTCTTTTATGCTTCTGAATACCAATTTTCGCTGAAGGTTGCTCGCCAGAGTGACGTAACCAATGTGATCTACGGCCACGGCCAGAGATGGGGACCAACCTGCTATTTCCCCTTCAAAATGGGAGTCATTGAGGTCTTCGCCCTCAAGCAGCATACTCACCTTGAAGAAAAACTCGGCGACTTCGGCCTACTGCAGATTCCGCAACGGTGGTTCTATAATCCTTTGGAAGTGATGAGGGATCACCTCAGATTCAAAAACTTCCACATTTGCCCTCACCCGAAAATAGTAGAGCAACGTAACAACCCGAACGGGAGGGATCTAGAGTGGCATGTCGAGCGAATGCAAATGTTGCCCCAGTGGCATGATTTTTACGCTGTGGAGGCCGAATACGACCCCGCTCGACACCCTTTTCCAGATCCTGACTCAGCGTTCTGGAGAAAAATGAAAAATGAGTTGAAGGAAGAATTGAAGGGTTGGCTCGAGGAGCAACTTAGGGAATGGTGGATAATGAGAGTCCACCGCCGCAAACAAAAATCAAACGGCCTCTTCCAAATGGACACGGATTTCGGCATATTTTATGAAGTCAACGTAGGGTCCTGGCAACCCATCTCCTTCGCGGACTTTGTGCCTCCTAGCGCCCCGGGCTTGGGTGAGAGCCCAAGGAGAATTGAAGAAGTTTCTGAGCAGGAAGAGGAAGAAGAACTGGTAGTGCCGCAACAAGAACAATAAAACAAGCCCACTGAAGGTTCTGACCCAGCTGCTGAGAGAGAAGCACAGAAACAGGAGAGGGAAGAGAAGAGAAAGAGAAAGAGGGCCGACAAAGCTCAAATGCCTCCCTCACATCCAAAACGGACTTGCACGAAACCTTTTGGCGCTTCTAGCGAACAACTTATGGAGAGCCCAGTTGAGATGAGTGTTGGAGAAGCGGCACCCGAACCACCGCCGCAAGGAGAAAAGGAAATTGTTGAGATTGATGTCATTGATGTGGAGGAACACCTCCAAGAAAAGGAAGATGTGGGAGAGAAGGAAGCGGAGAATGTTAAAGGTGCAGAGGAGGAAAGTGGACGTGAACCCAACACGCAGGACTTCGCCACTTCGGCTCTATCATCAGAGCACGCAGGTATGCGCCCCATTTCCCTTTCTCTTGTATCCCAAATTGCATCTATGGTAGCCCCGGCCGAAAGGCCCTTAGAGTCTTCTGTCCCTCCGAATAATTCACTCCCGAACCCCAACACCCCCACTACGGTAGCACAGCCTGTTGCCTCGCCCATTGGATCCCCTACCACGCCTATCGCCAATCCCACTGGTGAAACGTCATCCCTCCAGTATTTGTACTTGTTCACCCCTCTGGTTAGTAACCTAGTCTCACTGGAAAGTGAGTTAGCATTAATCAAAGAGCGCCCTTTGGCGGAGAAGTTGCTCCAGGCCCGACAGAACACCGACAAGCTGCTCAAGGAGGCCAGAAAGAAAAGAGGGCGGACCCTGGCAAAGGAGGAGAAGTGTGCTGTTTTTGACTTGAAAAATAAAAAACTATACAAAGTGAAGAAGGTACCTAAAGTCCAGAAGCCTACAGATGAGATGACTCGTGCAGATTATAAATATCAAGAGAGGATCAAGGATCTGGAGCATCTGGACGTAGATGAATCTGAATCCATGCATGTGAGGGTAGAGTGAGTTCGCGTGCATGCAAAGATAGCCAATGAGCGCTGCTACGAAGCGGAAAACACGAACATAAAGTTAGAAGAAGATCTTGCCAAGACTCGTTCACAGCTAGAGGATGCTCAAAAGCACTGCGAGTAGATGAAAAAAGAGATAGATGCCCTAAAATAGCAAGTAGTTCAACTGCAGGTTTCAGCAGGAAGCCAAGGCAAGATACAAGCTGAAGCTGAAGCGAAGGCTAAAGAATTTGAAGCGCGAGTCTTGGAGATGCAGCAACAGTTGTACGAAAGGGAGAATTTGGAGCTGTTCGTAGGAGCAGGATTAAGAGCATTCGCTCGCATTTGCTGACAAACTTTAGATCTCGGGCCTCTAGCGCCCTGTCGATTCTATCTTATATCACAGAAGCCCAGAGTGCTGCTTCGAAGAGCAGACCAATAGTTGATGAGGTAATACAAGAGATAAGGAGTCGACTCAACTTGGCTTTTGAGGTACAAAGCATAAAGTACCAAGATTTACAAGTGGCTGCCATGAGTCGGATAGCAAGAGATTGGTCCACCGCTCAGTCCACAGTTCGCGCCTTCTTCTCAAAATTGAGGAAAGCTCAGAAGGCCAAACAACTGATGGACGCATTTGAACAGGAGCAGCGCGCTTCATTGGGGTATTTCCAGGACCTCTCGCAATTGGGTTTCTCGAGCTTCACTGATGACGACGGGAACCTTTTATCCAAAGAAGAACTCAAGTCGGCCTGGCTCCAGTTTGAAGGCGATACTTCGGAAATAGATAATTGGGTTGAGCCCGTTACAGAAAAACAGATCACGGATTTCATTCTGAAGTATTGTCAAATTGCGGCTTGCCTGAATGATTTGAGTAAAAGGGCCAAACATGTCGACATAGGGCAAATTGATTGGTTTCATATTCTGGCCAAGGCACTACAAGATCGTGAACCCTTCAAGAAAGGTGCATGGGCTCATGTTCGCCGGACTATGGAGTGCATCCATGATCGCCTTCCCTCGCCGCCACAACAGGAGCAAGCGCCCGGTGAAGAAGAGAAAGAAAAAGGAAAGGAGATAGTTGCAGAAGCACCCTCGGAAGGAGAAGAGCAAATGGAAGAACGGACTGGAGGCAACTCTGGCCCAACGGATCAAGGCTGAGGGTTCGTGCACCGAGGCGAGCTCGTTACCCCGCGAGCTGCCAGGAATGTTGACAATTTTGTCACATCGCTTAAAGGGTTAGAGAAGATTAAAATTTTGTAAAGCATTTTCTTATTTTTCATGAATTTGTTCCCTTGCTTTTTATTGTATTTCAAGGCATTACAACAATTTTGGTTTCCATTTTTGCCCCCCTTGTATATAATCCATGTAAATAAGAACTTCGCTAGCAGAACAGGGTAAGATAAGAAGCTTCGCCGAAGAAGAGAAGGAAAGGGGCAGCTTCGCTAAGAAGGAACAGGAAAGCCCAAGTTCGAGCCCGGAAAATTTCTAAGGCACAGAAGGAGCTTCGCTAGCGAAGCTACCAAAGCACTTTCTTCGGGCAGAAAAGTGGCGAAGCTGCAATTGTGAGTTGCTAAGATTTTCTAAGTCAGCAGGGTCACTTCGCTAGAATTTTAGCGAAGCTTTCACTTCGGCCCTCTCTTCTAGCAAACCATTTCATTGGCAGGTGCTAGTTCGCTCCAGAACCTAGCGAAGCACTCACTTCGGCCATTCCCTCAGCGAAGCTCCCAATCGAACCCTTGCTTTGCCGAAGCACCAGGAAAAGAAAAGGAAAATGTTCTAAGGCAGGGAGCCAGCGTTGGACAAAATCTCTCCGAACTGCCATCTCATAGATGGTTCGCTGCGAAGTAGTTTCATAGCCCATTGCCAGAAGCCAGCTGCTTCTTGCAAATCCTTTGCGAAGCAGCATTTTTGCGCACCTCCCAAGCGAAGAAGCATAGCTAGAGGGCATCCACTTCGGCCTAAACACCTAGCGAAGTTATTTTCAAGGGCGCTTTCGGGCGAACCATCAACACTTGTTTACCATTCTTCCCCTGCTTCGGCCCAAGTCCATTGCGAAGCGACGATCTGATTTGAGATCTGGCGAAGTTCCTCCTAGGGCACAATCAACGATGGCGCTTCCTTCAAGGAGCACGCATTCCGAGGCTGGGTATTTGTTCAAAGCATTTGAGTGTTTCATAAATGCGATCTTTCTCGCCCGAAAGACCTGGTATCCATTTGAAGCAATAGGATGGGAGGTATCAGTTACAGAGGAAGACCAGCGTAACTTTTGAAACCACTTGAGCATTCCCCCAGAGCACCCAGGACAGGTCTGCGGCTCATAAATGCGAGTTTCCCCGTCTAACGCGGCCCTGTAACTAATTATAGAAATGGGATGTGAGGTTTCATTTGCATAAGAAGGCGAGCGCGATTTTTTCGGCTGCCGGGGCGTCCTTGTAAACCCAGTTCATTAATGGCTCAGAGGGTCGGGTCCTCTATAAAAACCCCAGCATTGTAATGAAAAAGGGGGGAACATATTGCTTAAGAAGCTGCTGTAATTAAACATTCTGCTATCAACACTGGAGATCTCTTGGCTCTGAATCTGTGTCTCTTTTTATGCTGCCTGTGGCAAGTATTTCTGCTTTCATTTATTTTTCTAAATGCTGTAATTCTGCTATCTGGATTTTAGCATAAGGAGATAAATGTATCTGGAATTCTGTTAGAGGATACATAGAGAGACATTTGCAGTTTCAATTTCTGTTACATCTTCTATGTTGAATGCTGCTGGTTTATTTACAGTCAAGTTATTGTGCTGCTTGTTCTTGCCCATTGAAATATCCAGTTATTTATGTTTCTTTCTGCACTTTTTATCTCTTTCCTGTACCCTGGACTCTTTTAATTTCTTTCCTGCACTCTTATCTCAAAACCCCGAAGTCGTTTAGTAAAGGAGCCGGCCTTCCTCCGGAGATTGGCACGGAGAGCATCTCTTCTCTTCGGCCTTTCAATGTTGGTCCAGGTCTAGGGCGCGTAGACATAGAAAATCGTTTCCAGTGGCGGATTTGTGACCAACAGATCCATTACTAGGATTGGATGTAATTTTGGATGAGCCCTTTTTGGTTTATTATTGAAATCGTAAGAACATTATTACAGTAGAATTTTCTCCCCTAAAAGGGTTTCCTCATTCTAAACTGCGGAGTTCTTGTCTCTTATATTATATCCCTTTATTCGCTTTCTTGTTATTTCTTTTTGCTTTTGCATACTGCTCTTCATTGCCTCACTTGATAAATCCAACTTATCAAGTCTAAAGACTCTACTGTGTTTTTATTGTGTATTTTCTTGCATGTTCATGGATGCTCTGCTCTTATTTCTAGCTGAAGGATTTTGCAACTTATAATGTATCAACTATAATAACCCCATTTGTGGCACTAGAATGCCCACAGTCAAAAGACTCTATGGGTTCTTAGATAAAGATGCTTGCCTCAAATATTGTTAGAAGCAATCACAAAAGCCTTCTAGATATAGAAAGAGCATTTTGTCAACAAACAAAACTTGATGGAAAAGCAAGCTGACCAACATCATTCTAAAAGAGAATTCTATGAAGGTTATTTCTCTAATGTTGTCAGCCAGATAAACAACCTGTTGGTTACGAATCTGCCATGAGGAAAGGATTTTGGGTTAATGCGCCCAGATTCGCCCACCAGCATGAAAGGCCGGAAGGAAGGAATGCCTTCCGTGCCAATCTCCGGAGAAGGCCGGCTTCCTGTGGGGTTTTATGGTTTGAGATAAGGGTGCAGGAAAGAGATAAAAATGCGGAAAGGATTTACAAATGTGAGTGGAGTTGGGTGGGGGGAACTAACAGTACGGCAACACATCAATCACCACTACTTACTGCATCATAAATACAAAGCACAACCAGGAACTGCAAAACCTAAGTATACCTTTTATATAAAGACCTGTACGCACAGCTACAATGGTCCCCTAGCAAACATTCTCCCAACAAGGAGAACTAACAGCACGGCAATGCATCAATCACCACTACGTACAGCAACATAAATATAAAAAGTAACCGAGAGATGTCAGATCCAAGTATGCGTGTTATGCAGAGAATTTGTACGCACAGCTACAATGGTCCCCTAGCAAACATTCTCCCAACAAGGAGAACTAACAGCACGGCAATGCATCAATCACCACTACGTACAACAACTAAACAGAACACACAAACTGAAGGAACTGCTACCAAAAGTATTCTATGTATCCTCTAATTAATTAAGTCTAAGAATACTTGGCCACCAAATGCTGAAACGAATCAACAAGCCATGACACAAGAAACACGACAAAAGAGAGGCAGCATAAAGAATGAGTAGAACAGAGCCAGGCATATACTTTATATTGATAAGCAGAAGCACAGCTACAATGGTTCCCTAACAGACATTCCCCTTCCACCACTTTACAATGACAATGTGGTGGCTATTTATAGCATGAGAACCCCCCCGATTACATTAATGGGCACAAAGTCCCAGTCAAACATTGGCTGACAAAAAGCAGCTATGGAGTTGCTGATGCTGACCTTTGTCTGGCAGGACTGTACCCGCAGCATGGTCTCCCTGAAGGCTGTACAGATTTGTGGCAGCGCGTTAGGTAGAACTTCTCATCGGCAGGAATGCGGGTAGCTGGAGCAGGTAGAACCTCTAATCAGCCTTAAAGGCGGCAGCTGGCTTAAGTAGTGCGTCCCATGCTTGTCCTTGAGTTCGGCACGTTTTGGCTCGGATCCCGGAGTTGGACACTTGTCGGATGATACTGCTTGACACGTGTCTGCCTTGAAAGGCAGTTTATCCAACTTCGCCCAGAACCCGAGCGCTGTCGGATTGCGCAGGCAGAAAACAGCGCAGTTGGGGATGCCTTAGTCAAATTTCAAGTTTGTTTCCCTACTGCGCACCTGTCAAAGGGCGCACTCCGACTTCGCTGCGAAGTCGGGTTGCGCACAGGTGGAAGCTGCTTCCTGCCGCCGTACGGACTTCGCCTCGGAAAGGGGCGCAGTCCGACTTCGCTGCGAGTCGGACTTCGCCCCAACACTTAGTCATTTTCCCGCCGCACCGCTACCAACTGCGCCCGAAAGGGGCGCAGTCCGACTTCGCTCGCGAAGTCGGACTTCGCCCGAACACTTAGAAATTCTGGCTGGTCCCGTCACACTCGCGCAGTTTGCATTCCCGCTGCGCTCCAACTGGAGGGCGCAGTCCGACTTCGCCGCGAAGTCGGATTGCGCCCTGGTACTTAGCCATTTTTTCAGGGCAACTGCTGTCATTTTGAGATCTGACTGAGGGGCTCAAAAGAAAGGGGGAAGAATGAGAATGTAGGGAAGAGAGAGAAAAGGAGAGAAGAGAAAGGGGAAAGAGAGGAAGAGGGAAAGGGAAGAGCAACACTGTTACAAAAATTGAAGACATTGCACCCCGTGCAAAATGTGACAACATTTCTGGCGGCTCGCGGGGTGTCGAGCTCGCCTCGGCGCAAAGAATCCATGCCTTCATCCATTGGGTGCAGAGGAACTTACCTCCCCTGCCTTTTGCTGCTCTGGCCGTCCTCCTCGCGGCAGCTGTTCTTCAGATTCACTTCCGGCAGCTGCCTCCTCGGGTTCGCCTTCCGAATGCTCTCCAGAGCTGGCTTCTGCATCGCAGATGCGCTTGTATGCGGCCTGGGCTTGGCCCCAGGCTTCTGCTTCGAACGGTCGGCGGTCAGCTACTTCTTCTAATGCTGCGTGAAATGCAGCGACCGCATGCAGGTCGATGGTGAGGTATCTTTTTCCCAACTCCTGGAAGTAGGAGCTGATCTTGCAGCACTTAGACACCATCTGGGTGACCTGACTTTCTTGAATTGGCTCGGTCCAGCTATCGATTTCAGCTGTATTTGCCACAAAGGACAGCCAATTCGCTTTCACCTGCTCATGGGTGAGAAACTGACCATTCTCAACATAGCCTGGGCACCCTAGCTCAGAGAGAGCGTGAAAAGGAGCCATACAAATGTCTTTTTCGTGTTCAAATGCATCTAGCATTCGTCTGGCAACTCTCACCTCTTCTGCTTTCTTAAAATATTTATGCAAGGTTACCCTTGCATCTGCCCATTCTGCAGCCGAATGAGGACATGGGGGAGAATTGGAGGCCACTGCGCTCGCGCTCTTGAAGATTTATCGCCAGGTCCAGCCATTGCTTCGCCTGGCGCTCGGCCTCCTCTACCACAGGCTTTCCCTGGGCAGAAACTTCTTGGATCCTGGATGCGAAATCCAGGACCGCCATAGCTTTATATGTGTGGGGCTTGCATCCCCGCAGCAGATCAGCCCGCATCTCCTTAACTTTGTTCTTTGAGAAGACCGTCGCTTGAGATGCTCTCTCTGCAGATTGCGACTGCGCCTGCTTCAAAGACTCCTGGAGCTGAGAAATCTGCTCCAGGGCTGCTTGCTTTTCCGTTGCGGCTTCTTGCTGAGAAGCGGCCAGCTGGGCTTTTAGTTCATTTATCTCTTGCTGCGCCGATTCCAGCTGCTCAGTGGACCTAGATAGGTCCTCTTCAAGCTGCCTTGTTTTATCCTGCAACTGGAAAAGCTCTTCCTGTTCCTCCAGACTTTTCACAAGGAGATTATCCGCCTTACGAATGATTCCCTGAATCTCGTATTGCTTGTGGATATCGTCAAAGCTCTTCTCCTTTCTCTGCAGCTCGTAGTCCGCCCTGGTCATTTCCCGGAGAGGCTTCTTCACTTTTGGAATTATCTTTTCTGTCGTGAGCACTCTCCTCCCGAAATCAAACTTGGTGCGCTTTACCGGGACGGCAATCTCTTCGGGTCTCCTCCGCTTCAAGTTTTGGAGGAAAGAGATTGGGTATTCTACGGCTCTAGCTGCCAGAGGCAAATCGTCCGTGTTTTGGAGGTCGTCCATGAAGTCCGGTTCCCCCAGCCTAGGGTTTTGCTGTGACATTTCTCCTGCGAACAGGGAGGTAGGAACAACCGGGAGGACTTTGGAAGGAACGGCCGCTTTTGAGGGCGACCGGGGAGCGGAGAACGGAGCGGTTGATGCTAGTAGGGTTTCAAGCGGCTGAGGCGGTGGATGCAACGGTGAACGCGCGGCCTCAGCACTAACCACAGGTGAAGGGTTTGGGGTTTGACTCAGGGATAGAGATTCGTTGGGGTCCTGAGCAAACTGGTTGAAAGAATGATGGCCGCTAGAAGGCTGTGGAGATGGAGAGGAAGACACGGCCACAACTTGCTCGGATTGAGCGGGAGATGGAGTCGGAGTAGGGCCAAATGGGATCTGAGGGAGCGGGGCAGCGGACGTACCTGCGGGCTCCGCCTGAGCCGATGCTGGATGAATGTCTGCGGTTCTGGTTCCGGCGGCTGGCTCAGGATCATCCAGAGAAACAACCTCTGGAGCGGCTGGACGCGGCTGCGGCTCTGCGACTGATTGCTGCACCGTCAGGCTAGGTCGCCTGATTCTATCAATCCTCTTCCTCTTCTTCTCTTCTGGAACAATGGCCGGATCGGGAGGAGAGGAAGTAGGTGCAGCGGGCGCTGATGTTCCCACGGTAAACTTGTACCGGGGTTTGACTTGCAGAAGGTCTGCCGCGGGCGGTCCGGTCGCTGGTGGTGCTGGCGCCTTTTGTGCCTGAAGGGTCACCTCGGGCGTTGACTTGACTGGTTTCTGCGCCTTTTCAGGCACCACCTTGGAAGCAACAGGCTGCATTGGGTCCACTTGGATATCTGCTGGGCCCGCACTGGCAGTTGTAAAAGTGTACAACTGTTGGGAGGAAGACCCCCCTTTATAACCCTCAAAGGGACCTCGGGGAACGTAATCTCGAAATGCGAAAGGCCGCCAGCTTTCAATGTGCTGGTCATATAGAGTTGAAAAGTCATCATCAACGGCCAGATTTCTCCTGATGGATTTATCGTGCTGCGTGCGGCACCTCATCTTCCAGCATTCAACAATTTTTTCTCTTGGCCAGTTCAGGCCTGCCAGCTTGGTGATGAGTTTTTTGAAACCTGGAGAAGAGAACTTGTGGTCCGGGTTTCGCTCGGGGTCGTATGCTACCTCCTCGCAATAAAATTCCTGCCACGGAGGCCATGCTTCCATCAAGTCGATCTCCCAGTCGAGGTCAACATGGACCACATCGCATCTGTCTTCGATTATATCCGCCCGGGGGCAGATATGTGTAAACTTTCCCCTTATCCCGTATGGGTCATATTTCCAGCGCTGCGGCAGCAGAATCAGACCAATGTCGTAGAGCTCCCGCTCGAGATAGACATGTTGTCCTATCTCTGATACTTCAACGTTCGCCCAGGAAAGAGGATATTGAAAGATATGGCCCCTTTTCTTTCCCTGGCCGAACTCTTCTTCTATGTAATCCATCTGCCGCGCAACCTCCATCCCAAACTGATGATCCGTGCACCAGTAGGGCAGCAGATGAGGTTTGCCCTTGAATCCGTAGATTCTGACCACAATCCCTTGCGTCAGTCTAAAAACGTCCCCGAGTTTGTGGTTCAGCAAGTGGTTTGTCATTTCCTGCGGGGGGCGAGGGATCTCACCATCGTTGAAGACTGACATGACCAGGCCCAGAAAGTTGAAGTTGAACTTGTAGTAAGACCCTTTCCGGTATAGGTCATCCGTCCACAGATAGACGGGCTGTGGCTCTCCCTTCTCATTTTCCTTCTTCAGGTTCGGGATAGGCATCCGGGAGTGCAAGTGATACAAACAAAGCCAAGCCAAGAAGGAACTGAACCGAAATTCAGTTGACTGCTTTTTCTGGAGCCTCACCAGGCTGGAGTGAATAGCGTATGCAAGCCAGTCCGCCCAGTCAAAGAAGATTGGGCGCTTCCCACTTCTCTGCGCCGCTGGTTCATAGGATTCTCCGCATAGGAGACATTCTGCCAGCGCTAGCTGGTACGGCTGTACCAGCTCGTCAGAGTCGCGGCCGAGGACCCACGCCAGGATGGTGTATAGGTATTTGTTCTGAAACCTTTCCAGGGGTACGGGGCCGGTTGGCCACTGTCCAGCTGTGAGCGGGGCGTTCAGCTCTGAGTTGAGGAAATCCCTCATCTTTTTTGTGTGCGTAAAGCGCCCTGCTTGCTCGGCAAGATTTATCCTTTTAACAATCGCGCTGGAATCATACTGCAACCCCGGGGCGAAGGCTGGCTGGACGCATCTCTGCGGAGTGCGAACAAGGGTTTACCGCTGGAGCTGCAAATTTGCCGGGTAGCTGGTCTGTAATGTCTGACAATGATGTCGACCAGCTCCGGGCATTGATGGACAGGAGGGCACAAGAACCGGAAAAGGTTCGATCTGTATGCCGCCCCGAAATGGTGAGAGGGCGAAACCTTGTCAGCCCAACTTTCCACATTTGTCCGCAGTTTAGTCAGGCTCATAGAAAACGAGCCGTCCTTGTACCCAGATAGGTAATTAACCGGTGGTGGTGGGGCTTGCCCACGCTGTACTTTCTTTGCCCGGGACTTTGACTTTCGCTCCTGCGGCGTCTCACTCTTGAAAACACCCGTTTGCGGGAAATCTCCACTTTCGCGCCCTTCGCTAGACTGAGCTTGCACTGGCAACTTTCCTTTGTCCATCCTGTTGAAGCAGCAATAATTACGATCTCTGGATGTCTGCAGGAAAATTCGCAGTCACAGGAATAATCTGCACGATTTGGCATGTTTGGATGCATCAGACCCCCTTTTCTAGACAATGACAGCGTCATTAATGGTGCGCAGGAGGGGGTAGGTCGGCTGGCAAGTGAAGGCGTTATGATTTTTGGTGGCTGCACAGGAGAATGTTTTGAAAAACGCACCCGGGTTGCCGCGCCATGCTTCTTTGATTGCACTTTCCTTGAAGATTGCGCAATCATTAAATTTAACTTTGGACGCTGCGCCATGGCTGACGTCACTGCCACAATCTGGGCACACTGCTCAAGAAAAACCCCTTGGGTGCGGAAACCCACCTTTAACTGTCGCAATGCGCCTTGGGCCCAGGCTTGGAACTTTGGAATATTTTATTTATTATTTTTTAAACCGTCCGAGCTGGCCCAGAAGGCAAGGCGCAATCGGACTTCGCCCAAAGTTGGGCGCGATCCGACTTCGCCAGCGCAGTCGGACTTCGCCCCAAAATCGGGCGCAGTCCGAACTGCTACTTGCATTAGGACTTGCTTTCTTTTCCAACTGCGCCGAGGATCGGGCGCAGTCCGACCTTTGCAACCTTTGGTTGATGCCTTGAACATTTGTCGCCTTTCGATGGAGTGTGCTCGGACTTCGCCCGAAGTTCGGGCGAAGTTCGCACTTCGCGCGAAGTTTGCGCGAAGTTCGCACTTCGCGCGCAAGCTGAGCGCAGTTCGAACTTCGCGCGAGAGCGGAGTGTGAACGGACTTCGCTCAAATTTGAGCGCAGTCCGAACATACTCCTTTGCAGCAGATTTCTTTTCGAGTTGCGCTCTTTGGCTGGCGCGCAGCCCGACTTCGCTGCGAAGTCGGGCAGCGCACCGCCACTTAGCCATTTTCCCCGCTTTCTTCAAGCAGCTCCCTTTACGGACTTCGCCCCTTCTGAGGGGCGACAACAGACTTCGCTGCGAAGTCTGTGCTTTCTCCCTTTGTCCCGTTTTGGCTCAAACAAATGGAAAACTGAAAGCTGGAAAACTGTACATGCTGAAAATAAAAATGCATAAGGGAAATTTTTACAAAGAAGGGCCCCTTGGGCACCTTCAGCAGCGGTAGATTTTTAAGTGGAACCCGTTAACGGGGATAGGTAGGAGCTGACCCTCCATATCCCGAAGTACATAAGCATTGAACTGGTTCACCCGGGCAATCTGATAAGGGCCCTCCCAGAGGGCATCAAACTTCCCGTGGTTGCCCGGCTTCGCCTTATAGGAGTCCCACTTCAGCACCAGGTCCCCGATTTTAAAAACTCGGGCAATGGTGCCTTTTGCAAACCAGCCTTGAGTGGCTGCAATATGATTGGTGAAGGCCTGGTATGCTTTTTCTCTGTCTTCTTCCAACTGCAGAAGTTGGCACAGTCTGTCATCCACCGGGTCTCCACTGCTCCTGTCTTCGTCCAACATCCATAGGGCAGGGATTTCAATGTGAGCTGGCATGACAGCCTCTTTACCGTAGACGAGCGCATAAGGGGACGTTCTGATGGATTTCTTGAATGAAACTCTGTCCGCCCATAGCGCCCGGTTCAGGAGTAAATGCCAAGTCCGCTTGTTCCTGTCAATGGTCCTTCTGATGATCTTCAGGAGGTTCTTGTTAGTAGACTCGGCAAGGCCATTCCCCTGTGGGTAGTAATTAGAAGACATTTTGTGATAAATGCCAAGTTTGCCAGTGTACTCCGTGAGTACAGCGCCTGCGAATCCCGGACCATTGTCCGTCACAATTGACTCTGGAACCCCGAAGCGGGTAATCAGGCTCTCAAGGAACCTGATGACCGTTTCTTGGTCCGCATTTTTGGTTGGGATCGCCTCTGCCCACCGTGTGAAGTAATCGGTGGTTGTAAGAATAAACTTGTGTCCGGCAGAGGAACTAGGCGAAATCACCCCAATGAAGTCTAGACCCCATTGCTGGAACGGAGCCTCGGCCTGAATCGGTTGAAGGGGCAGGGGTGCTTTTCTGTTTCTGCCAGCAAACCTCTGGCATTGATCACACTTAGAACAGACCGCATAAGCGTCTGTAAATAGAGTGGGCCAATAATACCCGGCTCTAATTATTTTTAAGGCCGTAGGCCTTGCAGAATGATGACCTCCAGGCATCCCGGAATGAAAATCTCCGAGGACCCTGGGCTGGTCGGATTTCATGACGCATCGCAACAGGATGCCGTCAATATTTTTGAAGTAAAGCCCCTCGGGGCGAAGAGTGTACTTGAGTGCACCTAGCCGAAATCTCCTTCGTTGTGAGGCGTTCAGGTGATCGGGACATCTTCCGGTGCAGAAATATCTCACCAGTTCATCTGTCCAATCACTCTCCTCCGATAAGGAGTTGGCTAGGTAGATGCTTGTCGCTGTGTCCTCCCACTTACAAGCGGAGATGCCGGCTACAGCGCTTCGGGCCAGCTCCTGACACAAGGCTCGGCCTCTGATAAGCTTGGTGGGCCGCACTTCGATGTCGAACTCCTGGATTTTTGCAATCCATCCTGCTCTCTTGTGACCCGGCTCTCCTTGTATGATGAAGCTTCGAACGTCCGGGTGAATCACAAAGACAGTCGTTTTGCTCTGGGAGACAAAATGCCTGAACTTTCGGAGGGATTTCATGACAGCGTGAACCTGCCGCTCTATAAAGTTGTACTTTTCCTCATGCGGCTGAATCACTTGGCTCAAGAACGCTATGGGGCGCTCCTCGCCATCGTCTCCCTTCTGAGTCAGGACTGCGGCGTAACTTTCCGGTTCTCCCACCGCATAAAGGATGAAGTCCTTGGAGTAGTCCGGGTTTATCAACACCGGAGCTTGCGCAATTCGAGCCTTGATCTCCTCGAAGGCTTGCTCTCTCTCATCAGTCCATTCATAAGTTGTATCTTTTTTCAGCAGTTCGGCCATAGGCTTGATCACTCGTGCGAAGTCCGGGATGAACTTCCGCACGAAGTTAATCTGACCGAAGAAGGACTGCAGCCCTTTTTTATCGATTGGGGCTGGCAAGCGCGTGAGGGCTTCTGCTCTGTCAGGGTCAATGGCGAGGCCTTTCTCGGAGATGACATGTCCCAACAGCTTACCTTCTTTTACCGCGAAGACAGACTTCTTCGGGTTTATAGAAATGCCGAATTCTCGACACCTCTCAAATATTTGCCGCAGGTGGGAAACATGATCCCCTCTTCGGTGAGAGAAAACAGTCATGTCATCAAGATAGATGACAATGATCTTATTGAGCAGCTCTCGGAAGGCCAGGTCCATGGCCCTTTGGAATGTGGCACCAACATTGGATAAGCCGAAAGGCATGCGCTGATAGGCGAACGTTCCCCATTTGGTGGTGAACGCCGTCTTATGCTGGTCCTCATCCCTGACCCAAATCTGGTTGTAGCCGGAAAATCCATCTAGGAGTGAGAATCTCTGGGCTCCAGCAACGATATGTAGAATCTGGTCGATTTGGGGAAGCGGATAGTGGTCCTTGAGGGAAGCCTGATTCAGGTTTTTGAAGTCAACACAGAGACGAATGTCGCCATTCTTTTTCCTCACAGGCACCAAATTCGCGACCCAGGATGAATGTTTGATGGGGTAGATGATTTTGGCCTCCAGCATCTTCAAGAGCTCGGCTTTCATCATGGCCTCAATTTTCGGATTTACGGCCCTCTGCTTCTGTCGGAACGGCTTGGCGCCATCCTCTAGCTCAATGGTATGCTGGATTACATCTCTCGTCATACCCCTTCAAATCCTCGTAGCACCAGGCCACGATGTCGGGGAACTCTCGGCACGGTGATCTGATCTCGCTCAAGTTCCTCCGACGTGCGACCTGTCCCGACCTTGATAGTTTTACCAGGTTCAAGTTCCGGGTCGGCATATCGCTTCGGGTCTACTTTGATCCTATGAGATATAGCTCTGTCATTCTGATCAAATAGACTTTCTAATGTAATCAGTCCTTTTGGGACATGATTATTTTTTAACTGTATCAACCCCTCATATTGCTCGTCATCAGGGTCTCTACCTTCGATTGAACCAACTTCGTTAACCAAAAATGTGACGATCTCCTCGTCACAACTGAACACCTGCCAGTGGGTGTCCTTATCAGGCACAGAAGGCCTGTAAATAGTGCGAACCGGCTTCGGTTTCTGGACAACGTCATCAGCCGGAACGTACCTGGCTCCAACAGACGCCAGAATGTCAGCGTGTTTGTTCTTTTCACGTGATATCGCCTTGACATTCAACGAGTCGAACGACTCCATCAGGTCCCACACCCGGTTGCGGTACGCCTTGAGATAGTGCTGTTTGGAGGCGCACTTGTTCGTAACCTGGTGACACACCAGCTCTGAATCTCCAAAGATCTGCAGGTGTTTAATCCCCAGCCTCTCCGCCTTTCGCAAACCCAAGCACAGGGCTTCGTACTCCGCCGAGTTATTAGTGCAACTCCAGGCCAACCTGTAGGTATAGTCCTTCTGGATCCCGGTCGGAGAAACCAGAAGTACCCCTGCACCGGCGCCATTTTTGCATCGCGCGCCATCAAAGAAAAGCTTCCATAGCTTCTCAAGTGCAGGTCCCACTTCTTTTGTAGCTGACTTGTCAAGCCTCTCGGGCTGTACAACGGTGTAACAGCCCTGCTCTGTCTCAATTACGGCATTGAAATCCCGCAAAGAGAACTCATCTTCAAGCTGTAGCACTTCGAGGGCTTGCTCCGTCAGCTCCACTGTCACCAGTTCTTCTTCAGACAGCTGGACCATGCAGTCCAACTCTTCTCCGGGTATCTTCTCTACTAGGAAGGTGGAAGGCTTCTCGTTAAAGATTCTTACTCTTCTGTCTTTGAAAGGCACTTCCATGTGTGAGTAGTCTAGAGACAGGTACCCGCCCAGCTTTGCGGTGAACTCCCGGGAGAGACACATGCCGAAGTAGGGAGCCAGGTCAACAATTACGACCTCCTGGATGACAACTATGTCGAGAGCCTTATGCAGCCGAATCGGGATGTCCTTTATGACACCAACTGTCTTGACAGGGGTGCCGTCTAATTGCAGCACGCCTTGGCTGCTCCTTGTGTATTCCATCCCGATCTCGTCACAGACGGCTTTCGGCATAACAGTCGTGGAAGCGCCAGAGTCCACCATGCAGTTGTGAACTATGTGCCCTTGCATCCGTAAAGACAGATAGAAGGGAGGTGGTCTGTTCTTCCCGGTGGCTGAGACTGTCAGAGGCTGAACCAGGACAGCAGGCTGTGTCTGCTTGCCGTTCTTCATGTTTTTCAGGGATTCTTGCAGCAGATCCACCTGGCCTGGGAGCAGAAGAGCATCGTACATGCTGATTCTAGCGGGTGTTCTTTTCAACTCGTCTACTATGCTGTAGCCCGAGGTGCTAGCTCCTTCTGCTTCTTTTGCCGGCTCATACTTCGTCCGGTATCGCTGGGTGGCCTCAACTCTCTGTCTCTTGGTCAGAGACGGGTACTTCAGCTTCTCCTGGGCTTGTTCTTTGGTTTCAGCTGGAGGCCGAGGTACATGAGCTTTAGCCGGAACTGGAGGTTTTGCAATAGGAGGCTTGGCTGGAACAGGGGCAGCCTTTGCCGGAGAAGGCTTGGCTGGAGCTTTGTCTTTGGATGCCTTCTCCTGGGCTGTGTAGGGCCACAGCCGCTTGTACGGTGGCAGACCGCCGGGCTGCGGTTTTTCTCTTCTGGCATACACCTTCAGAGGCTTTTCCACAACATCTGCAGTTTTCTTTTCTTCCTTGGCGGGCGGCACTAGATTTTCCTCTGGGAGGGCGAAGTTGGCTTCACCGTCCAGGATCATGTAGAGTTCATCGTCCTCTTCTATGGCGCTGCCGGCCAAAGTTTGGATGTAGTGCTGGTGCAGTGTGCAGTCTTCCTCCGAATGCGGGTCATTGCACGTAGTGCACCAGTTAACTTGGTCGGAAGGACCAGGTTTGTCTTCGATAGCAGCATTTCTCGGAGGCGGACGCCTCTGCAACTGGTGCTCGGGGGCTTGTCCTTTGTCAGCGCCGGGGGTGCATATGGCCTCCTAGGAGCGAGGTCCATCTGGGCCTGCTTCTTCTTCAAAGCGGTCATGTCATTGGACATGGCATGATAACCCGAGGCCAAAGCCCGCACCTCCTGGAGAATTGTATTCTGAATGTTATTGTCAGGAGGCGGCAACTGTGCCGGTGGAGGCAATGCGGCTAATGGAGGAGGATTGGAATAAGGTGCGTACTGCGGAGGAGCAGGGAGTGCTGGAAAATGCGGAGCAGGAGGAGGCGGGTGAGGATAATGCAATTGTGGCGGGCCGTAAGGGGTTACGACCGGCGCTGGATTCCATTGCTGCTGGGGCTGCTGTCCTGATGTGGACGGCGCATCACCAGAAGCTGATGGATACTGGGATCTGGGAAAGTCGGGACGGATGGGTTCCTGCACTCTGGACGGGAGTCTGCCGATGGAAATGATATCAGCTTCAGCTTGCTGGGCAGCCTCATACAGAGCAGGAAACTCATCTATTCTGGCAATCTTCAGCAGCAGGCATATGTCTGAGTTGAAGGATCTCAGGTAGTAGTGAGCAGCCATGCCGGCTGAAGGCCTAAGTTCGCGAGGTACCCGTTTCCAGGATCTCGCAAACCTGATGTTAAAATCAGACACCTCCTCTTGAGGGTGTCTCTGGATGCTTTGGAACTGATGCAGCAAAGAAGTAGGGTCAGCAGACTCGTTGCATCCTTTCACGAGTCTTCTGGCAAGCTGGGGCCATCCTGTGATAGATCCCTCTGGCAGCGATCTCCACCAGTAGAGAAGCTTTCCCCTCAGGGAAAGGGCCAGCAGACGGGTCTTCACACTCTCATCAGTAATGGAATGCAATGCGGCCAGGGCAAGGATGTCCTGGATGTGCTCGTACGCCGTCTTGCCGTAGCCGTCGTACGTAGGGATGGACTTTAAGGCAGCAGGGGGCACAGCTTGTTGTCCGACCAGGGCCAAGGGCCCCGTAGAGTCCACCGCCGGGAAGAGATCATCATCATTCTGCTGCTGGGCAGCCATTGGTTCTTCTTCTTCTCCTCCGTCGGTAGTATACTCAGTGTCGGTACTTTCCGAGGATGCAGATTCCTCTTCTTCCTCGGCCTCTTCTATTTCGTACTCAGCTCCTCCGACTTCGGCTTCGGCTTCTTCTTGAATTTCAGCCTCGGCTTCGTCGACACGAGCCTGCGGATCAGCCAGCCTGACAACTTCGCCTCGAGCGTTGATGTCTAGTTCGTAAAAGTCAGGCGGGTTTCTCGGATCTCTTGCTCGCCACCTTCTTGTTTGCATGAAGGTGCTAGGACCGGTCTTTCGGACTCAGAAGATATGTTCGTGCAGAGTCGCCAGGTGCTCAGATTTTGAACAGCAATGAAGCGAACACCGGTGCTTCGATTCTGTTGGGGGTGAGAAACTTCCTTGTCTCACCAAGTGCTCAGAAACCACTGTCAGCGCCAGGTGGAGACTGATCAGAAAATCTCTCTTCAAATGTGGGACCCTGGTCCCACCGGGCGTGCCAGAGAAACTGTTGGTTACGAATCTGCCATGAGGAAAGGATTTTGGGTTAATGCGCCCAGATTCGCCCACCAGCATGAAAGGCCGGAAGGAAGGAATGCCTTCCGTGCCAATCTCCGGAGAAGGCCGGCTTCCCGTGGGGTTTTATGGTTTGAGATAAGGGTGCAGGAAAGAGATAAAAATGCGGAAAGGATTTACAAATGTGAGTGGAGTTGGGTGGGGGGAACTAACAGTACGGCAACACATCAATCACCACTACTTACTGCATCATAAATACAAAGCACAACCAGGAACTGCAAAACCTAAGTATACCTTTTATATAAAGACCTGTACGCACAGCTACAATGGTCCCCTAGCAAACATTCTCCCAACAAGGAGAACTAACAAAGACGGCAATGCATCAATCACCACTACGTACAGCAACATAAATATAAAAAGTAACCGAGAGATGTCAGATCCAAGTATGCGTGTTATGCAGAGAATTTGTACGCACAGCTACAATGGTCCCCTAGCAAACATTCTCCCAACAAGGAGAACTAACAGCACGGCAATGCATCAATCACCACTACGTACAACAACTAAACAGAACACACAAACTGAAGGAACTGCTACCAAAAGTATTCTATGTATCCTCTAATTAATTAAGTCTAAGAATACTTGGCCACCAAATGCTGAAACGAATCAACAAGCCATGACACAAGAAACACGACAAAAGAGAGGCAGCATAAAGAATGAGTAGAACAGAGCCAGGCATATACTTTATATTGATAAGCAGAAGCACAGCTACAATGGTTCCCTAACAGACATTCCCCTTCCACCACTTTACAATGACAATGTGGTGGCTATTTATAGCATGAGAACCCCCCGATTACATTAATGGGCACAAAGTCCCAGTCAAACATTGGCTGACAAAAAGCAGCTATGGAGTTGCTGATGCTGACCTTTGTCTGGCAGGATTGTACCCGCAGCATGGTCTCCCTGAAGGCTGTACAGATTTGTGGCAGCGCGTTAGGTAGAACTTCTCATCGGCAGGAATGCGGGTAGCTGGAGCAGGTAGAACCTCTAATCAGCCTTAAAGGCGACAGCTGGCTTAAGTAGTGCGTCCCATGCTTGTCCTTGAGTTCGGCACGTTTTGGCTCGGATCCCGGAGTTGGACACTTGTCGGATGATACTGCTTGACACGTGTCTGCCTTGAAAGGCGCTTTATCCAACTTCGCCCGTAACCCGAGCGCTGTCGGATTGCGCAGCGAAAACAGCGCAGCTTGGGGATGCCTTAGTCAAATTTCAAGTTTGTTTCCCATCGCGCACTCGTCAAAGGGCGCACTCCGACTTCGCCGCGAAGTCGGGTTGCGCACAGTGGAAGCCGCTTCTCGCCGCCGTACGGACTTCGCCCTGGAAAGGGGCGCAGTCCGACTTCGCCGCGAAGTCGGACTTCGCCCCAACACTTAGTCATATTTCCCGCCAGCCTGCTACCAACTTCGCCCAGAAAGCAGGGCGCAGTCCGACTTCGCTGCGAAGTCGGACTTCGCCCTGAACACTTAGAAATTCTGGCTGGTCCTGTCACACTGCGCAGTTTGCATTCCTGCTGCGCTCCAACTGGAGGGCGCAGTCCGACTTCGCTGCGAAGTCGGATTGCGCCCTGGTACTTAGCCATTTTTTCAGGGCAACTGCTGTCATTTTGAGATCTGACTGAGGGGCTCAAAAGAAAGGGGGAAGAATGAGAATGTAGGGAAGAGAGAGAAAAGGAGAGAAGAGAAAGGGGAAAGAGAGGAAGAGGGAAAGGGAAGAGCAGCACTGTTACAAAAATTGAAGACATTGCACCCCGTGCAAAATGTGACAACACAACCATGTCCTAAAGTGGAAGAAAGTTTCCTCCAAAATATGTTTGGTCCATACCATATTTACAAATGGCTTTACAGATCATGTGTACTCAGGGTTTGCATGATAGAGGACATATTCATTATGCACTTGTTTTATGTTGAAAAAGAAAGTAGGTCTGCATTGCTCAACTTAAAATCAAACTCTCAGTTCACAAAGAGCAATTTTTAATGTTTGAAAGAATTTTGCATACACAACCTAGAAACTTCAAAATAAATTGTTGAATATCTAATTATATGTAGAAACTTACCTAATGAGAAACCCTTAATGGAAAACATAATTTATAGAGTTTAGCACTATACTGGACATATGCCTTAAGGGCAGTAGGACTTATTATTCTAAATTGTTAGGCTAAGAAGTATGAAACTGTTATTGATTGCCAGTTAGCTTGTATATGTCATCTTTATGAATATTGATTGCCAGTTAGCTTGTATATGTTATCTTTATGAACATTGATTGCCAGTTAGCTTCTATATGTTATCTTAATGAATATTATAATGAGCATGATTTTTTGACTTGATAATATGTCACTATGCTGAATGATTTTAGAATTTTTTATTTTGATGACTTTAATTTCAAGATGCAAGTGCTAGAAGTAAACCAGAACATGTTATTCTGTCTATTATCAACATATTATCTTCTTCATATCTGTTTGTCCTCAGGCTTAGATATATACTACAGTATTAAATCGGTAATTGTGTACATGTCTGTTCATAGCATTGAGAATGACATACACATCATTCATAGTTATGAGTGTAGTAGCCAAATACCATTGCTTTTCTGATTGTCACTGTTTATAAACAAAATATTTCACTGATCTTATTAAAACGCAAAAAATATATTCTCTTTACACCAATCTGCTCATAAAACAGCAAGTTCCAAACATACTGCAATAATTATGTTATCCTAATGAATATTGATTGCCAGTTAGCTTCTATATGTTATCTTAATGAATATTATAATGAGCATGATTTCTTGACTTGATAATATGTCACCCTACTGAATGATTTTAGAATTTTTTATTTTGATGACATTAATTTCAAGATGCAAGTGCTAGAAGTAAATAGAGGCAAATAGAAAGGATTCAAAAATGCCACAAATGCAAAATGGAGGCAAATAGAAAGGATTCAAAAATATCTAATCACAAATTTTCTCAAAATTAAGGCCACAACCCCTTATGAAATTATTCTAGCTGAAACTGGAATGTTCCCTTTAGAAGCAATTGCTATGACCAAGCTGTTATGTTACTTGAAAAAAACAGAAAACATGAAAAACGACAGATGGCCTAGGGCAGCTAGGGACGAAGAGATGCATAGGCGGAAGAATACATGGATGAAACAAAATAAGAAATGGATGAAACGTTGGGAAACCAACATAAATGAATGCCCAATGTCAACAAAGACATAAAAAATTATGTGAATGAAAAGTTCAGAAGTGGAATGTGGAAAAATGCAAGCAGGAAAAGACAATATTATATTGCAGCGTTTAACCCAACGTATGACCACAAGGAAAAAGCGTATATAGGTGCTGAAATCAAGTGGAAGGAAAAAATCCTCGTTGCTCAGATAAGGACTAGCTCTCATAGGCTTAGATGTGAAACAGGGACATGGACAACGCCCAAAGAACAATGGGAAGAAAGGATATGTACTCTATGCAGCACAGGGGCAGTAGAGACAGAGGAACACTTCATCTATAAATGCCTGAGTTTTTCAGATATCCGTGGCAAATACAAAGAAACACTTGGGAACGGGTCTATGGCAGAGTTATTTGAAGACAGTAAAATAAAAAAAAGTTGGGGAATTGCTAACCCAAATCAGCAGGAGAAGGAACAACCTTCTCAAAGATATTAAAGATCATATGATATGACTTGAATAATTGTACTTCCATATTTGAGGTCTCATAGACCATATTTAGGTCTCGCGGACGTAATTAAAATATTTCATTTCATTTCATTCAAACCAAAACATGTTATTCTTACCCAGGTGTTGTAGGTGAGTTGGAAAGAAGAGGGCAATCCTCCAAGGGAGGTCCCAGGTTCAAATATCCACCCTACCAAAAAGCTGAATTGGGTATCTAAAATCCAACTGGATAATGTTTGTGGGGGGGGGGGGGCGGGTCGCCCCGGGTGACTTTGACGGTGTAGAACCCCCTGTTTGTGGTCTCTCAGACCAAGGCGGCTCCGCAAGGAGTTTTTTGCTTAAAAAAAAAAAAAAAACATGTTATTCTGTTTATTATCAACATATAATCTTCTTCATATTTCTTTGTCCTCAGGCGTAGATATATACTAGGAAGACTAGCAGTGTCAAATTGGTAATTGTGTACATTTCTGTTCATAGCATTGAGAATGACATACACATCATTCATAGTTATAAGCATAGTAGCCAAAGACCGTCGTTTTTTCTGATTGTCACTGTTTATAAATGAAATCTAATCTTCACTGATCATATTAAATTAGTTTTGACTTTCCAAGGTTGTGCTACTATGTGAGGGAGCAAAATATGAGTATGTATATGAGTGATAATTCAATCCAAAAATCCCAATGAAAAATCCCATATCAAATTATTTGTAGTAGTTGTTTGGATAACGATTACACCATATGAAATTATATTCATTAATTGTTGAAGAACTACTAATTTCATGAGTCAGTTGTTTATATGCCCTTGATATATTCACAGCAGGAGGATTTTGGGAATTTTCCATTCTTCCATGCCATATGGTTGTGAGGGAAAGACTTTTCATCTGGATAAGTATTGAAATTGTTTTGTTCTTGAATTGCTTATGCCATTAGATGAGACTAATGGCTATCGAATTTAATATAATGCCATCAAGAATGTGAATATATATATATATATATAGAGAGAGAGAGAGAGAGTTCACTTTTATCATATTCTTTTGGTTCATCTTTCCTTTTTTTTCCCGGGTATTTGAGGCCTACCGTATGGACCATTCTGTGTGTATTTGGCTACCATGGTTATGATCTTGGGAATTCTGCAAGTACTCATGGTTACACAGCCTGGGTGATACTAGGCGAGTCTCTTTTTGTAATATCTACTATCTGTCATATTTTTTTCTTATTTGGGAGTCGTTGCTGCGTTTTGTCTGAGCCCAAGTTAGGGTCAAAAAACAGGACTGCTGAGTCCGTAATGAGTGCGAGAGTCAATGTTATGATGTCATTCATGATTACTAGAAAATAGCATAGCCAGATTTACTTGAACAAGGTTTGCATTGTGCCTGACTCTATGGATAGGAACATTGCATTATGGAGATACTTTCTGTGCTATTTAATAGAAAATAATAGGAAATATAGTTATTTAGTAGGTAATGTTTGTGCTCATCTGTTCTCATAAAAACAAAATATGAGATTTTATAAGGCAGGCAATACAACATTTTGTTTTTAGACCATGTATTTTGCATTCAATCAGCAATTATAAAGTATTCAACATAATGCTATTTAATTTTTCTGTTTCAACATGACTGTTATTGAGAACATATTCTTCATATATTTCAAGCATTTATCCATGGGTGACGAAAGTAGGTCAATGGGATTCAAATATTGCTCTTGGCTACAATAGCCTTGGGGCAGCCAGAACTAGTGGTCCAAAGAATACAAATATATAATGTACAGGACGAGTACAAATTATGAACTCCGACCTGGAAGGGCTGGAACACGTCTTTGTCTAGATGGCAGTGTGTGAAACATATACTTCTCATACGGTACATCAAGTGCTTGGTGCACATGAAGTTTGTACATTAAGAAAGTTTCAAGCAATTTTTTTTAAAATAGGTAGATGCTGTAGATATTTCTTTATGCAATTCTAATAATATGAATCTCTTTTATTTTGTTAAGATGTAGGGACCTCTCATGCAGTCTTTGTTCTTGTTCGTAATGGAAGAAATTCTTAGGTGTTCTTTGGCATATTGTACGAATTTCAATGTTTCTTTGTTTATATTTAATTCTTGATGTCTATTGGGAGTTGAGTCTATGTAGGGAAGGTAATGGTTCTATATAAAGCTAAAATGAAAAAAAACTTGAAAAGGGGTTAAGTTTGATTGTTAAAGAGCTTGCATAGATAAAATTTGATCTAATATTTTCTGTATGCTTCTATTCAAAATCTAACTCATTGTATCTATTTTGTATGCTTTGATTAGTATGTGCAATATTTTCTAACAACTCTTGTTATCTCAATAGAGATGTATTGTACAAATGGTGTTGCTTGCTTTCCCTGGTGTGGTAATATCAACCTTTTGTCTTGCCGTTCCTATACATGTAAGTCAACTATCACATACAAGGCTACTTTTGTTTTATCATAATGTATGTTCTTTCTAGGACAATCATTATATGTTAATGGCACTGAATCTTCTGTTGAATTTAATTGCAGTTTTTTCCATACGGTTGGAGCTGGAAGATATCGATCTTGTTGGGAGGTCTGCTTAGTGCCACAGACCCTGTAGCAATTGTTTCATTGTTAAAGGATCTTGGTGCTAACAAGAAACTGAGTACTATTATAGAAGGCGAATCCTTGATGAATGATGGGTTTGTAATATTATTTCTTTTATGCTAGTGGAAAGGGCAGATTTGACTGCTTACTTCAATATCATGAAGCTTTCTGAGATTTTCATTGTTTTGAAAAGTAACTCACTGCAGTGTCTTTGCATTCTGTTTTCATAGCATTGCTTTTATTTACTTATAAATTCTGATTTGCTGGCACCTCTTTCTATTTGAAATATTTCAAGTTTGTTCTTAAATATCTGCCATCAGTCCAGAGTCTATGTGTTTTCGCTCATGTCTAGTTTGTTCACATTTTAATAACAATATTTGCAGGACTGCTATAGTTGTCTATAAGCTATTTTTTCAGATGGTTGCTGGCCAGACTTTTAATGCAGGAGAAGTGATAGAATTCCTGTCTAGGGTTGCCCTTGGAGCGTATGTATCATTTACATTTCAGGATTAGAACTGTGCATTTATTATTTTGTGCAGTTTGTGATGTCTTGTCATGATGTTTTGGTTCTAATACCTTGGATACAGAGTAGCGCTTGGTCTTGCATTTGGGATTGTATCATTTTTGTGGCTTGGCGTTATTTTCAATGACACAGTGATAGAAATCACTTTGACACTGACAGTGAGCTATATAGCTTATTTCACTGTAAGTATTTGCATCCACAAATTCCCAGCTTTCTACCAAGCTCACCTTATGATCTGTGTACTATTTAGATCTGTTTTACTTGTCAGTGGAGAAAGCAGGCTTTTGCAGCAGGTCTTTACTAATTCATATTAGTATCTACAAATATATATTTCCATTATAAAATTTTCTCAACTTCTTTCTTTACTTCAAGTGTTGAAAATCATTGGTCAGTAAACAATAAGCAGTATGGGATTCTCAGCTATGTTTGTGTGAGACCAGCCAGATCTTTTCATAATTGTGATGCTTTTCTTATAGTTACATGTGGTTGTACTGCTGGAGATGATATTGGTTTAGCTGTTTCCTTGTATTTGTCATACTGTTGGAATTAGTCAGGAGTCGTGTTTAGTTTTTGGAATGCTGATGCATAAATAAAATAGCTAATAATGGATGAACATGATTTAGATGTTTCAAATTGTTCGACAATGCCCACTAGATCGGGAGAGGCTTGCTGAAACCATTGAAAATGAGGTTGGGGCAGCCCAAACATCCCCATGATGATCTGTTGAAATCAAGCCAATAATGATGTGGACATCTTATGATGCACTTAAGCCTTGCCTATGTTACGACCAAGTGGTTAACTTCGCTTGCAACTATGAATGTGTAATGCCGGCTAACAACATGCCCTAGATGCATTTTAACTATTGGGAGCATGTCTTTTTGTCACCTTGTCTTGGAGAGGTGTAGCATCAATATTCCAAGTCTTTAATGGGGACAGTTGGCAGAAGGGACAAGAGTTGTGTCGAAGAGTAAGGG
>JAQPPZ010012932.1:0-62232 GCA_028583015.1 Wollemia nobilis
GAGCACGGAAAAATACCACTCTCTTACTAACTCTGCGTTCTCATTAAAATTTTGAATATTTACATGCATTTCAATAAAAAAATAAAATCGCCCGCAGGCTTTACAAAAGCCGGTCTCCGCTTCGGCTCTGTTCTCCGCTCTCTGTTCTCCGATCCCCCTTCTGAAAACAAAAATTTCCTCCCGGTTCTTTCACCTTCTGCTTGCTTTCAAACCTTCGGTTTAATTTTCCTTCAACCTTTAAACCAAACTGGTAAGCATCTTCGATGGTGTTTACCCGAACCAAGCTCAACTCCTCCTGCACACTCGGTCTCAACCCATTAATGTAACGGGCCACTTTTTCTTTGCTGGCTTCTAAGTGTCCGATTCTGATGGAAATTTTATAAAAATCCTTTGTATATTCTTGAACTGTTATGTTCATCTGCCTCAAGCTTTGCATTTTACGTAACAGATCCAGCTCTTTCCTTCTCACATTACAATAGAAACACGTGTCCTCCACACTGCCCACGTGTCAAGTTGACCTTGCCAGGCCGTTCGCGTGTAAGAAAACCAAAGAGGAAGGTCAAAGAGATTAATAAGGGGGTGTAAGCCACGCATCATTTTACTTCTGGCAACACGACAATTGCGGGAGATGGATTAATGAATGAAGCAGCGGTACAGAGTACAGTCAGTGTATTGCGGCGGGTGCAGGGTATGGAAAGCGATGAATGCAGGCTCTGGACGGATCGGACAGTTGCCATTTATGGCAAATTTGAATTCTCATCCTGGAGGGGGATTTGAATTTAAAATTTAATTAGGTGGAGGCATTGATTGCCGGGGGAGGACCGGGACCGCGTTAAAAGAGGAAATTTTTGTTTTCAAAAGGGGGGCGGACCGGAGAACAGAGAGGGGAGAACAGAGCCGAAGCGGAGACCGAATTTTGTAAAGCCTGCGGGCGATTTTATTTTTTTGAAATGCATGTAAATATTCGAAATTTTAATGAGAACACAGAGTTAGTAAGAGAGTGGTATTTTTCCGTGCTCCGTCAGTATTTTTGTTTTCAAATGGGGGGCGGACCGGAGAACAGAGAGGGGAGAACAGAGCCAAAGCGGAGATCGGCTTTTGTAAAGCCTGTGGGCAATTTTATTTTTTTGAAATGCATGTAAATATTCAAAATTTTAATGAGAACGCAGAGTTAGTAAGAGAGTGGTATTTTTCCGTGCTCCGTCAATAAGCTAAGAGAAAATCCATATAAGTTTGATAAACTTGAAAATGTCATTTCATCCTAAAAATATCTATATTAAAACAGATTGTTGTTACCTTATTTAGCATGATTAAATGTGTGAGATGGGAATCAAATAGATTTTTATCTACACATTCTTCTTTGCCATCCTCTCATAATTTGACTTTAAAATAATTTTTTTTAAAGAAATTTGAATTTACATGTCTATAAAAAAATGGGTAAATATTTTTTGTTAAATTTAATTAAAATTATTTGAAAACAAACCCAACCCTTATGGGCACATGGACAATCCCCCACAACACCCCCACAACACCTCATAAGGAAAAGGCTCCAACCAGCCCTCATAATCCCTTTCAGCTTGGTACACAGGAAAGCACTCAACACAACACAAGAACAAAAATATTCCAAAAATTATACATGTAAATTTGTATCATCATTTTTATTTATTAAAATATCTAATATTTAGCTAATATGTAAAAAATGATATATAAAGAGAGATTCTAAAAGTTATAATAGCACCATAATATTGTAATGTTTCTGTTAATGAATTAACATAATCTAGATTTTTCTCAGAATAAAAAACTTATAATGAATAAATTATTGAAATTAATTTAATATGTTAAATATAAGTTTATGTTTATTACAAATTAGCGCATGCAATTCATCACCTCTTCACCTCTTATTGTAAACACCTCTTGATATAATTATTAAATAAATCAATAAGTTGTAAGCTTACTGCAATGATAAGGGCTTTGGATTCTCTTTGAGAGGTCTAAGGTTCAAAGCCCAATCAGTACGAGGGGACCGATATCCCTCATAAAAACCTGTGTAAACTCGTTGAATTATTTTTTTATTAGGTAGGAAAACATGGGATTTTGAAAGGATCCCTAACCTTTTACAATGAGAGACATAATAGAAACAATAATATCAAGAGAAGAACAACCCTAAGGGAGCAACTTAGGTAGAACAAAGAAAATACCAACAACAAAACAACCACAAATAGGTAGAACAAAGAAAATACCTTCAACAAAAAGGAAGAGGGAGCACCTTAGCAACCAGGGACAAAAAGAGACCAGAATTTGAAACCAAAACACACTAAGTCAAAAATGCAAGGGAATCCTTCATCCAAATTTGAAGAGCATTCTAATTGACCCCTTGGTTGACCAACAAGTCAAATTCCTTATTTCCTTCTCTAAGGTGTGCATAAATTCAACACCTTCCAAATTCTCCATGCAATTATTAAATATAAATATATAAAATAAAATTTGATCAAAGTTTTAAAGCATGAAACAACTATATTTATAGGAGAAATAATTGCCCATGAAGAAATACGACTCATTATGTAAGTGTAGTATAAGACCAAAAAAATATTAGTATTATTTGGATGTAAGTATCGTTAATTTTAGGCTTGCATTAGAGATATTTATTCATACTATGTGTTTTATGTTTGGATATATGCATCATATCCTAATCACATATCAAACACACATTAAATGCATGAAAGAAACAAAAATATATCTTAACAATATATGTATACTTTTGACATGCATCTTTTTTTTTGAGATTATACTAGAGAAATTTTGTGATTATACTAGAGAAATTGGTAACTCGTTACAATTTTCTATGCCTCTTTGTGGGTTTGAATCTTATTCCTTGTCACTGCTATAACCTTCAGTTGCATCGGGAAAACCTTTTACATAGCTGACTATGCTAACGTGACACACCCACCGGTACTATGGGGTTGGAGGGATTGGAACCCTGGTATCCATGCTCCTACAGAAGCATTTTGACCGTTGAACCAAGCCCTCAGACCCTCTTTTGACATGCATATTAACATATTTATATCCTCACATTTGCATGTCCAAAATTTAAAGGTCTACACTGAATACTCTATACTTATACCTTGAATACCCATACAACCATACAATATCGAAAAATATGTATTTTCAAAAAATTTAAATTATTACAAATGCTATTGACTCAAGCACATTTTCTTGTGTATTGTTTAATTTTGTAAGATAAATGATTAATGTGACATTATTTTTATTAAAGGTTGCCTATTAATTTTAATTTTAATATTTCTAGGAAATGATAATCAATAACTCAAATTTCTTAATCCTTTACTAATAATTTAATTAAGTTTTAAGGGTCTCCACACTCTCCCATCTTCAAATTCAAAAAGGAGTAGTTTACCTACCAAAATAATTTAATTGAATCGATCTTCATTCTATGTTTAAACATTTTTTTAATTGAATATGTTGCATATATTAATATTAATAAAAATCAATTATAAATATAAAGAAAACAATTGGATTATCATCAACCACCAAAATAAAATAAAATGTGGATATAGCACATACCACTAGTTAGCAAGAATGAAAATAGACAAGATAAGAATTAAAATAGTTAGTCCTAATACAATTATGCTTTGGACATAATGAGTCAGAATAACTTCTAATATTACTATGCACTTAGTGCATCCAAGTACTATGAAGCTGGTCAAAATGAGTTGGATGTAGTCAAAATGAGATAATACAATACTAGAATTAACTAGACCATACAATATTGAAAAATTAAAAATATAGAATATACTAAATATGTGGATCTTATCCCAAAAGCATGTTGATCACCTTAGCAGGTTGATCAACCGATTGTGAGAGACTCATGATGCTAATAACATCTCATAGATTAACAAGATTTTCCTTTATATTGAAGAGAAAACAATAATGAAAATGGTTTGGGTGTGAATATTCTAAAACTCTTCCCTTAAAGCACAAATATCCCATTGAAGTAGTTGAATCCTCCTATTAATATCTTGTATCATAATGTTATTTGTTTGTGCCTACCCTCAAAGATGAACAATTTGTAACATAAGTTCAATCATGGGATAAAAAAGCAATCCCAAGAGGATATGCTATTATAAACACCCTATTTGTTGGCTTTTTAAACTTTACTACCACAAAATATCACATGTCCCAACATAAAGAAGCCACAATATTAAAGGTCAAAATATTAATAATGAAGAGTAGAATTATATATGAGCAATTTAATATGTATATCAAGGCCAATATAATAATGAAAATAACATTCACTTATATAATCAAATATGAATGTAAATGGCCTAAATCATTCATGAACTATGCTTAAAGAAACTTACAATCTTAATTGCTCAAAATCTATATACAAGATTTATTAACTTTTCTTTCTATTACAAAAGATATTCAGATTCTCATTGGATTACATCCTCATGGAGCATTGTCTTCATACTATAGCCATAGTAATATGACTCTTCAAGTACTTAACTATTGCTCCCCATATGACAAATTCTATGAACTTTGGCTTATCATCTTACCACTTGCATACTAGACTTTTCACTTTCTTCTTGGATGCACACTTGACTCTATGACACTTGCACACTTCTACATGACTCTTACACTTCTACATGCACTCCTAATCTAAGACACTTGTGTGCATCCTCACATTACATATTTGCACACTTGCATACATGACACTTGTGCATTTCTCGCAAATTGACAATTAAATGAAAAAGGAAACATAAATCACACATATAAACTAAATACTCAACTATAATCTATTACATATTTACAATTTTACCATGAAGGTACCATGGGGGTACATTAACATGTACCAAATAATGTAATACTCCTCATATTTAGTTATTGAATACTTTAGTCTTCAATCTTGGTATTCGTCTTTGTCCCCAATCTTCAAGTGACCTTGCATTGTTAATGAACATTTGTTTTTGTAGAATCTTCTTCATCATCTTGAATCTTGGGTTCCTCCATTGTTCATGTTTGTAGGATAACCTTAGACTATGCTTGATCCAATTCCCCGTTTCTTGTCTTTCTAAAAAATAAAACAACTTATTATTAATTTCATCTTGAGGAAAATTTTCAATAATTTCTTGAGAGAATCCCATTGAATCTAAGGCATATATTCCATTATTTATTGAACCTATAGCTTCAGTTTTGTTTTGATTCTTTGTAATGCATGTGCTATGTTCATTTGTATATTTGAATTCAACTATCTCGCTTTTTCAACCAATTGAGAAACTAAAATAATATTTGTTGATAGTCTAAGAACATATAAAACATTTTCTAATTTGAATAAGAAAATCTGTTTAGATGGCCTCACAGAGAAGAGAAGTGCAGATGAAATTAAACTCACAACTCAGTTAGAGGAATGGGAAAAAAGAGAAGAAATCTTATGGAAGCAAAAATCTAGAATTCAATGGCTCAAAGAAGGAGATCAAAACACAAATTTCTTCCACAAATCTCTTCTAGCTCGAAGATCTCACAACTTTATTTCTTCCTTAAAATCAGATTCTGGAGATGTTGTTTATACTTGGGATGGCATGAACTCTATTGTTGTTGATTACTTTTCCAATATTTTTGCTGCTACTCCTCTTGACTCAACTTCTCAACAAAATGTTCTTCAAGAAATCCCTTCTCTTATCACTTATGAGGAGAACTCTATTTTGACTACTCCTGTTACTATCAATGAGCTTCAACAAGTAGTTTTTAAAATGCAAAAATGGAAAACCCTAGGTCCTGATGGTTTTCCTATTGAGTTCTACCAAGAGTTCTGGGATATCCTTCATGTTGATTTATTAGAGGTGGTGGAAGAAGCCAGGAAATCCAAAGAAATTTTGAAGGTTATCAATAAAACTTATATTACTCTTGTTCCAAAAGCTCAAGAGGTTGATCATATCTCAGCTTTTAGACCTATTGCTTTATGTAATGTTCTTCTCAAAATTATTACTAAAATCATGGCAGAAAGGTTGAAGCCTCTTTTACATAAGATTATTTCCCCATAGCAAGGGGGATATGTGGAAGGATGTCAAATAGTAGATGAGATAGTTCTTGCTCAGGAAGCCATCCATTCCATGGATATGCAAAATTCTCCTTCTATGTTCATCCGGTTAGACTTATCCAAAGCTTATGACAGAGTGGATTGGCACTTCCTTATCAAAGTTTTGAGGCAATTTGGTTTCTCTAAGGATTGGATGGATTGGATTATGGGATGTATCTCTTCAGTTTCCTACTTAGTTCTTATCAATGGCAGGCCTTCTCAGTCTTTCCCAACTTCCAGAGGTATCAGGCAAGGTGACCCGCTATCCCCTTATTTATTCATCATTCTTGTTGAATGCTTGGGTAGGACTATAACCAAAAAGAGGGAAAACAAAACCCTTGAGGGAGTTACCATTGCTCATGGAGCTAGACCTATCTCTCATCTTCAATTTGTGGATGACTCTACCCTTTTAGGTAAAGCTACAGTTAAGGAAGCTTCTAATTTTAAGCAAATCATTAGCTATTTTTCTAAGGCTACTGGGCAGTTGATCAATGAAGACAAATCTAAAGTTATTTTCTTTCACTGCTCTGCTAGACAGGAAGCCATGGTCTTGGATAAATTAAGATATAAGAAGACCTCTCTTCCAATCACTTATTTAGGTATTCCCATAAATATTCAAAGGCATAAAAATAAAGATTGGAATTGGTTGTTGGACAAAGTCAAGAAGAAAATTGGAAAGTGGACCAACAAGTGGCTTTCTTCTGGGGGTAGAATCACCTTGGTAAAATCAGTCCTTCAAGCTATTCCTATTTATGTTTCTTCCGTTTTGAATATCCCAAAGGCTATTCTTCGAGAATTGGATCAAATCAATCATCGTTTCCTTTGGAGTGGTACTAAGGAGAAAAGAAAATGGGCCTTGGTGAAATGGGATACTTTATGTCTTCCTAAGAGTGAAGGGGGGTTAGGATTCCGGTCTTCAATTAATAACAACAAATCTTTAGCTGCTAAATTATATTGGAGGATGTTGCATAACCCCAATGCTCTTTGGGCCAATAATCTCCGTGCTAAATATGCTGAGAACAAAAGTCCCGAAGACCTTGTTCGCTATCAACTTCCTACCAAAGGTTCTCCCATTTTAGCAGATCTTAAGACCGGTGAGGATTTGATAAAGAAAAAATTATTTTGGATCATTCATAATGGTCAACATGCAAATTTTTGGACAGATTCTTGGGATGGTCACAAGCCTTTGATAACTCAGTTTCCCGATTGGAGGCCTTGGATGGAGGAGCTTCACCGAGCTAATTGGATAAAGGTGGCTAATTATCTGTCGGTACCATACCGGTAATTCAAAGGTTGGTAGATATTGGATCCCTATTGAGGACTCGGCCTATTCAAATCCTAGAAAGGCAAAGACAAGATATCCAAGGCATCCTTCATATGAGATCCCTCTCTTGGTCCCATGAAAAATATTGTTTTGGATGGAACGACACTACTAAGGGTGAGTATTCAGTTGCTCAAGGTTATTTGACCTTATGCCATAATAATCCCAACCATTCTTCTGACATATTTTCTCAATTGTGGGCTCAAAAGCTCTGGCCTAAGGTGAGGTTCTTTAATTGGCTTTTATTGCATCGTAGGGTGCTTACTAGTGAGCAACTTATGAAGCGTGGTTTTCATGGCCCTTTTAGATGTGAAATGTGTGAAGAGAATGTAGAAAATATCAACCATATTTTTATTGAGTGTACTTTAGCCTCTGAGCTATGGAGGAGAATGGCAACTTTACTTGGCTTACAATGGTCCAATTTTTTCACTTTTGAACAGCTTTGGAGGGATTGGCCTAATCAAGAGGGTGTTGATCATTTTATTAGGCAGTTAGTTTGGATGGGTTCTACCATTCTTCTTTGGAATATTTGGAATGAAAGGAACAACCAAATTTTTAATCAAGATAGGAAGGATATTCACTATATTTGGCAAAAGACCATAGCCAACTTAGTTGAATCAGTCCATCATCTCCTTAATCACCCCCAAAACTCCCACCAAAGATGGGATCAAGTGATGCAAAGATTGAAGATTAAACCTTCTAAGGGCAACCAACTTAAAGGGAATGTGAGTATTAGTAAGATGGATAGGACTAGAAATTGGCAACCTCCTCCTAAGGATTTTGGAAAAGTCAATACCGATGGAGCCTCTAGAGGGAACCCTGGAAAAGCCAAGGTGGGAGGAATTGGTAGACTTTCAGATGGCTCCCTGGTTTTTACTTTTGCTGAGAATTTGGGTATTCTTTCCAATAACCTTGCTGAGGGGTATGGTATCCTTAGAGGCCTTCAAGAGGCTACTAAGGTTGGATGGGAAAAGGTGTTAGTTGAGTCTGACTCTCAACTTATGATTAATCTCTTGAAGACTCCTTCTAAGAATCATAAGGTGGATTGGAGAATAAAAAGAATTATTGAGAAGATTCAGTTAATCCGGATGGGATTTTTGAAAGTTGATTACAATCATGTGGTCAGAGATCAAAACAAGAGTGCTGATGCTTTAGCTAATTGGGCTTTGGACAAAGGTGATCTTACTTGTTATGGCCACCCTCCTATATGGTGGGCTTCTCAAATTAGGGAAGCTCTTCTTTCTATCATTTCTTTGGATGGCTCCAGCTCGAAGGTACCTAGTTTCTTCTTGTTTTTTTTTTTGTTTCTCTTTGGTTCATTCAGTTTTTTTAGTTCCCTAGCTCATTCTATTCTTTATTTTGTTTCCTCTGTTGATTCTTGCATTAATAGTCTTCTGGTCTAGATAGGTCATTGTTTTGTTCATTTTTTTTCTTTTGTCTTCTTTGTTTTTTTGTTTAGTTTTTTAAGGTGGGTGGGTTCTTTTGTTTTGTTTTGTTTTTGTGTTCTTTGTGTTGTTTTTTTGTTGTTCTTGTGTTTTTGTTGTTTTGTTTTTTTTTATGTTTATTGTTATTGTTCTTGTGTTTTTTTCGTTCTTGTTCTTGGGTTTCTCTTTGTTTGTGTTATTTCATTTTTTTATGTGTGAGTGTTTTCTATGTTTTTTGTTTTTGTTTATTGTCCGTTGTTGGTTGTTTTTATTTTTATTTTATTTATTTTATTTTTTAGGTTTTGGTTGTGTTTATTTTTCATGTTTTTTTGGGTTATGTCTTTGTAGTGTTCTGTTGTTTTTGTCTTGTTTGTGTTTTGTTATGTGGTTCTTGTGTTTTTCTATGTGGTTTGTGTTGTGGTTTCTTTTATCTTATTGTGCGTGTTTGGTTGTGCTTTTGGTTTTGACACACTCAAGGAGTTTGTTTTTTATTTTATTTTATTATTTTTGTTGTTATTTTCTTTTTTTAATTTGGTTTTGTGTGTTTGTTTGCTCCTTGAGTATGTCAAAGGTGGTAGGCCAGGTCCGAGTCCTGGGCATTTTTGGTGGAATGGATACCCCCGCCTCCTTGGGTCTTACCCGAAAGTGGCATCCCTTTTGGGATGTTTTCCACAAAAAAAAAAAAAAACATTTTCTAGCATAAAATATGAAAAAGGTATGCTAGGTATTACTCTACCAGTTTCTTGAACTTGATACATCTTATCATCTACAATTTTTAGTGAGATATTATCCTTGACTTCTAAGGATTCAAACCAATGTAAGTTTTTAGTCATATGATGACTAACTCCTAAATCTATATACCGGATATCTTTTTCTCTTTGAAATTTTTGATGAGATTCGAGTGATATAATATCACATCTTTGATAAGAATTTTGAAGAACTCTTATGATGTTGCCATTTGTATCCAAAATATTGTTTTGATATAAATTTTATTTTTGAAATTTTACTCTCATATAGGATAGTTTTACAATTTGATTATTTCTCCTATATTGGGATGTTCCTTTTTGCCATTTATCCATCTTGTGTCTTTAAGTTAAAATCTTTATATCTCCCAAGTTTAAATATGCACTAAAAAATATGAAATTTGCAAATTCTAAATTTTCTAATCCTTTGATGTAGAAAATATTTTAACTCCCTAATATATTAAATGCCCCCCCCCCCCCCCCCCCCCCCCCCCCCCCCCGGGCCCCCCCCCCCCCCCCCCCCCCCCCCCCCGGGGGGCCGAGAGAGAGCCCCCTTTGCAAAGTTTTAAATTTCAAAAACCTTAAAGACTTTAAAAACCCTTTTGACTCCCTACTTTCAAAATCTTCTCACTCTTCAAAAAGATTAAAAAACACTCTAAAGCTTTAAATATTTAAAAACTTCAAAAAATTTATTAAATCCTTAATAAATTTCAAAAACAATTTAATTTGGTAGCATTCCTTATCACTCCAAAACTTATAAATTAATTTAAACTTCAAATAATTGATAAAAGTAAATAAACATTATAACCCCATTCAAATTAGTCAAAGATTCCTTTTCCCTCCAAAAAATAACTAGTGCATAAATGAGTAACGTAAAGAACATTACGTAATTAACATCTGCTTGAATTATGTTGTGACGAATTGCATGCATCTCCAATGTGTTGAATTAGGGTAGCATTTTACAAAATGCTTGCACTCCCCTCACTGGCTCATCTGTCTGAATTAAGGAACATTCTTCTTGTTGTGGCTTGCTCATGCAAACGATGGCATGTTATAATCTTGATTGTCTGACATTCCTCTTTGTTCTCAGGTTCCTCAAAGAACTTTATCTACCTATACAATAACAGACTTATCTCAGGTGCCTCGGATAGTGATTCTTTGGCTCTCTTGGCTCTGGCAAAGATGACCTAGGCATCAACATTCTTATTCTAGGTGCTTTTGGTTTCAACAACTCTGGTGCATTCATCATTGGTCTCGATTTCTTACTTCAACACTGGTGCTTGCCTATAGCTCTCTTCTACTTGTTGCTTCTACTCCTCAATGCTTGGGTAGCACTATAACCTCTAATCTTTCTTTCTCTTAAATTGGCTTCTAGAGCTTCTATCTTCTTGCTAGCTTCATATGCAATGTTACCTGCTCTAGTTTCTTATATTCTACTAACCGTGTAGACTTATTTTGTTATCCTAGCCACTTTAGGCTTCTACTATGAGCCACTTCAAGCTTCTACTATTATGTTTATCACTCTAGGCTTCTAGTATAATGATGGCTTTGTCTTCTATACTAATCTCTTGGGCATTTATCCCTTTGCTTCCCTATTGGAATTCTTCCTATATAATGGCCAATTATGATATGTATTTTCTTACTGTTGGACATTTTGAGTAGTTGAGTTGTCATTGATGTCAAGAGTGAGTTGTCATTGATGTCAAAAGTCAGTTTCAGTGAGCAGTGCAAGAAGAAGCAGTTCCACAATCAGTGCAAAAATAAAAGTCCACCTCCAGTTGGTCAGATCCGGGTCTAGGTGGTCATATGAGGTTCAAAGAGAAATGAAGAGGCCCAAGAAAAATAATATTATAATATTTTATTATAATGTTAAAAGGGGAGATTTAAATTAGTTATAAATTAATTTAAATAATTTCATTATAAATTAATTTGTTAATTAATTTAATTAACTTCTAAAGTTATTAAGTTAATTATAGATTAATTATAAAATTAATTTATGTTAATTAAAATAACCCTAAGGTTAGGTTATAAAGATTATTTATTTATACGAATTTGAAATCCGAATAAGGCATCGATATTTCCAAAATATTGGCCTTCGTATATAAAAGAGGGCAAAAACCTTAGTAAAAATCCTCATGCATTTATCAATGAAATCAATGCTCCAAAATTTATGCACAAAAGAGTGTAAGGTTTTCATGTTTTAAAAGCTATCGATGGTAGAGGATAGGACAAATAGGAGCGGGGCTCCTTTGTCTTCACACAATGTTGTGTAGTGCAGTTGGCAACAACAAGTGGCGCTAAGACTTGCGGTAGGCTAGGAGAGCAGGGCTCAAAACCCATCAAGTTCATTTTGCAAGGAAGAAGGACACTTCATTTTTGTGCTACACCGATCAGAAGGGGAGAAGAGGAAGGTTTGAGTCTTCCCCTTCTTGTGGAGGCTCGTAGCCCACATGGTGGGCTAGCACCTTGATAAGGCACTCAGCTGGGAGTGGTCTCGTGTTCAAAACCTGTCGAGGCCTTTTGCTTGAGATAAAGGTATGCATTATTAATATTTGCCAAGGTTGTATAAGGTATTTCGGATTTGCTAAGGTTGGATGAAAAATAAATATTTTGGAGGGTTATAAAGTTTATTTTTAAATATGATTATTGAGTATTTGAGGGAGATAAAAGGATAGGCAATATTATTTTTGAGGGTGTGATTTTTGGAGGTTGTTAATTAAAGTTTGGAGATTATAAGGAGTAATTGAGTAGGAAATTTTTTATGTATATTTTTATGATTGATAATTTCAAAGGAGTAATAAGGTGTATATGATTTTGATAATTTTTGTAATTGAGAAATATTTTGAGAGAGTGTTAGTGTGATATTTTGTCATCTAACCATTGAAATTGGTAAAGAAGAAAATTGTGTTTGAGAAAGGTTTTTAAGGGCACTTCCTCATAAAACAAAAAGGTATGGTCACATCTTCCTAGTGAGTGATTTTTGGATGTTGTGAATGCTAAGTTGGAGTGAAAAGGGTTGTTTGATAAGCATTGTTGAGTTTGGTTTTTCTGGAATGAAAGTTGATTCTAGAAACCTTGTTTGATAAGCATTGTTAGAAATATTGAGTAAAGCTTTCATATGCTTGAACTAGGGTTTGTGTAAAGAACATGAGTATCATTGTTATGTGAAGTGGTGAACTATATTGAACTAGGGTTTGTGAAATAATATGAGTATCATTGTTATGTGAAGTTTTGAACTATCTTGAACTAGGGTTTGTGAAAGAACATGAGTATCATTGTTATGTGAGATTGTTTTATAAGTATTGTTGGAAATAATTGAGTGAGTTTTCATATGCTTGTACTAGGGTTTATGAGCAAGGATTTTTTCATTGAGTGATTAAATGAGTGGATTTGGTTAAGCCTAGTCAAGTGGAAGTATTGAAGTGATAGTTCAAGTTCTGTGAAACAAATTATTCCATATTATGAATTGATTTGAGAAAGAGGTTGAGTGTTTGTGAGTGTGAAACATATTGAGTCTCTAACAAATCTCTATATGTTTTTGTGATAAAAAGAGAGATTAAAAATTATTGACCATTATGGTGAGTGTGAAGCATATTGAGTCTCTAACAATTCTCTATATGTTTCTGTGATATTGCACAAGTTCTAATGAGGACTTGTTGAGCAGATTTGAGGTAAGTCTTAGAGTAGACTTGTGGATAGATTGGAGAAAGATTTTGTGGAAGCTTACAATATAGATTTGAAGACAAATATTGAAAGCATATTGGATAAGTTCTAGAGGGGAATTGTGGACAAATTAGTGTGATATTTTGTAGAAGCTTATAATACAAATTTTAATACAAATATTGAGAGCATATTGGACAAATTCTAGAGAGGACTTGTGGACAGATGAGTGTGAGATTTTATGAAAGCTTACAAAGTAGATTTGAGATAAGTCTTTGAGAAGACTTGTGAGCAAATTTGGTTGATTGATTTGTTCAAACCTTGATTTAAGGTTTGGGGTAGATCTAGCAGAGTTAATTTGAGATTAAGTCAAGCTTTGTGTTAAGGCTTGAGGACAGGGATTGAGGATATATTTGTGCTAAACCGAAGGACCATGTTTAGAGCATATTTGAGGGTAGATTTTGGTGCAAATTTGAGGATAGGTTTGTGCTAGACCAAAGATAGAGATTGAGAAGATTTGTGCTAGATCGAAGGACTATGTTTAGTACAAATTTGAGACAAAGTTGAGAGTAAGCTTTGGAGGTGACATAGTATAGAGGACAAAAGTCTCCAGTGGATATAGATCCATTAGCTAGAGTAGTGAGGATAGTTATTTTGAGTGAGGATAGGAGTCTTCAGTGGATAGATATCCATTAGCTAGTGTAGTGGAGGTAGTAGTTCTTCTAGAATATCACCAACTAGAGTAGAGGAGAAAGGAGTTCTTCTATGGATAGAGATCCATGAAATTGATTAGGGGATTGGTGTCTCCTTTGGACAAAGGTACATAAATATTGTAATAGAGAAAGGTTTCCCAAGATATTTATTGAGGAAATATTAGTGAAATATTTTCTCCATGGAGTAGCCCATATTGGGTGAACCACGTTAAATTGGTGTCTTTATTGTGTGTGGTGATTTGTGCATTGCTTTGATTATTGTTATTGATATTACTATTGATAAATTGCATAATATTGATTGGGAAAGAAAAGTAAAAAGTGGTCTTATATTGTTCACCCCCCCTCTCAATATAAGCTTGTGTTCTTCAATTGGTATCAGAGCGGGTTCCTTCAAAAGATTTTAACATCTTGAAGGAAAAGCTTACAAGAACACAATGGATTCTAAGAGTGGATCCTCAGATAATTCAATACCAATATTTTATGGAAGTGATTATGTATTTTTGAGTATGAGAATGAATATTCACCTGATGGCACTAGGCAATGAAATATGGGAAGTTGTTGAAAATGGATACACACCACCAGCTACTCCACCTATAGATAAAAATGGTAAGCTTCTACATCATTACAATTCAAAAGAAATGAATGTGTAGACACCAAAATCCAGCCACTTGTAAGTCATCTATACCTTCCTGCCAGCCACGTGTCAGTCATCCATCCTTCCCGCCATTATTTGGCCCAAATCCACACTTTCCCACCATTATTTGGCCCAATTTCCCCTTTCCCGCCATTTTTCATCCCCAAATTTATTTAAATTAATATATATATATATATATATATTAATATTTTAATATATATATAAATAAGTTTAAGTGATTTAATCCGAGTCGTCCATCCTTCATTTAATCTCATTCGTCCATCCATCTTAATCCGTTTCACAACCTAGATTTATTCTCTACCTTTGGATCCACTTTAATCTTAGCCACACGTTCAAAGTGTCGTTAAAACCCTAAAGTGTGCCCTAAGAGTAGATTATAAATTGAGTCACCTTGATGGCTCAAACCCTATCTATCTCTTCGGCTAAACCTACTTATCTTCCCTATCTAAGTCTGGAGTTGGCTATTGTTGTTAATCCTGAGTCTTATGAGTCTTCTACGGCCCTAAGTCTGAACTAAACCCTTTCGCCACATCCATCGCCGCTGACTAGTCTTGCCGCGTTAACAGGAAAAGGTATAGATTCGTCTAAAGCAAGTAATATTTCTTTATGTATTAATCTGTTGTTGAATTCTGCATTCTGTTTATTTTTATTTCATAAATCTAAGGTTTTAGACTATTTCGAGGGCTCACACGTGGAGCCCTCTTATTAGTTTCTAACTCTTTGATAATCTTAATGTGTGCAGGATTCTAGTGGTAGATCCGATTTGTTGATAGGATGCTTAAGATGGAGTGGTCCGAGCCAAAGGATACAACGAAGCCCACTCATCGTTGAGGTTAAGGATACATTCTTCGGAGACGCCACCACATTGTGCCAACTAGGGTTTCGGAGAACCCTAGCACAAATTGTAACTTTGTATCACGAAAAGGGTTACAGGCCCTATTGTACTTAAAAGGAGTTTCTAAACTCCATTGATTAATAAAAATCATTCATTTTGTACAAATGTTCTGCATTCCTTTATTGTGATTTCTTTATATTGGATAGCCCCTTAGCCCAAAAAAATCAAAATCTTGGTGTATTTCAAACACCCCTTCCACATCGGGAGGAAGCTCCAACAACTTCAGGGGGAGTAACTCAGGTAACTCCTCCTAATCAATTCAACCATGTACAACAATACCAAGGTTTTGTGGGTACTATTAATGTAGTAACTCGGGGTCAAAAGGTGAACCAACCAAATCAAGCTGAACCATAGCCACCTGTACAAACTCCCAGTCCACCTTAGGTAATAGTGACCCAACGACGTGCTAGTACTTCTCAACAACCGCTAAATCATTCTACTCAACGCCAACGACCCATCATGTCATTGGGTAGCCGATTAACTACCAGTTTAAAAATGGCTTCTACCAAATTATCGATCTATGACCTCATTCAACAATCTCCCCCGCATAGAGAGGCATTAATGGAAATATTAAAGTCAATCGAGCTTCAAACTCAAGATACTAATGCCTTCAACAACTTTATGGGGAGTATTCAAACATGCATGGAGCCCTCCATCACTTTCTATGATTTTGAAATCAAACCTTTGTCAACAGAAAGTATAGATCCTCCACTGCATATCATGGCCAAGATCGATCACAAGCCATTCAAGAGAGTCTTAATTGACATCGATTCCTCAATCAATATCATTACAACATCGGCGTTGAGTCATCTAGAGCTATCGCCATCCCTTATCACCAAGTTGACTTTTACTCTTAAAGCATTCAATGATGCTTTATCTTCCATGGTTGGCACAGTTATCTTGCCCATTGAGGTAGGGGCCCGAACTTTGCATACATTATTTCACATCTTGGAAGGGTCCATGGCATACAATGTATTGCTTGGACAACCTTGGCTTAGGGAGATGATATGTGTCCCTTCTATACTGCATCAATGTCTGAAGTATGTATATGAGGGACAGTTCATTGTGTACCGACATTGAACCCTTCAAACATTGCAACTATGTCTCAAATCCTTATGAGATTGTGTTGCCATCCACTCATCTTTTCTTGACCCCATCTACTTCTTCTATACCATCTTCTTCTAAAGCTCCCATTCCTGAGGAGCTACCCATCATATCGCAACCATCTTCCTCTTCCGCTATTCCATCTCATTCACCACTTTCTTCATCTCCTAATCTTCCTTCTTCTTCATCAGTGACCACATGCACATGTGGCCATGACCAATCATCTCTTTCCATGTCATTACACCATTCTTCTACACCTTCTTCAACATCACCTATTATTCCTCCATCTTCCCAACCATCACCAGCTGATGTTTCACAAGTCAGTGAAGCATCAACCCAACCAAAATCCTTCCAATTCTTCTAATTCTTCTATTCCATCATCTAGTCCATATCCCTCCCAAGTTAAGGTCCATCTAACTGATGCAGGTATTGGTGAGTATGCCATCCAAGATGTCCACATCACACCGTTCAATGTGCAAACAGTTAAAGATTTTGGTCGTCCACATGACCAACATTTATCCATTGGATCGGTTTATAACATGGGTTTTATGCCAAATTCCATTAATTTTGTATATGGGGGAATAGATTCATCTTCTAGTCCTACCACCATACTAGAACCCAAGCATCCGAGTCCCGCCAATATCGAAAGGATGGAGGGTTTTCCCTCTCGCTATTTCCAGGACATAATTGATAGCAATTTGGCCTAGGTCGATACGAGCAAGGGGTAACTAAATGCATCGATATGCCATACCAGAGACCCACTGAGCGTTTTGGTCTGGGCTACCAACCACTTCCATCCCTTTCTTCTTTTGAACAAGCTTTTCAAAGCATTAATCTTAATTCGGAAGAAGAAATCCTCCACCCGATGAATCCGAAGATGAAGCCTATGAAGAATTTGACGTCATGTCAAATGGTGATGAATCGAAGAAGAGTCGGCGCCCATTGTTCCCCTCTTAAACAAGACGAGTTTTATCTCCAATTGTTCCCTCTCCAAGAGGCCATCTTTCGCTTGCTTCTTCCACAAGAACGAGGTGAACCACCCCTCCGCAACATCCATAAGCCATAATCCAAACCCGTATTATATGTATATACTAAAATAGTGGTTTTCACCACTACCAAAAAAAAAAACAAAAAACCCAAAAAAAAAAAAATCAAAAATATAAAAATACTTTATTGCTTTATGTATGTGTGTAATAGTGGTTTTCACCACTACAAAAAAAAAAAAAAAACTAAAAAAAAAAAAATTGAAAACTATGTTGTTTTGCATTTCGTCTTCCGAGGTCTTCCCGGTTTTCCCTTCCATTCCGCCCAACCTTTCTTCCATAAGTCGACAATGAATTTTGAAGACTTATTCCCCTCCATAATCCATATGATCCGGATAAGCCAATCCCGATCAACCCAACCGATTGACATGGTCGGATTTATCTCCTCCATCTATTTAGTTCATCCTTCCGAGGAATTGTTAGGGCTTCCGCCAACTACATTCCTCCTTCACCTCCACATTCACATTCATATTCTAAGCAGGTCTTCCAAACATAAGAGAGCAAGGCAAGAGCCGATGACATTTTAGATGACATAAATCGATCCCTACTCCCCATCGCGAGGAAGGTTCCCACATGTCTATTGAAGAAACTATCGATGTAGACCTTAGTCCACCAAGATGGCACCCAAATTGTGAAACTAGCTAAAATCTATCATCGAGGAACAAGAGCAAATGTTGCTCTACTCAAGTGGAAGAAGGAGATATTTGCATGGTCTTACAGACATGCAGGCCTAGACCCTAATTTGGTTGTCCATAACCTCACCTTACAAAAAGATGCTAAACCTCAAACATAAACTTAGGAAAATGCATCCTACCGTGGCCCTCAGTTAATCGGAGATTCAAACTTCGATGTTAAATTTGTCGTCCATTGATTATCCGAGTGGCTTTCTAACATGGTACCGTTCGCAGCCTAACGGGGAATACGTGTTTGCATCGATTTGAGATCTAAATAAAGCGTGTCCTAAGGATGCTTTCCATCTTCCAAACATTGATACTCTTGTCACACTTCTGGTCATGAAATGCTTTCGTTCATGGATGGATTTTCAGATACAACGTTCGAATAAACCTTGAAGATCAACACAAAAAAATTTACCACACCTTGGGGAACTTTTTGTTACAGGTTATGCCCTTTGGCCTTAAAAAGTGCAACCTATCAACGAGCCATGACTTATATTTTCCATGATTATATGCATAAGATTATCAAATATTATGTGGATGATTTATTGGAAAAATCTAAAACTCGACAATAGCATTTTGATGTATTGGAAAAGTTTTTGATAGACTTCTAGAACATAAGTAAGGTTGAACCCTAAGAAATGTGTCTTTGGTGTTACCTCGGCAAACTCCTAGGTTTTATTATCTCTAAACAAGGTATTGAGGTGGACCCAACAAGGTCAAAGCCATTATGGAAATGTGTCCCCCAACTAATTTGAAGGAGTTGCGTAGTTTGCAAGGAAAATTAATTCATCCGTCACTTTATTGCACAACTCGATAAATGTAGGCCATTTTGCCACCTACTACAAAAGGGGGTACAATTTTCATGGACAGATGAGTGTGAAAGCCTTTGTGACATCATTTAGCATCTCCGCCGTCTTAGCTCCCCTCGTCCAGGGTCCCTTTCAAACTTCATATCTCAAACGACTTTGCCTTAGGGACAATGCTTGCACAAAAGAATGAACAAAATCGTGAGCAAATCTATTATATTAGTCGAACATTGGTAAGCTATGAAACCCGATATGCTTATGTGGAAAAGTTGTGCTTAGCAATGGTTTTTGCCACTAAGAAACTTCATCATTATATGCTTAGCCATACAACATATGTCATAGCTAGAGAAAACCCTCTGTATATGATGTCTTGCACTTATATAACACTCGACCGCTAAATGGATATGTTGCTTACGAATTCGATCTTGAATTCATTAGCCAAAAATCGTTAAGGTCAAGTTATAGCCGATCAACTTGTGTAAGCTCCACTACCTAGTGATCATCCTTTGATTATTGAGATCCCAGATGATTCGGTATTTGCTATCACCGAACAGAGAGGACATCATTCCGAGGAAGATGTTGACATCACGCTATTTTTTATGGCTCTAAGTGCGCAAAGGTCAAGGCGCTGGAGTTGTGTTTCACACACCTCAAGGGATACTCATCCCTTTATCATTCAACTAGACTTCAATGCACCAATAATACAGTATGAAGCCTTAATTTTAGGTCTTCAATCGCCATAGCTATGAGCATTAAGCGTATTCGATATTTGGGGATTCTCAACTCGTGGTTAAACAAATTACAGGAGAATACCAAGCCAAAGAACCTACCACTAAGCTTTATCATGATGTAGCAATGAAGTTGCTCTCTAAGTTTGATTGGTATGAGATCACTAGTTTGCCTCGTTCGACTATAGATTTGCGGATGCCATGCCTCTCTTGGATCATTGTTCCAAAGGACTCCCTTGAAGTACCCCTAATCATTTCCATAATCTCTAAGTCCCAATTGTCCATCGAGTCTAAGGATGAAATATGTTTGCTTTATCCATTCGGATCCATGTGAGCCTTGGTCTAGTGAGATAGTAGCCTTACTCAAGTTTGGAACACTCCCATCTAATTTGTCTCACCCCCTTTTAAGCAAAAGGCAGCTCGTTTTGTTCTTTTGGGGATGTGTTGTATAAACGTGGATATGATGGAGTACTCCTTTGTCTAGAAGAGTGAAACACATGAGCTATTCTAAGCCCATGATGGTACTTGTGGTGGTCATTTTAGTGGAATGGCCATTGCGAGCATATTTTACGTATGGGATATTATTGGCCCACTATGGAACAAGATTGTTGCAAATATGTTAAACAATGTAAAAGTGTCAAGAACACGCTAATTTAACCCATATACCATCACAAGTTTTACACCCATCAAAGCATTTGGCCCTTCTCACAATGGGGTCTCGATTTAATTGGCAAATTTCACCCCTCTTCAGGACAACATACTTTCATCATTACAGCCACTGAATACTTCACAAAGTGGGTTGAGGCAATTCCTCTAACTAGTACGATAGGTCCTAGAATTGTGGATTTTATACTTCACCATATCATTTGTCATTTTGGTATTCCCTCTAAAATATCGATAACGCAAGTCTTTTAAGAATAAGGATGTTCGAGCTCTGAAAAGTTATATCCAACATAGTTTCTCAACTCCTTACTACCCACGCCAATGGACAAGCTGAAGCTTCCAATAAGACCATAATTGTTATTCTTAAGAAACTTGTTAAAGAAAATCATAAATATTGGCATACACAAATCGACCTCCTCATCCCCGGAATGATAGGGGGAATCCGTCCTCTAACCCCTAAGCCAAACAACAAAACAAATTTGTTACAAATTTTCAAAAAAAAAAACACATTAGTACTTGCTTAAATGAACAAATACCTCCTAGCTCGCGCGTCCGCTCCCATCTCTCCATAGCTCCCCTGCTTCACTTCCCACACAACATTTCACTCCACTTCCCCCTCCCTCCACTTCTCTTAAGCTCGAACGCACAAATGGAAATTTCTTAACTTTAAATAGCTAATTTTGGTGCCCTAAAATGAGAGGCATTTCATGGTAGATTCACGTAGTCCTACAGCCCAAACCGCGTCTCCCAACCAACCGCATTTGGTGTCGATTGAATAAAGAACAAAACTACAAAATTGAAGCTTACCTCCTCAAATTTCATCAAATTGCATTCATCCATTCTTCATATCATAATAAAACATTTTGTGAAGGTTACAAAGTTTTGGACACAAATTTTGTCATCTCTCAAAAGCGCATCATTCATCATTGTTTTACAAATTGGGTTAAAAATATTCAAAACCTTCACAAAATTAACCACATTCATCAATTCTTTTGATCTATCGTCAATTTCATTCTTCTTTCATCATGCATATTTTTGCCAAATAAAATTAAAGTAAACCTCGTATCTAGTGGTATATTCTATCACCTTGGAAATTGCAGTGATTTGAATCCATGCAATCGGTAAGAGGATTAAACCACCATAAGGACACTTACCATTTATCATCATCAATTATTTCATTTGAAAATTGGAAATCAATTTTGGGTATTCTACTTTTCAAGTGACCTCATACCAAGATTAATTTGCTCAGCTGTCATTGTGGCCTAGTTCATGGGGCCATAAACATGGACAATCTTTCATATCGTCATTATTTTAAGTCTTGCTAGAGATTGTGCTACCTACGTTGATTGGTTCCACCAGGAATTATCCATCACACTAGAGCATCCTCAGTTCGATCTTTCATGCATCTTTCATCTCTACATATCAATGGCCCAACAAGGCAATTTCATCAGTGGATTCACACAGGAGTTGGGGCATCCGTTATCAATTTCTAATTTTCCTATAGTGGAATTCATCTTACATGATCATGGAATTTACATTTGCAAAATCCCTTTATAACCGTTGGGGCAGAAAATGGTCCATCTTTCACATCACTCATATCGTCTCCAATCATATTCTTTTTTGGTTTGTACACCAACCCCTTTTCTATTGGGACATAAACATATGGTGCATGAACCAACCCTTTTTTTCACCGTTGGGGCAAAAACGGTTCATTATCTTTGAATTTCTTCCAATTGGCTTGTGAGAACCATTCTCGCTCACCAATTGAGGGGGTAAGCTAAAAATTTTAAATATTCTTTTATTCTTTGGTCTTCAAAGTTGTGCTTTAGTCTTGAGAGAGAGTTGCGTCGATCCCTTAGTGTCTTAAGTTTTTGTGCTACATTGTGTCTTCACACAAAGATCAAAAGGGGCATCTGTAGACACCAAAATCTAGCCACTTGTAAGTCATCTATACCTTCCACCACGTGTCATCCATCCTTCCCACCATTATTTGGCCCAAATCCACACTTTCCCACCATTATTTGGCCCAATTTCACTTTTCCCCCATTTTTCATCCCCAAATTTATTTAAATTAATATATATATATATATTTTATATTTAATATAATATATATATAAATAAAGTTTAAGTGATTTAATCTGAGCCATCCATCCTTCATTTAATCTCATCCGTCCATCCATCTTAATCCGTTTCACAACCTAGATTTATTCTCTACCCTTGATCCACTTTAATCTTAGCACACGTTCAAAGTGTCGTTAAAACTAAAGTGTGCCTAAGAGTAGATTATAAATTGAGTCACCTTGATGCTCAAACCCTATCATCTCTTCGCTAAACCTACTTATCTCCCTATCTAAGTCCGGAGTTGGCTAGTTGTTAATCCCGAGATCTTCTACGCCCTAAGTCTAAACAAACCTTTCCGATCCATCCACAGTCTGCCGCATTAACGGGAAAAGGTATAGATTCGTCTAAAGAAGTAATCTTCTTTATGTATTAATCTTTGAATTCATTCTTTATTTTATTTCATAAATCTAAGGTTTTAGACTATTCGAGGGCTCACACAGTGGAGCCCTCTTATTAGTTTCTAACTCTTGATAATCTTAAGTGTGCGGATTCTAGTGGTAATCCATTGTTGATAGAGAAGTGGAGTGGTCGAGAAAGGATAAACAAGCCACTCATTGTGAGGTTAAGGATACATTCTTCGGAGACGCACACATTGTGTAGGGTTTCGGAGAACCTAGAAAAGTAACTGTATCAGAAAAGGGTAAGGTTGTATAAAAATTTCAAACTCATTGATTAATAAAAATCATTATTTTGTACAACCGCGCATTCCTTTATTGTGATTTCTTTATTTCTGTTTGGCGTTGTATCTTTAATCTACAGAATGCAATTGTGAAAGGTTTGCATATAATAGAGTTCATAAAGGTTATGCATTGCAAATAAGCAAAAGGAATTTGGGATAAGTTGCAAAGCATATATGAAGGAGATAAAAGTGTCAAAAAGGTAAAGATACAAAATCTCAAAGGATAATTTGAAGAATTAAGAATGAAGGATGAGGAAAATATTATTGCTTATCTACTTTGTGTAGGCAAGGTTGTTAACGCCATGCAAGGACTTGGACTTGAGGTTCAAGAATCTGATGTTTGTGATAAGATCTTAAGATCTCTCCAAAAAGGTTTAGTGAAAAGATTTCAGCTATAAAGGAATCAAAATATGGTGATCTTTTGACAAGAGATGAATTACTTGGCATTCTTACAACTTTTTAGATGAAAACAAAAGAACCTAATCTTCGAATGGAAGCAACCTTCAAATCTACTAAAAATACAAAGGGTAAGAAGTCAGATTCAAGCAATGAGTCATCAAGTGATGAAGAAGCAAATTATGTCAGAAGGAATAAGTATCCAAGAATATTTAAAGATGCAAAATTTGTTAGATGCTTCAATTGTAGAAAGTATGGTCACTATGCAATTGATTTTCAAGAAGCTATAAATAGCAATGATAAAGAAAAATAGGATCATAAGAACAGGGAATCAAAAAAATACAGGTACCAAAATAAAGGCAAGGATGGATAAGGAAAATAAGGAAATAAGTTCTTTCAAAGACAGAAGAGGAGTTATTATGCATACAAGGCAAGTAAGTACTCAAGTGATAGTGATAATAGTTTCTCAGATAATGATAAAGATGAAGTTCTATTTTTGATAGAAGAAAAAGAGGAAGTTAAGAAAAGGTCACCAATAATTCTCAAGTGTTTTAGATGTGGTAACTTTGGAAATCTTGAAGATAGTTGTACAAAGAGTGGTTTCAGTTTCAGTGATGATGAATATGAAGATATACTTGAAGGACCAGAAGAAAATATTCTAATGGCACTAGAAGAAGAAGGAAGTGATACTATAGAAGACAAGTCAGAAAATAATGAAGATGTTTTCAAAGGTAAACAAATAGAGGAAGAATCAGAGAAATGAGAAGTTGATCTTGAGGGAGAGCTTATTTATGATCTTAACAAATTAAAGAAGGTAAGAAAGCAAAAATCCCAACTTAAGATTTAGTTTCAATAATGTGATGAAGAGAAAGGAAAGCTTATAGAGGATCTAAATAAGTCAATGACTAAGACAAAGAAGTTTAAGGATAAGTTAGAAGCAAAGATCTTAGAATGTGAAAAGTTAGAACATGAAGTAGCTCTACTAAGAGAAGAAATAAAGGAGTTTAAGGATAGGTTACACAGGTTTGGAAAGAGCTCAAAGATCGTAGATAAGGTGATCAAGGTACAAAGAAGGTCAAAAAATAAAATAGGTCTTGGTTTTGAATAGGTACAAAAGAAACAAGAATAGGAGTCAACCTCAAGTTCTTCAGAAGAAGATAGTGTAAGAGAAAGCGAGACTTCTGAGGATGAGTTGGACAACATAAAGTTCAACAAGGAAAGGAACAATGCACAAAGGAGAAATAGATGGAACATGAACCATCACAGGGTAAAAGAGACTAAAATACTAATGAGGTCAAGGCAAGGAAATTTCAATGGATGATGCTTCTAATGTCATAGATTTGGGCACAATGCTACACAGTGTAGAACACATGAAAGAAAGGAATATGAGAACTTCAAAAACAAGCAAATTTTTCATGGGTATTGCTACTCATGTAATAAGTTTGATCATAAGGCAATGAATTGCAGGGTTCATGATAGGAATAGATATGGCTTCACCAAGAGAAATTCTAAGATATTTGCACCTCCAAGGAATAACAATATTAAGTGTTACAAGTGCAATAATAATGTACATACAATAAAGTGGTGTAGAGCAAAAATTCCAGAGACAAGCAGGAACAGGAATAGTCAGAGGAATCAGAAGGATCATATGAGAAGTAAAGTGGATAAAGGTAAAGATAAGTGCATGCTAGGAGTAGAAATACTCCCACCCCAAAATTAACCACCTCAAGAGGAGGTGGGGGAGGGGCTAAGCTAAGAGACTCATTATTATCCCTGAGCCCCAAAGGTGACCCTTTGCCATTGATGTCAAAGGGGAGAGATATTTGATTTAAGGAGAGAGCATTGAGTCAGGGGGAGCAGTTTCCCAGGGGAAGCAAAAAAAAAAGGTTAAGAAAATTAGAAAATATAATTGGTTTGCCATCAATGACAAAGGGGGATATTGTTGGAATTTTTGAGTAGTTGAGTTGTCATTGATGTCAAGAGTGAGTTGTCATTGATGTCAAAAGTCAGTTTCAGTGAGCAATGCAAGAAGAAGTAGTTCCACAATCAGTGCAAAAAGGAAAGTCTACCTCCAGTTGGTCAAATCCGATTACAGGTGGTCAAATGAGGTTCAAAGAGCAATGAAGAGGCCCAAGCAAAATAATATTATAATATTTTATTATAATATTAAAAGGGGAGATTTAAATTAATTATAAATTAATTTAATTAACTTCTAAAGTTATTAAGTTAATTATAGATTAATTATAATTTAATTATAAAATTAATTTATGTTAATTAAAATAACCCTAAGGTTGGGTTATAAAGATTATTTATTTATTCAAATTTGAAATTCGAATAAGGCACCGACATTTCCAAAACATTGACCTTCGTATATAAAAGAGGGCAAAAACCTTAGTCAAAATCCCCATGCATTTATCGATGAAATCAATGCTCCAAAATTCGTGTGCAAAAGAGTGTAAGGTTTTCACATTTTAAAAGCTATCGGTGGTAGATGATAGGACAAATAGGAGTGGGGATCCTTTGTCTTCACACAACGTTGTGTAGCGCAGTTGGCAGCAGTGGGTGGCGTTAATACTTGTGGCAGGCTAGGAGAGTAGGGCTCGAAACCCATCGAGTTTGTTTTGCAAGGAAGAAGGGCTTGAGCCTTCCCCTTCATTTGGATCCTCGTAGCCCACGTGGTGGGCTAGCGCCTTGATAAGGTGCTCGGCTGGGAGTAGTCTCGCATTCAAAACCCACCAAGGCCTTTTCTTGAGATAAAGGTATGCATTATTAATATTTTCCAAGGTTGCATGAGGTATTTTGAATTTGCTAAGGTTGGATGAAAAATAAATATTTTGGAGGGTTATAAAATTTATTTTTAAATCTAATTATTGAGTATTTGAGGGAGATAAAAGGATAGGCAGTATTATTTTTGAGGGTGTGATTCTTGGAGGTTGTTAATTAAAGTTTGAAGATTATAAGGAGTAATTGATTAATAAATTTTTTATGTATGTTTTTATGATTGCTAATTTCAAAGAAGGAGTAATAAGGTGTATTTGAGTTTGATTATTTTTGTAATTGAGAAATATTTTGAGAGAGTGTTAGTGTGATATTTTGTCATCTAACCATTGTAATTGGTAAAGAAGAAAATTGTGTTTGAGACAGGTTTTTAAGGGCACTTCTTCATCAAACAAAAAGGTATGGGCACATCTTCCTAGTGAGTGATTTTTGGATGTTGTGAATGCTAAGTTGGAGTGAAAAGGGTTGTTTGATAAGCATTGTTGAGTTTGGTTTTTCTGGAATGAAAGTTGATTCTAGAAACCTTGTTTGATAAGCATTGTTAGAAATATTGAGTAAAGCTTTCATATGCTTGAACTAGGGTTTGTGCAAAGAACATGAGTATCATTGTTATGTGAAGTGGTGAACTATCTTGAACTAGGGTTTGTGAAAGAACATGAGTATCATTGTTATGTGAAGTTGTGAACTATATTGAACTAGGGTTTGTGAAAGAACATGAGTATCATTGTTATGTGAGATTGTTTGATAAGCATTGTTGGAAATAATTGAGTGAGTGTTCATATGCTTGGACTAGGGTTTGTGAGCAAGGATTGTTTCATTGAGTTATTTATTGAGTGGAGTTGGTTAAGCCTAGTCAAGTGGAAGTATTGAAGTGATAGTTCAAGTTCTATGAAACAAATTGTTCCATATTATGAATTGATTTGAGAAAGAGGTTGAGTGTTTGTGAGTGTGAAACATATTGAGTCTCTAACAATTCTCTATATGTTTCTGTTATAAAAAGAGAGATTGAAAGTGATTGAGCATTGTGGTGAGTGTGAAGCATATTGATTCTCTAACAATTCTCTATATGTTTTTGTGAGATTGCACAAGTTCTAGTGAGGACTTGTTGAGCAGATTTGAGATAAGTCTTAGAGAAGACTTGTGGACAGATTGTAGTAAGCTTTTATGGATGCTTACAATACATATTTGAAGACAGATATTGAAATAATATTGGACAAGTTCTAGAGAGGACTTGTGGATAGATTAGTGTGAGCTTTTGTGGAAGCTTACAATACATATTTGAAGATAAATATTAAGAGTAGATTGGATAAGTTCTAGAGAGGACTTGTGGATAGATTAGTGTGAACTTTTGTGGAAGCTTAAAAGGCAGATTTGAGATAATTCTTTGAGAAAACTTATGAGCATATTTGGTTGATTGATTTGTTCAAACCTTGAGTTAAGGTTTGGGGCAGATCCAACAGAGTTGATTTGAGATTAAGTCAAGTTTTGTGTTAAGGCTTGAGGACAGATATTAAGGGTAGATTTGTGCTAGACCGAAGGACTGTGTTTAGTGAAGATTTGAGGATAGAGTTTGGTGTAGATTTGAGGATAGGTTTGTTCCAAAATAGATACAAAGATTGAGCATATTTGTGCTAGACCAAAGGACTGTGTTTAGTATAGATTTGAGATAGAGTTGAGAGCAATATTTGGATGTGATAGAGTATAGAGGATGAGAGTCTCCAATGGATAGAGATCCATTAGCTAGAGTAGTGAGGATAGGTCTTCTAAGTGAGGATAGGAGTCTTCAGTGGATAGAGATCCATTAGCTAGTGCAATGGAGGTAACAATTCTTCTAGAAGATCACTAGCCAGAGCAGAGGAGAAAGAAGTTCTCCTATGGATAGAGATCCATGAACTTGATTATGGGATTGGTGTCTCCTTTGGACAAAGGTCCATAAACATTGTAATAGGGAAAGGTTTCCCAAGATATTTATTGAGAAAATATTAGTGAAATATTTTCTTCGTGGAGTAGCCCACATTGGGTGAACCACGTTAAATTGGTGTCTCTATTGTGTGTGGTGATTTGTGCATTGCTTTGATTACTATTGTTGATATTTCTATTGATATATTGTATAATATTGATTGGGAAAGAAAAGTAAAATGTGGTCTTATACTGTTCACCCCCCTCTCAATATAAGCTTGTGTTATTCACTTACTTGGCCACTTCATGATCTATTCCTTTTAGCTTAGGCTATTCCTACTAAGCTTGGCCACTTCCTATATGTGGATGATGGCACAATATGATAGACACTTTAATATGTCTTAATACTCCTTGTTGTCTTCTATATGACTCTAGAAAATGCTCTTATAGTACTCTTCTTGCTATAGTATAAGTCTTTCAAAAATACTCTTAAAAATATATCAAGGTCAATTCAGTCTTGGCCTTGTTCTTCAATGTTTCTTTATCTTAGAAAGCTTACAATGCTCTCTTCTTCTTTTCTCTATGCTAACTAATTTTTGTTGCTTCTAAAATTTGTACTCAAGAATCTTGAATGCTTCTCACTCTGCTACTTAATATCTATAGGAAAGCTTGAATTGTTCTTCATCTCTGTAGGAAGCTTTGAAGCTTCTCAATATTTTCTCAATCTCTAAAATATTTTGCAATATATTAGGTCACACCTAAGAACCCAATATGATTATCCTCATTTCTAGATAACCCAATATTAATGTCAAGGTGACTATGAATATCCTCGAATGACCAACTTTTTCTTGAGTTGATTTTCTTACAATCTTCAATAGTGATTCTCCTCTTATTCTCTAGAGAATCTAAAAATTATATTAAGGTGACTCTGAGTGTCCCTGAATGTCCAAATTTCTCCTGAGTTGGCTATCAATCTATCAATATCCAACTTCTCTTCTAAGTTGACCCTTTCTATCAATATAGTCGAGTCCTAGTCTTCACTAGTTTTTCTTCAACCAAGTGGAAATACCCTAGCATCCAAATCAAGGTGACTCAATCCTTGTCCCCTTAATTTCTACAAAATAATATTTTCAAAAAATAGAGTCGAATTCTAAACTGCCTTCAAAGTGGACAAACTCTAAATTAACTCTATCAAAGATGGGCAGAGTTAAATATTGATAATGGTTGCTAATAAAATAAACTCTATTAAAAATGGACAAAGTTAGGTGGTAGATTTGATACCATTTTTGGATTTTTAAGCCTTACTACCACAAAATATCATAGGTCCCAATATAAAAAAACCATAATATTAAAGGTCAAAATATCAATAATGAAGAGTATAATTATATATGAGCAATTTAATATGTATATCAAGGCCAATATAATGATGAAACTAAAATTCACTTATTTAATCAAATATGAATTTAAAAGACCTAAATCATTCATGAACTATGTATGAAGAAAACTTACAATATTAATTGCTTAAAATCTGTATACAAGCTTTATTCACTTTTCTTCCTCTTACAATCGAATATTTATATTCTCATTAGATAACATTCTCATGGAGCATTGTCTCTATAATATAGCCATAGTAATGTGAATTTTCAAGTACTTGGATATTGCTCTCCATATGACAAGTCCCGTGAACTTTGGCTTATCATCTTAACACTTGCATACTAGACTCTTCACTTTCTTATTGCATGCACAGTTGACTCTATGAAACTTGCACACTTCTATATGTTTCTTACACTTCTACATGCACTCATAATCTCAAACACATATGCTCATCCTCATGTTACATAGTTGAAAATTTACATGCATGACACTTTTGCACATTCTCTCAATCTACACTTGCACTTACATGACACTTGTGCATTTCTTGCACATTGCACTCTTACATGACACTTGTGTATTTCCTGCACATTGACACTTACATGAAAGGGGAAATATAAATCACACATCTAAACTAAATATTCAAACCTAATTTCTTACATATTTGCAATTGTACCATGAAGGTATTGTGGGGGTACATTAGCATGTACCAAATAATATAATATTCCTCAACACTAATATATCTTCACTTCTAGATAAATCAAATGATGCATAATCTATAGATATTTTAGACCATATTTATACTTATAATTTGAGAAAATTATAAAAGAGTAAGCTTCCAATTAGAAGGTTCATTGAAGTGGGGAAATGCCAAAAATACATAGTCCCAAATACATGCCACTATCTTAAGGTACCATAAGCTGTGAAAAATGGTCTCACATTGAGAGCAAAACTAATAGTCAATAAAGTAGGTGTGGAGTTTATACAAGGAGGTAGAAACATGGATTTTTTGATGTATTAGTATCCAAATAAGGAGCTATGTTTGTGATTCCAAGGTATTTTTCAAACCCGGTTGATAAGGTAAAGCAAACTATTCTTCAAAAAGTACATAATTCACTTCTCATTGATTATTTTTTATATAAAAAATGCAAAAACAGAATTGATAGAGAAATTTGGCTAACAATCGTTGGACCTAGTGGTTGTTGCTCCAAATCTAGCTCTTCCGAATTTTAGTGATATTTATGTCTATCTAAATACAAACCTAATCTAGAATGGATGCTAATATGTAGATGTAGGTATTATTATAGGATGAAGTAAGGGAGAAATAGAATTTTGTCATCTATCAAGATAACCAACCCTAGGCAATGTGATCACAAATATCTTTGAAAAATATGATATCTCTTTCTATAAGAGATGATCTTCAAATTGGTATGGAGGGCTACATGGAGACCATGAACTAAAATAAGTATGATCTATTAGATAATCATGTTGCTAATAGAAATATCATACCCAATGGAGTCATGCTTCCAAGATATATGAAGGGCAACAATTTTTCAAAACCTATTAGTTCTTTTTTAGAGTAGATGAACTAGTGACATAAATGAAGGAAGCATATTTACATATACATTTAATATATAGGTAAAAAATAATTTAATATTTAAAAAATAATAATGGAAATAATGTAATCAATATTTTTACATTACCATATAAGAGAAGATGAGCGGGTTCTTCAGCGGGAGAAGTGCAGACAATGAAAATTTTGAATTTTTGCAAGGTGGGAACCTCGCGACGAATGATCCTGGAGGAGGATTGGAGCCTATTTCTTTGGTGAACAGAGTTATAGAGGATCTCATGCTTCGATAATGGATCCCATGTGCATCCCACCCCCCTGATGGTGTTATTCCTAGAGGGTCCCATCCCCCCTGTAGTAACTGCTCAAAACATAAATCAACATCAGCTCCTAGGGCCCAGAATGGGATACTGAACCCCCCTTCATCCTTTGCAGACAAGGTTCATAGTAGCTTAAATCCCATAAATACCATAAGTGATGAAATTATTTCCAATGGAAACAATGTCGTCATCCCTGAAGGCCTTATGGCTCAATTTGTTTCCAATGAATCATTTTCCCTCATTGGAAAGTTCATTGGGGGTCATCCTGACATGGAATCCATCAGGATATGGGACAATTCCAAATGGAATCCATGTGGTAGAATGGAGCTTATCACCTACTCCAGGGGATTTTTTCAAATTCATCTCAATAATGTGGAGGACACCAGTAGAATCCTAACAGGCAGACCATGGTTCTTTGGAAGAAGGAGCCTATTTTGGATTAAATGGTCAGAGAACTTCAACCCAGATACCCAAAGCATTAATTATTCTCCCATATGGGTCTAGCTTCTAGGACTTCCCAGTCAATTATGGCATGAAGAATTTTTTTGAGGCATAGCATGAACCATTGGTGAACTAGTTGCTATCGATCCAACCACAAAAGCCAAAATCTACTTTTTTTATGCTCACATTTGTGTTAATACCAACTTAGACTCTGAGTTGCCTACCCAAATCAACCTCATTTATGGATACTTCCACAAACACTAGGCCATAGAATATGAGAACAAACCAACATTTTGTATTGAATGCTGCACTCAAGGACACCTAAGAGCTCAGTGCCCCACTCTCAAATCCCAAAAGGAGATCCCCATTAAGGATGATGCTAACCCTAATCCCCAACCAACAACTCACCAAGGGAATCCCTCGAAGGACCGATATAGCCAGCCTTCTACCAAAACCTCTCAGAAACCCATTGGTGCTGACAATATATCTAACAGAAATATGCAAGCCAAACAACTCCATAAGGTGGTTGCTACTTCTAATCATAATATTGGATCTCCAGCTCAATATAAAGGTAAAAATATGGTATCTTAGTCTACCAATTATTCCAAGGAATAGGCATGCTCCCTCTTTGCCTTCCCTAACTGCTTTGACATTCTTTCTGAGTAATTCAAAGCCGACCTCGACCTCTTTGACCATGCTTTCAAAACTATACTTGATCTTCCCACTCTCCATTAAGTATCCTATCCCCCTACTCCTCGTTAAGGTTTGGACATTTTTCACCTCTCCCTTCCTTTTCCCATCACTCTTCCTTGATCCCCCATCCCTTTCCTGGCCCCCCCTCATTCCTCCTTCAAAACCCAACTCTATTTCCCCAAACCTTTTCACACCACTCCTCCTTTGGTGTCCCCCCAAGCCTTCTTGCACCACTCCTCCTTTGGCGTCCCCCCCAAGACTTCTTGTACCACTCCTCCATTTGCATCTTTCCCTAATCACACTCATCTCCCCTCACCTCCCATGTCCATCCCAAAACCTATCCCTTATGGTTTAGGTAGGTCGTATAAACCCTTGACCATTGGTATCCTGTCTAATTCTCTTTTCCTTGGTAGCCCTCCCCACTCCCACTCTTATGAAGCCATCATCCCACTCCATACCTAAAGTTCCAAAAAACCACTTTTGATGTGGGAAGTGATAAGAAAAGAGGATGACCATCCACCAATGATCAAAGAAGAAAATAGGTTGAGGTTGATATTGCCAACGACCTTCAAACTACCTTATTTCAACCTCTACTAGAACAATTCAAGGATGAAGCAAAAAAACCAAACCTACCTCTCACCAAGGTAGAGGTGGGAAGAAAACCAATTCCAAATATCCCAAATGAATATCCTCTCATGGAACATGAGAGGGATTAATGGCCCAACCAAACAAATACTAACAACTTCTATGCATAAGGAAGTCAAATTTACCATCCTTATTCTTTAGGAAACTAGTTTGGATGATAATAATTCTAAAAGAGTAGCTAATATCATTTGGAAACAAGCAGAATTTATTACCAGCCTAGCCCATGGAGCTTCTGGAGGCCTTATATGCCTCTGGAATCCCTCCCAATTTGAAGGAATACTCCTATCCACCTTTGATAGAGTTACAAACATACTCTTCTATTGCAAAGATACCAGATTAAGTCGGGTCCTCTCAAATATCTACACTCCCAATTCCCCCAATGGGAGAGCACAGTTGTGGGACACCCTCAATAAAATGAGAGATTTTTTCTAATTAGCCATGGATTCTGGCCGAAGACTTCAACTCCCCCTGTATCCTTCTGATAAGAAATGGGGTTCATCCATCTCTCCTAGGAGTTATGAAGACTTCAATGATTTTGTTGACTCCAATGGGCTCATGGATATCCAACTCAAAGGATCTAGATTCACATGGAGCAATAGAAGGATTGGAAACATGAATATCCAAATAAGGCTCGATCGATTCCTCATATCCCATGAAGCTATCCCTATATTTGGATATGCTACCCTCAATGCCCTACCAAAAATAGGGTCTGATCATAATCCCCTAGTCTTTGAAGTTGCACGTCAACCCTCTTTTAAAAAACCCTTCCACTTTGAGGCTATGTGGACCTAACATCCTGATTTGAGGGATCGTATATCCGAATTGTGGAACCTCCCCCATCAAGGAAATCCAATTTATCAAGTCACCAAAAAACTGAGAACCATCAAATCCAATTTGAAAATTTGGAATAAGGAGGTTTTCAGAAATATTTTCGAAAATAAGTAGGCCATCAAGCAAATAATTCAAGGGATTGATAATTAGATCCAGCAAGGGAACATAGACACCATCACCAGGGATGAAGAACGAAGGATTTTATCAGACTACCATAATATATTAGCAAGGGAAGAAATATTTTGGAGACAGAAATCCCAGATCTAGTGGCTAAAATAAGGTGATTCAAACACTAAGTTTTTCTTGCTTCTACTCTTAGGCATTGCATCTTCAACAAGATTTGTGAATTACTCAGAGGATATGGGTCAACCACGACTGATATCCAAGAAATTAGGACTGATGTGGTCAACCATTACCAATCCTTCCTTATAACCCCTTCCTCCACCTTCGACTTTTCCCACCAAACTCTCATTCACCATACCCACCAGTGTCCCTCATGATTTCAACCAGTACATCCTTCATCATTTCTCTGATGAGAAAATAAAATTTTCCTTGTTCTGCATATCACCTGACAAAACACTGGGGCCAGATGGCTTCCCCCCAAGGTTCTTCTAGACCTTCTAGGAAATTGTTGGATCTGATATTTGTTTTACCATATAATTCATCCAAAATTCTAGAACCATCCTAAGAGATGTTAAATCAAATTTCATAGCCCTTATACCCAAGCAATCACTTTGTAGATCCCTCTCTGAGTTCCAGCTTATCAGCCTTTGTACCATTTTGTATAAAATTTTGACCAAAGCCATATCCATTCGAATGAGGAAAATACTCCCACGCATCATTGACTCCTATCAAGGAAGCATTGCCCAAGGGAGGAATGTAACGGATGGTGTCATCACAATCCACAAAGTGATCCACTCCATTTCTAAGAGCAAAAAATTTAGATTCCTCCTCAAGCTTGACATGAACAAGGCCTTTGACCGCGTCTCATGGGATTTCCTCCTTGTAGTCCTTCTCAATTTTGGGTTTCATCCATAGTGGGTTGAATTAATTAGGGCATGTATATCTTTAGCCTGGTTCTCTATCATTGTTAATGGGTCCCCAATTGGATAATTCAAAAGCATTAAAGTATCAGTAAAGGAGACCCCCTATCACCATGCTTCTTCATCATCCTTGTTGAGGCCCTTGGAAGAACACTCAATGTTTCTTGAACCAATGGAACCATCTCTAGAATCCAATCAACATCTCAACTTGAACCAGTCACACATCAACAATTCATTGATGACACCATTCTTTCCACCTTGGATTTGGTGGTAGAAGCCAAAATTATTAAATCCATCCTCAATTTGTATGAGGTTGCAACGGGCCAACAAGTCAACTATGCCAAAAGTAAAATATTCTTTATCAACACCCCTCCTACTCGCCAACATCAAATTTCTCAAGTCCTCTAATTCCCTATTAGCAATCTCCCCACTTACTACCTCGACCTTCCATTCTTCGTTGGCAACCACTCTGATAGCATGTGGAACAATGTGATTGAAAAACTTCTCAAGAAGCTCAAGGGATGGAAAGGGACCCTCCTCATTCAACCCACAAAAGCTACTCTAGTCAATGCTTACCTTCATAGTGTCCCAATTTATTTCTTGTCTATATTTAAAGTCCCATCTATAATTTATTCTAAAATTGAACAAATCCAAAAAAGGTTTCTTTGGACAGGACTAGAAAATAAATAGAGATTCCACCTCATCGCATGGGACACAGTTTGTAGACCCAAATCTCAAGGGGTGATTGATCTAAGAAGAATCAACAAGATAAACCTTGCTCTCATTGCTAAACATGTATGGAAGATAGTGATGAATGCTGACCTAAAATGGTATCCATGGGAGGATGATCCTCTGCCTATCGGCTCTGCTTTCTAGAACTCAATCATGAAAACTAGAGATGTCATCTCCAAAGGCACCAGGTGGTAGTTATCCAATGGGTAAACCATCGACCTATGGTGTGACCCCTAGATCAGTGATCAACCCCTTATTGCTAACCCTATTCTTGCCCCCCTCAAACCCTTCATTGACACTCTTTTCGGGTGCAAGGTAGCCAATTTCATCACCCTTTCCTCAGGTAGACCCCTCTGGAAAATTTTACCCATCCATTCTCTACCCACTCACCTCATCAATGCCACCTCTTCTCTTACTTCCATTCTCCATTCCTTCATCATTCCCACCCCTAGTGTTACCCCTGATTATCCCATTTGGAGAGATTACGATGATGGTGAATTCATGATCAAATCTGCTTACTATTGATTGAACCTACAGAGTGCACCATCCTTGTCAAATCCATATGGTTTAAAAACCTTATCCCCAAAATTAGTTTTTTCTCCTGGTTAGCCATCCAAAATAGAATACTCACATTGTATAATATCATTATTCATGGGCTCCAGCTTCCCAACCGCTGCTATCTTTGTTTGACTGAGTGGGAATTTATTGATCACCTCTTCCTTAGGTGTCCATTCACTTATTCAGTCTTAATTACTTTATTCACCACCTTCCACATTGCCTAGACTCGTCAATACACCCTCTGTGACCTTTTCAACCAATGGCCCAACCCCTTCTAGAACCCCAAAGTCAAATATTTATGGTCTATGTACCTCCACCATTTCCTATGGCCCATTTGGCTTGAACATAATAATCATGCATTCTCGGGCTTCCCCAAGGACCCTCCCGCAATCTTTAGTAGGATCCTCAACTTTGCCATTGAAAATGTTTCTCTATGGCCATGTTATAGACCCCCCACTATCAGGATTGAATCCTCCATTTTTGCCTTCCTTCACCTTTTCATGGATCCCATCACCCTGCCCCTGCATCCCAAACCCAAAGCCAATTCCAAATGGACCCCACCCTTGACAGGATGGCTTAAGCTAAATTTTGATGGGTCTTCAAGAGGCAACCCCAGACCCACTGGTGGTGGTGTAATTGGAAGAAACCACGCAGGGAACTTAATCCTGGCCTATGCTGAGAATCTTGGCATCCTCACTAATCACACTATGGAAGCTAAAGCTCTCTATCGAGGACTATCAATCACAAGTCAACTATAGTGCAAGTTAGTAATCGAAGGAGATTCACTAAACATCATCAATTATACCAAAAATAGGAACAATCCTAGTTGACGAGTAAGAAACATCATCTATGAAGTAAGATAGCTCCTTCTCAACCACCCAAAAAAATTGTGCAACATATTTTCAGAGAAGTCAATATTGTTGTTGATTTGCTAGCCAGTGTGGCTACTCACAAGAATCCCTTATTATTTGGCATAATGATTTCCCTCCAAAACTTCTTGAAGTTATTTCTAGGGATCGTCCTCCCCATCCCTAATCCTCGGCCTTCATCTCGAGTCTTGAAACTTTACTCACGTGTCATCACCCTCCCTAGGGATGGGGATCACCCTCCCCATCCCTAATGGTGTCATCACTCACGTGTCACCTCCCTCATTGCCCAAGTTTCATTCTAGATAGCCCACTCTTAACTACGTTGGTGCTTTTCTTTTTCTAGCCCTCACGTACCCCGACTACCACCATCCCATTTTCCTTCACTATCCACCAATCAGCCACATGCAACCCTTTTTGATACCAATTTTGGGTTCCAATATCCACCTCGTCCCGAGTGCCAGATCCACTATGCCCCATTCCATATCGATCATGCAAATTTTCCCTCATAATATTAACCATAAAACCATATCCAATCAATCCCATGATTACTCTTGAACTACGACTTTACATATACATCATTTCAATCACGCGCATGATCCCAACACCATTCTTATTTGTACCACCTCCAAAAATCACCATGGAAAATCTTTCTCAGATGTTATCAATCCCCATACCATGATTACTCTCCATGTTGGTGACACTCACTACCTCACCACCATTCCCCCCTTTGCAGCACTTGGGCAATGCTAACAGTCATGCATCTCATAAAACACCACTATCCTCACCCTACAGCATCCCAATACACCTCTACCCCCAAAATCCTTGGTAAGTGTGATAGTTAGATTGGTTTTTTAAGTTGGTGTTAGAATCCTTTCTAGTCCATCAAGCCCCATCCACATATTGTTCACTTTAAGCCCATAACCCTCAATGCCAATTTCCCTATGGTGATTCTTGAACCATCTACATTGAACCTCAACCCTGTGGTCGAGGATATCCTTCAACATTACATCCCATTCCTTAAAAATTTTACAGGTAATAAATATGATATCATGCATGCCATTGTCAACTCATGGAATGATGGACAAGTCACTATACGTGGCCTTAAGTTCACCATCAACGTTTAGTTGCTTGCTAAGGTGATGGGACTACCCATGGATAGGAGGAGTGTTTGAAGAGACAAGTATTCTATGGTGTTAGAACTAGAGTTCTTCCTTGACAAAGGTAAAGACCTCCTTACTATTGATGGGGGTGTGGAGAGAACCAAAATTTCTACTCCTTGGGATCACATCATGATCCCTATTCTTCAATTTTTTATAGTGGATAAAATTGATTGTACCCTTAGGAGCTTTCATATTGTCTTTCTTAACCTTTTTTTAGGCAATCAAAAAATTAACATCCTCGACTATTTGTTTCACTCCATCAAATTATCTTTTACCAATGTTCGATCTAAAAAATCCCATTATGCCATACACCAAGGCCTCAATTTCATCCTTTACAAGCATGCTTTAGATGCCTTTACTAGAAATACCCTCATTTTCATTGCCCCTCATCCCCCCCACACCCCCCATAGCCCTAGGTCCCTTTGCTCCTCTTCCTCCAAGCTCCCTCCTCCACGCTTCCCCTGGCCCTTTCACTTAGGGGTCCTCTATCCCTGGCCCCTCCCAACCAGGCCCCCTCAATCCCCAGCCATCTACCCCTCTACCATCTGACCCATCGCCCTCTCGCCCCCCATTTATCCAACCCCTACCAAGTTTGCAGGTAGCTCCAGCACTGAAACCAATATTTAGGAGGTCCCTAGTGATGACTCAGACCCCGATTACCATTCCCCTATTGCTCTGGTGATTAAATATGAATCCCCAAAGCTCTCTGACATTAAACCAAGAGTGGCTAAATGCTCTTCATCTAAATTCCTCTCAAACCAAGGCCCTTCCATAACTAGAGCCTCTCCATGACTCAAGAAACTCAAAGCTGCTTCGGCCTCCCCAGCTAAATCCAGTGAGTTGTATAAAACCTATGATTCTTATCTAGACAAATCCAATGAGGTTGCAAAAAATCTGGATCAAGAAGATATGAAGATTGATAGCATCAGTTCTTTGGGAATTTTGAATGTTTCAATTAATAGGAACATCCTCTGCACTATGGTCCTTGGCCACCTGACCAGCTCTATGGCCACCCTCATTATGATTGCCAAAATAGTGAAGTTCTAGTGGATGGTTATCCAGCAGGTGGCGAACGATTTGGAGGTTGACCAATCATAGCTCAACACCATTTTTTGACAAAAATTGAGAGGTGAGAAAGTTTTTTTTTATAGTAAAAAAAACAAAAAAACAAAAAAAAAAAAAAACAAAAACAAAAAAAAACAAAAAAAACAAACAAAAAAAAAAAACAAAAAAAAAAAAAAAAAACAAAAAAGAAAAAAAAAAAAAAAAAAAACAAAAAAACCCACAAAAAAAAAAAAAAAACCAAGAAGAAAAAAAAAAAAAAGAAAAAAAAAAAAAAAAAAAAAAAAAGAAAAGAAAAAAAAAAAAAAAGAAAAAAAAAAAAAAAAAAGAAAAAAAAAAAAAAAAAAAAATAAAAAAAAAAAAAAAAAAAAAAAAAAAAAAGAGAAAAAAAAAAAAAAAAAAATAAATATTAAAAAAAAGTCCATTTTCAATGATGTAGAGGAGAACCACACCACCCATGGCAACAACTAAAGACTTGACCCAACATATAGGGTCCTTCCATGGGATGGGATCGACCTCAGGGATGGGATCATCCCTCCTATGTTTTTGGCCCTATGTTTTTTGTTTTTTGAGATCATCACTTTTTGCAACAAATTCTATTAAGGTGGCTAACAAGCCTGATGTAATCCAGTTCCAATTTAGATGTACTAAGGTTTTGGGGAACCTATCAAAACCCTTTCACTAATAGAAATATTTTTTCTTACCGATAAAAAAAATTACATTACCCATAGAATTGAACTTTTATTGGAAAAAATGGTTGGCCAAAAAAAGCCTATTGAAATTAAATTCCCGTGGATATTGTAATTGAGTTTAAATATGGATAATGTTAGGATAAAGCAATCCATGATAGTGTATTTATTTTTTTAATGGGTTATATGGTATTGAAATAGGCCCAATTTGTATTACATCATGACCACATAGTAGTATTACAATAACTTAGCATTGTACATATATCGTTTGACAAGATTCAAACTTGGGCCTTCTCCTTGAAAGTTGAGAAATCTAACCAATTGAGCTAATGCCATTTGATGGTAGTGCATTTGTTATAATATGGATGGGGTCTATTTTAGTTCCTGATGAACCTATAACAAAGTAACAGAGTATACAAAATTTAAGTTTAAATTTAATCCTTATTTGTCATTTTCAATACTTACTCTTAAAATAAGTTACTAAAAACTACCTTTAAAATGGTATTTAAGTTTTATTGTGATGGGGTATTCTATAAATAGGTGATATATAATTTTCTTATCCTCCCAACACATCTCACATTTGAAAGGTCTATGTATCCCTCTTTTCATAAACTATTCCCCTATTAGCACCCTTCAATGAAGTAGAAGCCAAATGAAGAATCTTGCTTTGGGCCAAAGGTTCACTGCCCACAACTGCATGAATATATCTCTTAAGAGGGATAAGTATCCATAGGTAGATGTATATTCACTCTATTTTTTCTTGTTCCATTCAATAGTATCCTCCTATTGATACCAAGAGAGTGATATTGTTTGGATGGTCCTATAGATTTCGAGGGAGTGGTCTAAATGGGAGGAAATGGACCATCCCACTCGGTTGATTTTTTGGGTAGGGATGAATCTCGTTATGTGGAATTTATTTAAGGAGAGAAACAATCGTATCTTCAACTAGGAGTATAGATATTACCACTATTTATGACAAAGGATCATAACCAGTATAATGGATTCAATCCAATACCTGTTAAAAGAGCCCCATAATCCTAACCAAAAATGGATTAAGATAGTATCCAAATTACAAGTGCCTCCAGTGGTAGTAAAATAAAAATGATAACCCCAAATCGCACACAAGTAATCCAAACTAAGAATTGGAAACCTCCTCTGAAGAGACTGGGTAAGATTAATTTTGATAAAACCTCAAGGAAAAATCTAGGAGATGCGAGTATGGGGGGAATATGTGGCCTCTTGAATGATACCCCTGCTTTATCTTCACAAAAAACTTAGGTATCTTATCCAATAATATGAAAGATAAATATGCCATATTAAGGGGATTATAAGAGGCTCTAAATATGGAATGTTGGAAATTTTAGGTGGAATTAGACTCCCAAATTATGATTAACCACTTAAAAGGACCAGGTAAGCAAAATAACACAAATTAGAGAACATAAAGTAAAACTGAGCAAATACAATGACCCAACAATGATTTGAGGAAGTGGAGTTCATACAAATATTTAGACATTAGAATAGAGTGGTAGATGTGTTGGCTAACTGGGCTCTTGACCTAAGATACCTCACTTGCTATGGATATCCTCCCAAATGGTGGACTCAATGGACCAAGGAAGCTCTTTTTTTTCAATTCTTACCATTGATGATAGTACTACTTGTTATATATAGTTCTATATATCCTTGTTTTACATCGTTACTCTTATGAATAGATAGTTGTAGTAGATTTAATAAGAGGAAGCATAGTCCCACATCCTCTATAAAAACTTGGTGTGAAAGGCAAAAGCCTTCAAACCTAGAAAGGTAGGAGATGTAATCTAATTTTAAAAAATAATAATTTATTAATATTTATACTGGGAAAAATGGTAGTTAAGTTCTCTATGTTCTCTATTTTATCATCCTTAGGTTCCAAACAAAGACCAACTTACCTATGGAAAAAATTACATTTCAAATAAAAAAGTGTATCCATTCAATTTTGATCATTATGTTTTGTTTTTCTACAAATTGAATATTAATTTATAATTAAAGTTCAACAATTTCAAAAAAAAATTAACCAATAAAAAAAATTAATTACCAAAAATAAAAAATAAAAAATAGAGTAAGGAAACAGATGTCATTGTATACAACAAATTTAAATGAATAATATTCAATTTATTATTTTAAAGGTGACTCAAAATTTATTAAATGTGTTCGAATAGTGAAATAAACAACCAACATAAATAAACAATTTTGGATGATATAATGGGGATGGATTCTTCCAAATATTAATTATAAATAAGTTTCAATATGTTCTAAAATTGACTTTCCAGCTTTCTAGCTTATTGTAAGTCATCTAAACCGCCTACTACCTCGGCACGCTCAACCACCTCATGGTGCCCTCCTCCTGAGGGCTGGGTCAAATTGAATTTTGATGGTGCCTCAAAAGGAAATCTGGGACCTGCGACTATTGGTGTGGTAATTAGAAATTCTAAGGGTGAGCTGATTGGTGCATACATAGAGAATATTTCTATCCAAACCTCTCATTTTTTTGAATTCAGGGGTCTCCTTCAAGGGCTACTATTGGTAAAAACACTTAAATATCAAAAAATCATTGTAGAAGGGGACTCTTTAAATTTTGTAAATATTGCCAATTCCATTAGCAAGCCTCACTGGAGCATTTTGAATATTCTAGCAAAGGTGTTTAGAATTCTGAAATCAAGAGAGGAGTTCAAAGTTTAGCATATTTATCGAGAAGGCAATAAGGTGGTGGATTATATGGCCAACTTGGGTCTTTCTCAACAAGGCCTGAGGGTCTAGTTGGATAATTTCCCCCAAGACCTTGAATCTCTTATTTTCTATGATCACGGTTAGGTGTTTGTTGTGCGTGAGGCTTGGTATGGGAGTTAACTCCATGGACTCTTTGTTGGATGTTTTGTTTTATGCTTTATTGGATGGGCCATATTAATTGGTGATCTTCACAAGTCCCCTAACTTTTTTTAGCTAACTATCGTTGGTTGGGCATCTTTGTGTGGATGTTGGTCAAAATTTTCTTGGCCTCGGTCTCGATGGTGTCCTCGTTGTATGCTCTTTTGGTGATATGGTGATGTTTTCTGCTCTTATGGTGATGTGGTGATGTGTTTATCTATTCTAGAGGAAAAGCACTCTGCTCTTCTAGGTACATTACAGGTTGTGGTCTCCTTTGTCAACGAGATTCGAGACGTGGTTAACAAGCAGATGGATATGGCAACCTCAAACTAGCTCTGCTATGATGTTCTTTTGGCAATTGATATCAGGTTATATTTTATGTTGGTTGTATGGGGCCCTATCTATTTTTTTTTTCTGAGAGAGGCCTGGTTCCTTTAGTTGTTGTTATTCGGATTTTATGGTATGTTGTTTGTATGGGACCCTCTCTATTTTACCTTGTTGAGGATGGCTTGTTATTCCTATCCCTTGGCTGGTTTTAATTTAGTGTTGTAGTTTAGTGCATTCTCATGCCCTATCTCAACCTATTGTAATAGGTTTGGGGACCTCAAAACCCCTTCGTTTACCAAATAAAAAAAAAAGTTTCAATATGTTCTTGTTTTCAATATAATAATTCAGTTTGCTTCCTTGTTTTACTACTTCAAAACTTTGTATTCAATTCCAAAACTAGAGGTAAAAAGAATATTTAATATGCTCAATTATGTGATTGATGTGTTTAGCATAACTAACCTTCTTTTTATTATGATTATAATTTGAATATTTGTTTTGCTACTCACATGTTTTATCCTATTCATTTTGAATGAACGTTTTGCAAAAAATGAATTTTAGTTTTTTTTAATTGGTTATATGGAATTGAAAAGGGTCTTCCTTATTGGGACATTGCAATGGTGAAGGTATTGGGATCTCTTAGCAGAGACACAAGTTTTATTTTCAGGGAGGATGACCCTCAATATGCTCTGAGTTGTATATTTTGGTTATTGTATGTTTTCAACAACAACAAAATTTTTAGCCTATATTATATCATGACCACATAATAGTATTATGCAAGATTTGAACATTGATCCCCTACCTAAAATTTAAGGAATTTAACCAATTAAGTTCATGACATTTAATAATTTTAAGTTTTTTTTCTTCAATGGCCATAATATAATAGGTCAAAATATCAATAATCAAGAGTAGAATTATATATATGAGCAATCAAATATATATCCAAGCTAATATAATATTAAAATTACATTCTTATATAATATCAAATATGAATGTAAATGGTCAAAATCATTCATGTACATGCATGAAAAATACTTACAATATGAATTGCTCAAAAATATGTATACAAGCTTTATTATCAATGCTTGCTATATGGTGATCGCTATAGACCATTTTCCCTTACATTGTATGGAGATTTATCTCCATAATATAGCCATAGTAATGTGACTCTTCAATACTTGTCTATTGCACTCCTCGTGTATCCAAGAGATGCAACCTTTTCTTTTATTGAACTTTCGCTTCTCATATTTCCACGTGTATACTAGACTCTTTAATCTCTTCTTACATGCATACTTGACTGTATGACACTTGCACACTTCTACAAGACTCTTACTCTCCTACATGCACTTCTAATACTAGATACTTGTGCACATCCTCATTGTACATATTTGCACACTTACATACATGACACTTGTGCAAATTATCTCAATACACACTTGCACTCTTTCTTACATGACACTTGTGCATATCCTACACATTGTAATCTTACATAACACTTGTACATATCTTATACATTAGACACTTACATAAAAGAGAAATATAAATCACTCATCTAAACTATAGACACAAACCCTAATCTATTACATTTTACATTTTTACTATGAAGGTACCATGGGGGTACATTAGAATCTACCAATTAATGTGGTATTCTCCAATAGTCCATGCACTTTTTTCTTACCATACCTCCCACAAAATATCTCATGGAATATTCTAAAATTTAAATTCAAATTTTTAATTTAGGAGGAAAATTGTTCAAATTTTTAAGCTCAAAATATAGTACCTAGAGGTAAATTGAGAAAAAATGTTGAACTAGTATCCCCCTAAAATCTCACAAAGAATATTTTTGTCAAATACAATCAATAAAGACATCCTCTCATTCATATGCAATAAAAAAATTTCATTCTATTTTAGCAACTTTGGCAAGTGGCTCAGAGGTCTTTGCCAAGCACAGAAGCCTATCCATGGCTTCTTTGGCACCAACGTTTATCTAAAATATTTTAGCCTCTTCTTTTATTCTTTTATGATGGCTGGCCAATTTGTCCTCTCATTTTTGCTACTATTAGATATGAGAAGCTGAAAGAGAAAATGAAATAGATTTTAGGGAAAAATCTATAAAATACAAATGAGGTTTTCAGAAACCTCAAAAAACTCAATCCTAAAACTAGGACATCCATCTTGTCATAAAGCAAAAGAATAAAAAACATTGAGTACCAATGAGAGAAACAAAGGAAAATATTGCTCAATATTTCTCATGGAGCAAATCTACTAAATACAATGATATCCTCATCATCTAAGATCATCTAGGTATTTTTTCAAAAACCCTTATTCTAGTCTTGTCATTAGCTTTATAAAAAATGGATGCTCCAAATATAGTTTCCCTTAAGAGAAGTCGTAGAAGCTAACTACTAATAGCAAGCAATCGAGTAATGAAGATTCACACTCACTCTGAAACCATGTTAAATTTTATAGTAGTTTATGGAAACATATTAAATCAACACATTATCCAATATTGCTAAAAAATAAAATACACACAAAGCAATGCACATAATATATTGGGGTCTCCATGGACATCAAATAATCTTACTATCAAATAATAGAATTACACTCCAACCAATGATGAAATGGTTGGTATGATGTGTTATTTATGTCCAAATATAGGTTACATTTAGGTCAAGTTAAGAGATTGACCTTAAGGATTAAAAAAATTAAATATAACAAAAGTACCTTTTTCAAGGTTTACAAGGGCCCAAATAGCTTATATGAACAATGCAATATAAAATTCAATTGTGACCTTAATATAAGCTTAACCACCATAAATTATAACATGGTTTAGAGAGGAAAAGCTATCCTACCACGTAAAATTCTTGGTTGGATCTATTGAGAGTCGAGGTGATTCTCGGAGGTGTGTTATATTCTCTACACTTGGTGGACATAAGGAAAGAGGATCTGCTGAGAGTCGAGGTGATTCTTGGGGGTGTGTTATATTCTCTAAACTTGGTGGACATAAGGAAAGGGTTCACTAGGAATTATTTTAGGACTCGCTCCAAGTCTGGGGTGGAGATGTTTGATGTGTTAACTAAGCATTCACCTATGTTTGGCATTTCTAAACTAAACTATGCAAGATAAAATAATGATGCCAAAACATACAATATGCAAGAAAGAAATGTCTAACCCTAGTATGATTCTTAGATTTAATTATCCCTAACCCTATATTGCAAGAAATGAAGTCTTATCTCTTTGAGAAAGGGTGCAAGTGAAATGCACAAACAAGGCTAAACCCTAAATGCACACTATGTGCTCTTATTATTTCAAATGCCTAGAAAGCAATCAAATGGTTTTCCTTTTTACTTATGACTTAGGTATGAACAAAAAATATAGAAGTAAACAACACACAACCTACCAATTTTAATTAGAGCACTTATCTAATCTGATATTCAATCCAAACTTTGTCTTGTGTTTTGAATATCTCACAGCTTCAAATCTGTAATATAGCTTCACAAAAACTCTAGAAAATATGGTTAGCATTTGGGGGCTTGCTTAGGCTGCTATAAGACTAAGCTTGGAGGTGCAACAATCAAGCCCCCTTGGTACTTTTAGTTGATTGTTTGTAATAAAATGAGATTTGACCTTTGGAACAAATACAACAGAATATGATAGCATAAAACAATAAATGGAATACAAATAGAATGGATGCAAGATATTGATCAATAATATAATTTTAAAAGTAGGGTTTTGGGACAAATAATTGCCCACAAGCTAATATGAAATGAAATGCAAGCAAAAAAGAATTATTAAGGTAAAAAATAGAACATAAATAAATATAGAATGGAATGCACAGGGTACACAAAATGAAACCCTAGGGTTTTGGGATAAACAGTCACCCCAAAACTTAGCTAGAAAAAATTTGTGCCCTATAGGATATTGAATGCAAATTCGGTAATAGCATTGAAACGGATGCAAAGCGCCCGATGAGCGAAAGCAAGGCTTTCACTAAATTTATATCCTATAGCAGATAGGCACAAATGATGTGGAAAATACTCTTAATAAATGACACAAAATAACACAAATGAAAATTTGCGATTATATTAATCAAAAATATATTTATAGGTATGTCTGCCTTTACAAGTTGGCATTTAATATGCACGATCCATGTCAATATTAAATGCAATACAATACTAATCCCTATCATTCCTCCCCACTGAGGAAGCATTGGTCCCTAATGCGTACAAGTGTGGAAGAGAAAGATGGGTAGCTGAAGAGTGTTGGGTACAACTAAAAATGCACTCTTGATACAAAAAGAAGAAGACCAAAATGATGAATTTGAAGAGGTCTTCATAAAATTAAAATATGATGTTGGTACTAAAACAGGCTTGAAAAATGCTTTCCAAGGACTGTAAACACTATTATACTGGCGAATAGCTAAAATGGGTCCCCCGAAACGGCAAAATAAAACAACTAAAATGTCGAAGATGTACCAGAAGATGCCTCGAACTATGTGCCAAATGAAAAATTTAATTTTTATGGCTTTTAGGACAAATGGGCGTGCATGGAAATGGCTGAGCCATGCATTAATGGAGATGGGAAAATATTAAATTTTAAAAAAAATTTAATTTAATATAATTAATTCGTGGTTAATTATGGGCCACTTGCATTAAATTATTGGTGGACCGAGACAACGGTCAAGTGGACCGGGACAATGGTCACTAGAGATGGAAGTGATGGATTAAATTAAATTAAATAAAATTTTAATTTAATTTAATTATGGGTTTATGGAAATGTGAATGTGCAACAATCAACGAAGAATATTTAATTTAACGCATAATTATGGTATTTAAAAATACATGCGATATTAAATATTATAATCTTAAATTAAATTTTATAAATTTTAATTTAATTAAAAAATTTCTCCAAGGGAAAGAGAGCAATGACTATTGTGGAATGGCAACAACTAATTTAATGGCAACACAAGCAAGTGGTCAGCATGTTTGATCGGTGATAACGACTAGCAATCAACACAAGGTGAGAGGGGGAGGCCATGGGGGTGCATGGGTTGGAGAAAAAAATTGTTGATCTACAACTGTAGGGAATGGCCAAAATGGTGCTCAAGAAATCAAGAGCAGATTAGATCAACACCAAAAAAGAGAGACGACACCGGTAAACATCATATCACCATCAAAAACGTGATGTTGCAGGCATGAAGTGTGGAAGCAATACCCAAAAATACATAAATATGTTGAAAAGCCATAGAGGAGTTGAGGAACCACCAAGGAATATGGCATGAAAGCTATGGGTAGTAGATCATCACCTGAAATCAGGAGATCATCACCATAAAATAGTGAATCATGCAACGGTGGTAACAGTTTAACATCCAAAAATAGGAGAACATTGCTATGAGGAACAGTTTGATCATGAAGTACAATGGGCATGCTAACAAGGACATAGAGGATAGCAAGGTCATTAACTACAATGACTTCTAGAGAGCTTAGATCTGGAACATCCAAATGGGTCTGATCTACAATAGGAGCTTAAATGAGCTTGGATCCGCATCATGAGCCACATCATCTAGTGGAAAGATGCTAGGTATATCACCTAGAGACCCTAGTTTGAATTTAGGTTTGGCTATAATTTCTTTAATTTCTAGATTATGGATGGAATCTTGATCTTCTTCAATGATATCTTTATCAGCAGTGGCAACGGTAATGATTTCAGATTGAAGATGCTAAAAATTGGTAATCATTTCGGCATGGAATTATTGAAATTTTACGGTGAAGTCAATAAGTGAAATGGTCAAACTTGACATCATAAATGACTATCATGAACAAAGAAAGTCAATAAATTAAAAATCCAAGATGAATGCTATGATCAAGAGCTAAGGTTCGAGAGTCAGAGGGACCCAAGCTAAGAGTTTTCAAAATAGAAGTGCTCGAAGGTGTCTACAGAAGGAAAAGAATGTTCACCACTCAAGATCCATGGGTTGGTTTTCTCATTCCTTTTTGAACCAATCTGGTCTCAGGAAGAGGATACTCCCAAAACCCCTGTACCTTGCTCTAATACCAATGATGTGGAAAATACTCTTAATAAACAATGCTAAATAGCACAAATGAAAACTGACAATTACATTAATCAAAAACATATTTATAGGTATGTCTACTTTTACAAGTCGACATTTAATATGCACGATCCATGTTAATATTAAATGCAATATAATACTAATATCTATCAACATATTTGTACAAGGGGGTTTTAAAACCCTAGAACAGAGATAAAATACAATAGAACAAGAACTAATATAAAAAGTGAACTAATGAATGTAAAGCAACAACCTGGCGATCACATGGAAGAAGCAAGAGCAAAGGTGGAATATCTCTCCTTTCTTGAGAATATAGTTGTCATCAAGGCTTTGTCCACTAGTAGATCACAAGGCACACCAACAACAATAAGCACTAGAAGGCAAGAGAACTCTTATTTCACATGAACTCTTTGATAACTTGATTGCAGGAAGAACTTGGGTTACTTCTCTCTCTAAAAATGGGATCCAAATCCTATATTTATAGAGGATTTGGAGGGCAAAAATGTGAAAAAATAAAACTTAACATTGATTAGGCTGATGCCCCGAGAGGATCAACTTCAAATTTAGGTTTTTAAAGAAAAACCTTAAATTTACCAAATCCATGCCTAGTAAATTATGGAATGCGGATTCGGTCAAGGTTAAGAAAAGCAAGGCAAAACACAAGAAAAAGGTACCAAACTTGTTCCTAGTAAGTTTGGGAGCCTACTAGAGGAACCTAAGGAAAATGACTCATTTGAGTGGGTCAGCTTTTTGTGTCTATATTTTGTCCCCTATTTGATGCATTTATGGCCTAATAAATGTGTCAAAGAAATATGTAGACATCTATGGGTGAAAAGAATAGCAAACACAAGAGAGAAAAGAGGTGGCTGGTTTAGAATAAAGGGGTGGTGCAAGAATGGTGTCATCCTAGATACTTCAAATATTTACATGCAAAATAAAGCATTAGGGACATTAATGCCTCTCAAGCTAGGGTGCCCCCTCGAGTTTCAAAAGGAATGTAAAATTCCTAAGGAAACTCAAAATGGCAAACTCAAAAGAAAAGAGAGAGGAGATGACAAAAATACAAAACAAAAGGAGAAAGAAAGGAAAAAAGAGGAATAAAAAGCAAAAATGGGGTAAAACCCTAATTCATTTTCACCATGCAAGAAAATAGAAAGAGCTTTGGAGAAAAGAAGATGGTGCTTCCCACACACTGAGTGACAGTTGCAATGGGTGAGGTGAGTGCAGCAGTGGATTGGGCATGGGTAAGAGCCATAATCTCAACTTACAAATTGTTTTAGTTCATTTTTAGCTTCTTTTTAATATTTTAAAGATTTTTTTTATGTTTTTCACAAAAATAATTGCATGGGATCCAAGCACAGATCCGACAGTCACCCATGGATCCAATCGATCCTAGTGGTGATCGAATATGTACCCCACACCATACAAGGTATGAATTCATGAATTCGCACCCTATAGGATACAAGGTGTAGATTCGGTAAAAACAACAAAAAAATAAAATTAGGTTGCTTTTTAGTGTTTTATGTTGAATTTTTTTTATCTTTTTATTTTTTTATTGCAACGTGATGTCCTTGAGAGTAGGGAGTGGTGATCAAGTACCCTTGAGAGGGAATTCCAAGAACTCATGCCAACAGGAAGATGAACACTTTGGGCAATGGGGCTATTGCACTTGGTAGAGATACTCTAGGTAGAGGCTAACAAAGTGCTACTGATAGCATTGGCAGAGTAGTGGTTGCTTTTTATGCCTACTAATGGGATAGATGGTCATAACACTAGAGGATGTGTTGTGCATCTTGAGGATCCCCATTAGGGGGAGGATGGTTTACAAGGTACAAGTGCCTCAAATGATAGTGGAGAGATTAATTAGAGACACGTCATATGAGATCTACAAGAGCAGATTCCATGTCGATGGTCTGTCATGGTGATAGGGGATTGGGGCACAAATGGCTATGCTTTATGGGGTGGTTACGAGATTGCTAGTATGCCACATGAGTCGACAACACCTACCATGTACGATGGTAGGAGTAGTAGCAAATATGTGATACCAACAGGTGTGGTTTGCATGGGGTCCATATGTGTTGGCCTATTTGTACATGTTATTGTACAATGTCATATATAAATGGTACATAGGACTAGTTTACACAACTTTGCTTTAGGTGTGGTGCTAGAAGCACATTGTCATTAGGAGGCTAAATGCACTACCAGGGCCACTGACTAACCTAGAGCAACCAGTAGGGTACAAGTGGTCTTGAGACATTGAACGTACATAGAGGGTGTACACATGTATTCTGCCATTGGGAAGATAGGTAGTAGATGAACTACAAGACCATTAGATTATATGGTGGCTATAGAGTCTACACCTTGGGTGGGATGAGGATGGAGAGGAATTGGTTGAGGTTAGGTGGATGTAGTGTATCACCATAGAGAGAGATGATTTGGAGCTCTATCGATTTGATTGAGTACAATGGTATTTTGAGATTTTATAGGAGATACCAAATCTTAGAGACTACTAGTATCGAAGGGTGAGGACAGATCTATCGAGGGTTAGAGGGGACCTAGATATGGCTAGGTTTATAGAGGATTTGAATTATCCCCTCTACATCGATATTGGAGTGGACAATGTTGGGGTAGCCCTTGGATACAAGAGATGGTATAGGGGTATTATGATATTAAGGATATTCCTATTGGTTCCAGTGTAGAGGTTTCAAGTCATGGGCCAACAAGTGTAGTTGGTACTCTAAGAGGCTACCCGATGCACAACATAGTGATGAGAGTAAATTCCATATCCTCCTAGGAAGTCTAGGGTATAGGTCAGGGTAGAGGTGGTGACCACCATCACTCTCTTTAGGTCAAGGGTAGGGAGGATAGTTGGAGGTATCCCTATAGTGGCATAGGTAGGACCTAGTGGGATGGTAAGCCAAGGGGACCTGATGGTACTGCCAGATAGAGTGGTCACCATGCAAGGGGAGATAAACACTCTTCGTACACAACTTGGTCAAGTTACGGTGGAGAGGGATGCAAAAAATATTGAAGTGATCCACCTTAGGGGAGACATGGATTGGCTAGAGCAAGAGTGCCAGCTGGCTCGAACTAAGGGTATGGCTATTACGATGAGTAGCCAATAGGTGAGGTGATTCGTATCTTATAGGAGTAGCTATAGAGGGTAGAGGAGAGGTGGGATGTAATGGTATGGAGGGAGGCCTTATACCAAGTGTTGTAGAAATATAAACTAATGAATGCAAAACAACAACTTAGTGATCACATGGAATAAGCAAGAGCAAAGGTGGAAGACCTCTCCTCCTTCAAGAAGATAAGTTATCGTCAAGGCTTTCTCCACTAGTAGATCACAAGGAACACCAATAGCAGAACACCAAAGTACCAATAAGAACTAGAAGGCAATAGAACTCTAATTTCACATGAACTCTTTAATAGCTTGATTACAGGAAGAACTTGGGTTACTTCTCTCTCTCTAAAAATGGGATCCAACCCCTGTAGTTATAGAGGAATTGGAGGGAAAAAAGGCAGTAAAACAAAACATAACCTTGATTAGGCCGATGCCCCAAGAGGGTCAAATTCAAATTTAGATTTTTAAAGAAAAATCCTAAATTTACCGAATCCTTACGAGGTATGAATTCGGTAAAGGTTAAGAAAACCAAGGCAAAACACAAGAAAAAGGAGTCAAACTTATTCCTAGCAAGTTTGGGAGCCTCCCAGAGAAACCTAAGTAAAATGACTCATTTGGGTGGGTCAATTTTCCATGTCTACACATGGGAATTGTATAGAATAGTAAGTAATTGACATGTTTACCTTACCACTCCAACCAATTATAAAATTTATAATTATCACATCCCACTAAATGTTATTTTTCCTTTTAAAATTTACACGATAAAATTATTCTTTATAAAATGAATTTTTATTTTTAACCCTTCAAAATTAAGGTGGATTAGTACAAATTTTTATTAAAGGGTAGCTTAAAATTTATTGCTTAAATATATATATATATATAGCATGTAAAAAAGAAAGTGATTTTTGTTTGAATTGAGAATGTTGTAGAAAAGAGAAATATAAACTTGTCCAAAAATAATATGCTAAAACATGTCTCACTCAGTCAACAAAGAAACAACACGGGCAAAAGGCTATCAACAAAACAAAATTTCCCATGTATAAAATACTATAGCACAATAAATGAAGTTACTTATCATGTTCTTTTATTTCTAGCTGTTGTATAATATCAAGCAACTAAAATTTAATTATTACCAAGTTATAATAACTCATTATCAATTTTTTTCTTACCACTTGTTTTTATTCTTCCAATAGATACATATTTTGTTCTAGTCGTTCGTTGTTCTATAACAACTTATTGTCTATGCCATAAAAGGTACTTTTATGTACACAAGTTGACCTTATTATTTATATATTCCTCTATGAATTGTTCCACCAATGCCTTCACCTACAACATGTAATTAAAGTAGAGTCACAAAAATCCTAGTGACCAAGGAAGATAAGTGTCATGAAAAACATTATATTAACTAAGAAACCAAATATGATTGATGATTTGTTGTGTAAAGGGTGCAAATAATTTTTTAAATTGAGCCACAAAACCCAAACATACCCCCTTCCAATTAAGCTTTTTGTTAAACATGGCTATGTAGTACTTAATAACTTTATTCCAAATCAATTTAATGTATCTACATGACCAAAAGAGGTGATTGGAAATTTTAGGATTACCAAAATGCACACACAATGAGAAGATAGACCAAATTTAGCAATTTATTTACTTGTAGGAAGTTTAACCTATCTCCATGCCAAAAGTCTATTTTGGATAGAAGAACATGTTTTTCACACTTGAGAATTAAGTCACCTCCATGTGGAATCAACGAGGTTATAGTTCCACTTCTTATTTAGTTTATAAGCTACAAATATAGGAGAGTTAAATACCTATAGATAGTTTTAACAAAAATATTGTCGATACATCTATTATCAAATAATATCCAATATTTAATTCTATTATAGGTCAAATTTGTAGAAAACTTAATAAGTGAATCCTCCCCAACAAGACCTTGCTCGACTAGAACAACACTTCTAAGGATAACATGAATTCCATGTTTTGTTCTTAGTACCTACCATGAATTAAATTACAATTGAAAAGGATGGAAATATATTTCAATTGAGGGGGAATAACAAATTATCATTAATGCTATCAACATAAATAGATGGGGGTACTGGATAGAAAAAAATATTATTGTTGATGTCCATTGTCTATTATTGGATACAATCTCTTGAAAATATGAGCATATCTATAGAGAAAGAAATCAGATAGTAGATAAATTAGCCAATCACGATGTTGATATTCATCTTGGTGAAATTCAAATATTAGAATGCAACTGTCCAAGTGAGATTATATCTATTAATGAAAATAATGTCAATGATTTGACTGTGAAAACATAGCACTTTGAGTAAGATGAATATATTTGAGAGAAAATAAAATGAAAAATATCTATGATAAAAAGGTATACTAGATATAGTTTTAAATAACCTAATAGGAAATGTAATATTTTGATATTTTGATGGGAGTTGGTACTAGCAGAAACCACATATAAATTATAAAAATAAAAAATAAATAAAAATAAGGGCATTAATTATTATTATTAGAGATAATGTATTGAAAACATCAATATTTGTATAACAAAGAAATAACATGCTAGATAATTTACCTAAACATGGTATTGATCTTTGCCTTAGAGAAATTAAAATTTTAAAAGGTAACTAGCTTAGGGAGATTCTATCTCTTAATAAAAATAATACCAAGTAGTTGACATTTGAAAAATAACAATTTTAGAAGATTGACAGAAAGAAAAAATAGAAATGATTCATAAAAATTGTTAGAATTCAATGCTTCAGTGATTTACATTATGCAATGAAGGGCATTTAAGTACATAGAATGTCTATTTCAAGCATACAAAATTCTTAACCAAAATTCCAACTATCTTTGTCCTGTATCATATGCATATACCTTGTGAGGGGTGGTTATACCAATTTCCACTCCACATGGTCTATGATGTAATAATTTCTAACAAAAATATGTTATATAGTTTGGTTTTTATTTATTTTTTTTATTTATTTATTTTTATTTGGTTGGTGTGAGAAACCCCTATGACCAACGCACAGGGTTGAGCAGACTCCCCAACCATGACCTCTCCTAAAGCCAAGAGCTATGATTATCAATAGGTATTATAACACACAACCACCAAACATACACCCCCACACACACTCGCCCATGCCGCGGTTTGAACCTTGGACATCTTGAAGAAGAGCCAAAGTATGAACCATTATGCTATCCCCCCTAGGACACGTTATATAGTTTAGTTGACTTAATAGTAGATGTAATATTTTGATATTTTAATGGGAGTGGCCTCATTAAAATTCATATATTTAAAAATGGATTTCTCTCTGGACTCTCATTTTTCTCTGATTGATCTTGAAACCCTTTTTGCTTTAGGGGAACCTCTTGCAAGGGTTTCATTGGACTTCTCATTGGATTCCCATTTTTCTCCTTCTGAGTTAGAAACCCTTTTTACCTCTTTTATTTTGAAAGAGGATAGGAAAGTGGAAAGTGTTAGTTCAAGCGAAGTGGTTAGTTCATGTGTGTTTTGTGGATCCTACTCAGATCTCTTGCCTGGTAGCTCTAATCTATGTGTTGGATCACACAGTTTGGACTTGTTTTTTTTTTTGTATTCTAGATCCTACTTGGACCACCTACCTGGTGGTGTTGTTAATCTAGGTGGTCTACTTGGTTTTGGTGATCCTTTGGAGGGTGGTGCTATTATTCCCTTAGAACTAATAGATCTACTTTTGCCTATCATTCCAAGATCTATGTCTTCTCTTGAGGAGTTGTCAGGTGGTTGGCTTGGTGTTCATATTTTGTAGGGGTATAACTTTGTTTTTCATTTTTGTGTGCCTGTGGGGTTAGAACCCACAAGGATTGGGGGATTTCTTATCCCATTTTTAAGGATCTCAAGATTTTCCTTCTTGGTGTCAGGCCAATATTGGAATACCATTGAGATCTCTATGGTAGTACCCATGATTCCTAAGGCTATAGTTTTAGTGTTCAAGCTGGTAGTCTTTGGTGGTTTATGACAACTTACGTTGGTGGTCTTGTTGTTGGTCAGGGCTTAGAACCTATATATTTTGGCTATTTTTATTTGGAAGAGGGATCCCATATTTTTTATTCTACTGGTCCATGTTTTGCTTTGACTTGCTTCAAGGGTCCTTTTGTAGATCCAAAGCTTTTCCATATCCTGTAGTTGTTGAATCCTTTAGTGGATCCTGAGCAAAATTTCTTTGTTGGATATTTATTCAAGCTCAAATTCAATTTGGGAGAGGATGCTTTCGGTCCTCACTTAGGGTCTCTTCTCTATGTTGTTGGTGTATTTCCTTCAGCTAATCTAGATCTCTAGATCCTCTAGTTTTGTTGGTTCTGGAGCTAAATCTATTGGTGGTGCCTTTTTGGTGGTCTTGCTTCTATCCCAGGATTGCAGTTCCCTGGGTCCTACTTTTTTTGAGCAAATTTTCCCTTTCGTAGCTAGTGTGCTATATTGGGAAATTTTTTAAATCTCTTAAGCAGTTGCGAGTGAATTTTTGATAGCAATGACTCGTATAGATGGTGTGGACCATGTTTAGTTGACCAGTTGTTGATCTATGTGCTGAGATGGCAAATTTTAGATGTTTGCCTAGAAAATGGTATCCCATGGTGTTCGGTGGTGTTCTAGGAGAGCAGGATCTCGATTTTTTTAGGCGAGGATCCATGTTGTAGAGAGTCTCATTTCCCCCTTAGTTTGGGCAAGAATTTTTCAAATGGGTTGTTTGAATTCCCTTGGCTCATGTGTATGTCCCCCCCATGGAAATTTTATGAGCAATAATTTGTAAATTTGATTTTGTTTGAATTTTTTGGGTTTAGATTTACATTTCCTGGCTTGGACAGGAAACTATTTTGTAACTTTGAATTTTAAATTTTTCTAGCCTATGTAGGAAAGTTTGGGGGGTCGGGTTTGATGGATTGGTGGGTTTTGAGTTTTCCTCAGCATTGATATTTTGTTTAACCATTTGATGGATTTTGGTCATGTTGTATCCTTGGTATCTAGCTCTGTTCTTTGTTTCCTAGATCCTAGTGTGTAGGATCATGTTTCAACTTTGCTCTTCAATTTCTTTGGTAGACTTCTTCTCGAGGATATGTCCTATTGGTTGTGGTTTGGGGTTCCTCTAGTCACCTATCCTACTTTGTAAAAGGTTTGGGAAGCCTTTCAAAATCCCTTATACCTAATAAAAAAAATCCATATATTTAAAAAATAAAGAAAATTAGAGCATAAAATGTATATAACTTAACAAGAAACAAAAACTAGTTTATCATCTAATAAGAAAACTTACACCCTCTTTGTATTCTATGGGAGATTAAACTTGTCACTAATTATTGGAATCTATGGATTGAAATGGATAATAGGATTTGCAAACCAAATCTTATAGTCATCCCAAATTTGGAATTATATTATTTCCTCTCTTGCAAAATATTTATAAACATAATTCTCATTATGAAAAGTCTCAAGAGTGTAAGAAGAGATGTTTACCTCTTGGTTATAGGATTTGAATACACATATAGGTATCATTTGCAACAATGGATTTAACATAAAGGAAATATGTAAATTTATGGTAAAATGGAAATGTAAAGAAGTTGGGTATACTAAAATTAAATTTTTAATGCTTCCAAATAGAATTTGGAAAATTTGAAAAATATGATATTTTCAAAATATCAAAGGTAAAATTCTCCTCACTTACTCATACTCATGGATATCAACTGATAACTATGTAGAGGCTAGGGCACATCCTATAGGGATCAATAACCACTTGACAAGGATGGAGATATATTAAGGCATTTTACAAATTATTATTAATGTTATCAAGAAAACAAATATGAGTATTTTGATGAGTGTTAAAACAATACGTATTTTGTGCAAGTTTAATCTATTTTATGTCTGTAAATTTATGAAAACAAATGTATTATAACGATTATTTTATCTTATCTGCATGATTTATGAAAAAAAATTGATTTATAACGATGAAAATAATTTGTGCTTGTGTTTTACACAAAAATGTGCAAGTTTTTGTGTGTTTTTGGTAGAAGAACGTTGTAGGAGCTTTGTAGGAAATGATGCAGCAAGGCAAGGACCAGATGACAAGTGTGGACAAACCAACCACAAGAATGATGTGCTAAGGATACTTGTGGATGAACTCTACAGAAAGGGGCTACATAATATAGCTATGGAATGCTACTACAAAAAGCGCCAACTGAAAGGCGTTACAGAATATTGACCAAGTCAAACTGTCTAGTGCATTTTCATGTCACGTCCAATGACAACGTAGCATCATTACAAGGCATATACAGTCAACATCGTTGACTGACATGTTGGTATTATACACAGGATTTTATATTTATTAAGTTGTTATATAAAGTTGTTATTAGAAAGTTGTAAGATTATTACGTTGTTAAGATGTTTAGATTTAGACGCAAGCCTATTTTGTCTCTTCCTAAAATGAAGGGCAAATAGTTGTATTGTTGCATCATTAGATTATTCAAATTAAGAACTTTTGTTATGTTAGTTCATTAGTTTACCACTTGGACCATCGTGATTGTGACAAAGTCCAAGGTGGTTATAAAATAGTATTAGTTTAGATTATTATTGTTGAAAGGTTAGTATTTGAATCATCAAGTTGATAAGAAACATGGAAAAATACATAGAAGAATGAAAATGTCCAAGCAACATTATAAAATATAGGGAAGAGACCTTTGAAAAGGTCTAATATCTAATATTCAAATACTTTGTATATAATTTTTGCTATTCTGAAGGCTTGATGTTTGAGATCCTGTACATTTGAATTTTTATTAATAAAGCATCAACACTTTTCATCATGAATTTGGTAACTGTAACATTGATTTTATTATGATTTACTCGCTTATGTAACTTTACTATATTTTCCTACATCCATGAATTAAAATAGTGTTAGTAGTTTTAATTCACATTAGTTACTGAAGTAAAATAGATTAGGGAAAAAATATTTACACTGTCCTCTAGGAGGCAGGGCCCACTCCTACAACCAGTCCCTATTCTCTCACCCCTAAAATAGGTTAGGATTAGTTAGTACATAGAATTAATTTTAAATTATCAATTAAATTAAACTGCATCATTTTAGACTATAAGGTAAAAATAGATAGTTAAATTAATAGGTTGCACGTGGATCCACACCAATAAATATACACAACATTTAATTAGTATAAATCATAAAATTGCATTTTATTTTAATTTAGCACAATTTCTTTTCCTATAACTTATATTATTTTTTGCAAACCTGAAACTAAGAAAAATAGAATTAAGTTAGAAATTAATCATTATGGTATAATCTATATTGGATTACTACTCTTTAAATCGTTCACCTTGGATTGATAATTAAGTGTAGAGTTTACAACTAGACATTTTGGCATCGTTGTTAGAGAGAATAGTGTCATAATTTTTAATAAAAATACTGTTGGTTTGTGCAATAAGAGAGGCTTACTTGTATGTGGAAAGAGGTACGATTCCTTGGCGTCCATATGGGTCAGAGTAGCACAAGAAGTCCCAACAAGCCCCTTTGTTTGATGTTGCTAGGTTTTTTTCTTAGGATAATTTTACTACTTTCTTAGTTAATACTTGATTTCATAAAAGTTTCAAAGCATTGGGTGGTTGTTGTTGCTTGCTTAGATTTGGGTTCTCTGACATGTGAAAATAGGAAGTAGGTGTGATTGAGTGAGACAATCATAGTGAAATTTTCCTTAAAATAAAGAAGTAGCAACAATTTAACCTTTCAATTTTAGCAATTTATTTCCAACAAAATTTGCTTTTCAACAATATTTCATTTTATTTTACTATGCTAATAATTAGCTGTATAAATTTATTGACTATGAATTGCACCTAGTTTTAGCAACAATAAAGTTGTTTTAGAAATAGAAATTTTATTTTTCTCCTATTGTGCTAATATTGGTTGTATAAATTCATTGATTGTGAATTGCACCTAATTTTAGTAATAGTAGGATTGTTTTAGAAATAGAAATTTTATTTTTCTCCTATTGTGCTAAGATTGGTTGTATAAATTCATTGACTGTGAATTGCACCTAATTTTAGTAATAGTAGGATTGTTTTAGAAATAGAAATTTTATTTATCTCTTACTGTACTAAGATTGGCTGTATAAATTCATTGACTATGAATTGCACCTAGTTTTAGTAATAGTAGGATTGTTTTAGAAAAAAAAATTAATTTTCTCTTGTTGTGTTAAGGTTGGTTGTAAAAATTCATTGGTTGTGAATTACAGATTGAATATTAACAACAATAGGATTGTTTTAAATTGTTAACAAAAACAGAACCAAAACAAAAACAAAACAAAAAAATATAAACTATGAAAATTGAAAAAAAAAAAAGGAAGAACAAAAGAGAAGTAAAAACATTTCTAGATGGTAGAAAATTGCATCAAACAGTCTGCGTTGATTGACCTCAGAAAACTATTGCTAGAACAAGTTAACCTTATTTTTGAGCAAAGACATAAAACATCTAGGAAAGAGTGAGAAAACCTGTGCAAGCACCTTGATATTATAAAGAAAAGATCATAAGAATTGGGTAGAATCAAAAGAGTAAACATAGCTAAAATTCTAGAGCTAGATTATCACTCACCCTACCTTGACCTTATAAGAAGTTGTGAATGGTGGCTTGGAGATAGGAGAGCGACAATAAATTCAGTCACATACCCTTGGGATCAGTATTTCGAGGACTCCATCACCATTCATAGTTTCCTAGCAAAAATAGAAGATAGGGAGGTGAACCTAGAATATAACAAGAGATATCATATGGCACCTAGAGTTGTACGCTTTAGAGAACTATGCCAAGTTACATTACAAATTATAGTTCGAGAACCCTGATCCAATTCCAAAATAGGCTTTTATTGTCCAATTGATTCTTCTAGTAACAAAAGACTTTGAATTTGAGGAGGAGCATTATATGACTCCTGAACAACTTGATCCAATTAATGATATCTATAGGTTGTTCAAGGAAGATTAGAAAGGTAAAAATTTGTTGCAAGAACCAAAGAACTTGGAAATTTTATGAACAAACCTAGAGATTCAAAGGAAATATTTATTAAGATCAGTGAACTAGAAGCAGATTGCCAAAGAAACCTTAAAAAAAAATCTAAAACTTTTGAGTTAGAAGAAACCAAAACTATAATTCGAACATATATAGAATCTACATCACCAACAAAATAGATGAAATTCCTAGAACAAAATCCTAAAATATACCTACTACCCGAATCAGAGTTTGAAAACCATATAGATCCCTCATCTATATTTTTTGAACCTATACCTGGTCCAATTCTTGAAATCTTATATTCAGTCATGGCCGATCAAGCTAGTGAACAAGGAGAAGTAAATAGAAACCAAAGGTAACAAAGGCAAAGGGCTAATGATCAAGGAGAAGTAGAAAAT
>JAQPPZ010012947.1:0-64769 GCA_028583015.1 Wollemia nobilis
TTCATCTTTGCCGACATGTCGTGATATCGCGACACTTTTTCTCCTTGCGTTATTTTTGCTTTCTATTGGATGCTCCTGCATCAGACAACCGAGGTGGATTGAGAAGTGACCTTCACTTCCGTGCTGTTTTTTCACCTTCTTTTTCACTGGGGCTGTACAAGCTCTCCAAGCTTCAGCAAAATATGGGTCTTTAGGGTATAAACCCTTAAGTTCTTCAGACTCCACAACTTCCACTCTCATTATCGTCAGCGAACTCTTTTCATCCATCTCCTTCAATGGCCTCAACTTGTGACGCACTCCATCTTTCGTCAGAGAGTAAGTATTCGCATGCCCATCATGCACCACACGTCTGTCAAATTGCCATGGCCTCCCCAACAACACATGGCAAGCATCCATAGGCAAAACATCACACAGGACCTCATCCTGGTATCTCCCAATATTGAACTTGACCAAGGACTGTTCATTGACCAATGCCCTATGGTTCTTCTACAACCACGCAATCTGGTATGGATGCGGGTGTCTCCTCCTCTCTAGCTGTAACTTAGTAACCATTTCTTCAGAGACCAAGTTATTAGTACTACCGTTATCTATAATAACCTTACAGACCTTACCCGAACTTCTGCACCTTGTGCGAAACAGACTCCTCCTCTGGTCTGGTTCTTCCTCCTCATTCAACAAGGTTCTCCTTGTGACCATAACTTCTCCTCTCTCTGCCTCCTCAGAATGTTTTGATTCGGCACCTTCATCTTCTACCGTAGCTTTGGCATGACTCTCAGGCCTCCTATTCGTCCTCTCTGGGTGTTGCGAACACTCATACGCCCGATGTCCATCTTCCCCACACTGAAAACAGGTTCCACGAAATCCTCCTCTTCCATACCCACGTCCAGATCTACCTCTTCCTCTTTGGTAACCATTTTTCTGACTACGGGGTCTGTAATCATTATCCCCCTTTTGATCCTGACTACAGCTAGCTTCTTCTTTCTTCTCATCTCGTCCTCCATCTATTCTTCCACCAGTTCTTTCTCCATGACCTCTTCCTTTCTGCTTACTCTCAAACCTTTTGTTCAGCTTCTCTTCAACTTTTAGAGCAAACTGGTAAGCATCCTCAATGGTGGTTATTCTGAGAAGACTCAACTCTTCTTGAATACTGGTTCTCAACCCATTGAGGTGACGGGCCACCTTCTCCTTGTTAGCCTCTGAATGGCCAGTTCGGATTGAGATTTGGTAAAACTCCTCTGTATATTTTCTGACAGATTTGTTTGATTGTCTCAAACTCTGCATTTTTCTCAATAGGTCCAATTCATAATCTACAGGAACAAATTGTCTCTTCAACTTCTCTACCATTCGGTCCCATCTGGTTATCTTTTCTTTTCTGCTTCTATTTCTTTCTAGTTGCACTTCTTTCCACCATATGCAAGCATGGCCTTTCAATTTCGTTTTTGCAAACTTGATCCGATCTGGATCTGCAACCTCCTCATACTCAAAATACTCCTCCATATCATTGATCCAATCAATCAACTCCTCTAGATTGAGATTCCCAGAATACGTGGAGACATCAAACTTTGTCTTCTTCCCGATCCGAGATATGGCCTTAACCAATCTAGCTTCTGCAGGATCCATTGCTTCTTCTTCTTCTGATGGATTATCAACCTCCCAAGCTTCATCTTCACTATGGTCTTCTCTCCTTGGCTCAACCCCTCTTCTCAACTCCTCTTGCAAGGCTTGCACTTGCCTCTGCAAAACTCTGAAATCTTCTTCAAGTACCACATTTCTTCCACCACCACGGTTTCTTCATGGAGGCATTCTTCCTCACTCTCTTCTCACAACCCTTCCACAGATCCTGGTGCAAACTGCCTCACTTTCGGCGATCTGCTCACACACTCAGGAACTCCCGCTTTGATACCACTTGATGGGGACACGAAAATCGCTCACCCCAAACTCTACACTCAGATTCATTAAACTTGGAAAAATTTACAAAAATGGCAGACTCTGCCAAATAAACTTCTTTTACAGAAAGATAGTTTATTAAATTTTATATTACAATAACTTTTCCAATTCTAGAAGAAAAATAGTCCACGCAGGTCCAGAATGGCCCTCTTGCCTTCACGTCTGCAACCTGTCTCCACCGTTTTCCCACCTCTTGTGCATGCCTTCGCTTCCCCTTTTAAAATCTCTGGCATGACTCTCCGTCTCCCTTTTTTCTGACGCTTCTGTTTCATCTCCTGCGTCTCTTCGTTGTTCTGGCTGTCGAAACGTTTCGACTCTTCGTCTTCGTCTGCTTTCACTGCACCTTGGTATACCACCTGTCAACCATTGATGACGTTCGGTATACCACCGCTCGACCGTTTCCTCTGTAACGGCTCCTGTAACCGCCTGCGCTTTCTTTTCTTTTGTTTGGTCGCGAAAATGCGACATGTCGCGATATCGCGACACTTTCGGCTTCCCTGCCTTCCTGCCCTCTTCAAGTCACGAAAATGCGACATGTCGCGATATCACGACACCTTTGGCTTCTCCGCATTTCTATCCTCTTTGAGTCGCGAAAATGCGACATGTCGCGATATCGCGACACTTTCGGCTCCTCTGCCTTCCTGCTTTCCTCGAGTCGCAAAAATGCGACATGTCGTGATATCGCGACACTTTTGGCTTCTCTGCCTTCCTGTCCTGTTCGAGTCACGAAAATGCGACATGTCGCGATATCTCGACACTTTTGCTTTCGGCCTCCCAAACACCGACGCGACACTTTGCTTCTCCGCCTTCCTATCCTGTTCGGGTCGCGAAAATGCGACATGTCACGATATCGCGACACTTTTGCTTTTCGGCCTTCCTGCCTTTCTCGAGTCGCGAAAATGCGACATGTCGCGATATCGCGACACTTCTCTCTCTTGCGCCTCCCATCATCTTCTGGTCGCGAAAATGCGACATGTCGCGATATCGCGACACTTTTTCTCCTTTGTGCTTTCCCTCGTCCTTTGGTCGCGATAATGCGACATGTCGCGATATCGCGACACTTTTTTGCTCCGTGCCTTCTCTCTCCTTCCTGAGTCGCGAAAATGCGACATGTCGCGATATCGCGACACTTTTTCTTTCTTGAGCCTTCACTCGGCTTTTGGTCACGATAATGCGACATGTCGCGATATCGCGACACTTTTCTCACTTGAGCCTTCTCTCGGCTTTTGGTCGCGATAATGCGACATGTCGCGATATCGCGACACTTTTTCACTCTTGAGCCTTCACTCGGCTTTTGGTCGCGATATTGTGACATGTCGCGATATCGCAACACTTTTCTCACTTGAGCCTTCTCTCGGATTTTGGTCGTGATAATGCGACATGTCGTGATATCGCGACACTTTTTCACTCTTGAGCCTTCACTCGGCTTTTGGTCGCGATAATGCGACATGTCGCGATATCGCGACACTTTTTCTTCTTTGCCGACATGTCGCGATATCGCGACACTTTTTCTCCTTGCGTTATTTTTGCTTTCGTTGGATGCTCCTGCATCATCCCCTCTCTAAAGGATATGATAGATGTTCTTGCAAATTGTACATGAAAATATGCATTAGTTCCCTATGTGGTAGAGCAAAAGGAAGTTTCCTAACCCATTCTCATCATCAAGGCAAGAATGTATTGAGGGATTTATTTTTCCCTTATTTTAGTTGATATAGATCATCAACTATGTATTCTTCTACAATATAAGCGATAAAATATTGAATGAACATTTCATTCATGTTGAATAAATTATTGATTGAGTGGTGGAGCAATTGGTAAAACCATTATAAGGCCTCACCACCAAGACTTGTAAGGAAAAGCTTAAATATCAACATCTCATCATATTTGATGACATGGCATGAAGCTCTAAAAATTTAAAGGTGCTCTATTGGGTCACCTTCTCCCTTATACAACTGAAACTTTGGTAAAACAAAGCTCAGAGGATAATATATATTTGTTAATATAGGATCTACAGGTTCATTACAACAATCTCTATAATAATACTCTTTTGGTGTGCCTCCTTGAATAGAGGCTAACTATTGTCTAAACTTAGAGTTTTCTTTTGCTAATTGTTCTTGCCTAACAATTATGTCCTATAATCCAAGATAAAAAATTGACGGTGCTCTAGGTTAAGATTAAAGATTGACTAAAGGATAATACTGAGCACTTGGATGGGATAATCCAAAAGGGATTTTCATGTTGTTAATTCAAGGATTACTTTGAAAAGGCATGTTAGTAGGGGGAATGTTAGTAAAGGGGATGTTAGCTGGACTAGGTATGTTATAGTATGGATTTGAAGCAATTGCATTTGAAGCATTAGGTATGCTAGGAAGGACATCCACATGTTGGACTTATTGATGACTTATATGCTAGGAGGCAAGAGGGTTTAACATGAATGGCTCTAACTTGGGAGGTATAGATCCCAAATTTCTTGAGGAAGGTGGGATACTTGATGACCTCCCTCCTAAGGTTGTGGTAATGATTGAGTCTCATTGTTGACCACTCATAGTATTAGATCTAGATTGGTGTGGAATATCAAAAAGAAATTCTTCCATGAAAGAAGGTAGCATTTCTTTTGTCTTGAAGACAAATTCCATGTTTTCTTTGTATCCTCATAGAAAAACAACAAGGTGAATCATGGATTTTAAAACTACATCTCCTTGTTCATTATTAATAGGATAAAGTGTCCCAAAAGGAGGAGTTTATTCTTCTTCCTCAAAGATTAGGTTTTTGATCTAGGTTACTTCTTTGGAAGTTCAAATGAAGTGCTTGGGTTTTGCACCATTTGTAGCACAATTTTCCTAGTGATCAGGGGTTTCAAACATGGTCAAAGAAGGAATTAAATATATTAAGTTTTGTTTTGAGAGTATTTATAGCAAAGAAGAGAATATGTTTGATATCATTATATCACCTTGGAAAACAACCCTCCTTATGACTCTCATTAGCCCCCATAAATATACTAGCCAAGGAAGATAACCCCTAAGGTTCATACATTGAGTTATTCAAGAGGTTGTTAACCTTCTTCGAGTAGGCCTAACAATTGGTTATGTTCTTGTTATTTTTATTTAATGTGATTAAACTAAGAAAACAAGTTAGCATTATCTTATTTAAAGTGATATTTATTTTATCTTGATTAAGGATAAGGTCCTAAGCAAGAGATTTTTGGATAGGGACCCATGTGATGTATTTATGTTGGGTTTACCAAACATATGGGACACCAAAAGTTGCATGGGGCACTAGCCCCAGGTGCGTTCCTTTAAGGGTTGTCCACACTTATATGGGAGAGTGCTATTAGTAACTCGTCATTCTTGGGATTGCATTTTTTTGTGTAGTGTTTTATCTTTAATGGGGAGAGATTTGGATTCACAAAGTGTTTATAGATTCCCTAATCTAGTTTGGTGTGTTCAATTTAGTAGGACACATTGACAAAGATTATTACATTATTTGGTACATGCTTATGTACCACCTTGGTAAAATACTAGATTAGGTATGTCTTAGATTAGAGTGTGAGTATGTTTCATGTAATGTAATAATGAGCAAGAAATACACAAGTGTCATGTAATTAAGTGTGCAAGTGTTGTGAGTGTAAATATGCACAAGTGTCCATTATGTAAGAGTGCACATGTATCCTTAGAATAGGAAAGTGAAGAGTTACAAAGAAGAGTGAAGGTCAAGAGTGCACCATATGAGAAGTCACATACTATTATATATTTGTGATAAAGCATTGTAATTGGTATAAAAAATGCATAGCTTATAGCATGCATTAGTAGACCTTTATTCTATATCAATTTTAGTATTTTTGTGAGTTATTCTAGTATTATTATCATCTTTATTAAATTCATTATATTGCAACTTTATTTAATTATTGTGGTTATTTTCTTATAATATTTCCATTAAGTATTAGGCTACAGAAGCTATCAGTGGTATCAGAGCCACAACAAGGTTACTTGCATAGGTTTTTAAAAGTTGCAAATAATCTAAGGATAATTCCAATGGCTAAGGAAAGACCAATGAAGTTGAGGACATTACCACTAGATAAAAAAAACAGTGAAGATTAAAGATTTAGATTTTAGAGAACCAACTCAAGAAAAAAAGTTTATCAATGTCATTCTACTTTAAAGAGTGAAAAGTTTCAGATAGATTGAGTTTACCTATTCCAAGAATATATTCATAATAGAAGGCAATCTACATACAAATTCAGGTCTTGAAGATAGACCTTGATATTGATAGAGAAAGGAGACTTGAAAAAAGTCCCATTGAAGGCAGACTCAGAGACCTAAGAAGAAGGTCCTACTAAAGATTAAATATAGAAGAAATAAGACTTCAAGATAGCGTAAAATCTTGAGGACAATCCTAGTTAAAGGACAACACATAGCACATTGAAGGTAGCATATTAAAAGTCCACACTGGATAACAAAGTTAGAGAATTCAAGACAACAAAAGAATAAGGTAGTATTTAGAAATAAAAGAGTGAAGGCCACAAGGGCAATATTGAAAGTGATTGGATGCCACAAAGGTAATATTGAAAATATTTGAATGTCACAAGGACATTATTAAAAAGAAATGTAGCATTTGAAAACTACAAGGGTAGTGTTAAAGGAAAGAAACAACAAGCTTAGAATTAAATGCCACAAGGGTAGTAGTAAAGAAAAGGAATAGGAAGTTTAGAGAACACTAGACAACATTCATAGTATTTCCATAAGCAAGTGAAGTATCATAATATCACATCAAGAACAATTGAAGCTAGAGAAGGCAACATATTCAGTCAAGAAAAATACTAAAATCTAGAAGAACAACATTGAAGATAGAGAAAGAGATAGAGAAGAGTTTCAAGAGACAAAAAGGAGTTCCAAGAAAAATCTCATTGGATTTGGGACAATCATCGTCATTTGACGACAAGCCTATAGATATAGAGAAGTAATATTCAAAATTAAACTAAACACAAGGGTTGAGAAGTAATCCAAGTGCAAGGAGATATAAGGAGAAAAGAAGATAAAAAATCTTAATAAAAAGGAGATTATTAATATCTTGTTCTACAAATATAGAAAACAAGCAAGAAAAGACTTGAAGGTAGTAGAACGCTTTAGAGGACATAATTGAAAGCAAACATAAGAAGAATGCAACAAATTGTAGAGCACCATAGAAGTGCCATAGGAGCACTATTCATAGCAAACAAGAAGATGTAAAGCAAAGAGAATATTTGGCCAAGGAAAAGCTACAAATTTGGAAGAGAAGACAACATACAAATAGAGGTAGTAGAAGACTTGGGCAACAAGATTAAAAAGGGTAGCAAACTTAAGAGTTAAAGCTCTTGAATTCATAAGAAACAAGTTTAAATGTTAAAGGCAACAACTTAGAACACAATCATTCAAAGGAGACATCGTAGTGGTTTGAAGTGCAAGTTTGTAAGCATCTTGTACCAAAGAATAAAATCACCATCTATATGTGCACCTGCATAAATAAGAGAAGGAAGATAAGCTTTAATAATGTAAGCAATGAAAGATTGCAATATCCAAGGCAACAAGTAATATACACATATATAAGGAGAAAGCAAATCAATTGAAAAGTAGCTCTTCGAAGCTCTTTGAAGCAAAGCACCTTGAAGCATCATCTAAGAGTCAAGCTCAGCCAAGTCAAGCAAAGTTATAGTGTAGAACCAAATGAAGAAGCAAGACTTCAAACTAGAATAGAGAAGAAGACAACATTAAAATATTGGACAATGATCTAAATAAGAGAACATTGCAACCAAGGAAATGTTATGTTTTTAAGTTTGTAAGGATATTCTACATCAAGGCCAAAGCATCCAAATCTGTATTTGTACAAAGTAAAAACATCAGCAATAGGTTGCTATCTTAAATTATTTAAGGTAGTAATTAAGGATGAAGAGTTCACCATACAAAGCTAAGTAGCCAAAGAGTGTTAATTCGAAGCCAATAGCACAATAGCAAGACAATAAAGCTCCAAAAAGGAGTGCAATACTCTCGTAGTATACAACCCAAGGAGACAACAACACCTATATGACCAACATCATAGCCAAACATAATGCCAACTATAGTGCATACTAGATGACCAACGTCATAGCTGAACACAGTGCCAACCGGACGATATTTTTCTTAGGGTATAGTGTCATCTAGGCACCCAACATAGAAATATATGAACAATAGCACAATGTTGTTAGGAATAAAATGGAAGCAAAGATGATAAAGTGACATCTAAAAAATGTAGTGCCATAGAGAAGCACCAACATTGTAGAGCAATACAAATGTCGTAGGGAGATCAAAAGCTAGACCAAGACAAGGTGAAACTTTTGCATGATACACAACGAAGGAGAAGAGTCATGCAAGTCTAACATCATGCACCAAAGAAAGGGTAGTGAAAGAATTTTTTGAACACATTTACCAAGTAGTAGAAGGGTAGTGAAGTGTTATTTTTACCTAAGTATTGAACAAGCAGAGTTTGAGATATTTTGGATAGAACTTTAAATATTTATTCATGCAAGAAATCTTAACACACTAAAACCTCTCACGATTGTAACCAAGCGGTTATCCTCTCTTCACATGCCCAAATACAAGGGAAGCACAATGTAACACAACATCAAAGATTATTTCCCAAGCTAAGTGTAGATGCAAATCGAACAACACCAAATAACTAAACTTAAATAAATGAACAATTAAAGCAAGATAAACACATATGATTGCACAAAAATAAATTTGATTTTTATTGTCGGGTGGATTCTTGATATTACAACCAAATATGCCCCAGATTGGGGTTTTTACAAAGCTTTATTGCTCAATACAATAATCTCAATATGCTAGGGTTCTCCGAAACCCTAGCCAACAAATCAAGGTGGTGTCTTCATGCTCGATCAATCCCAATAGAAGTGAGTGGGCTTCAAATATCCTTTGATCGGACCACTCCAGCTTAAACAACTACTCAATACTTATATATCTCCAGACCTACACACAAAAAATGATAAAAGAGGATTAGTAGTAACTATGAGGGCTCCACTATGTGAGACCCTCAAAAATCAATAAAAACCCTAAATACCAAATAATAAACTACATACAAATATGGAAATAATAAAATAATATAACAATAAAATATTTACCTTGTGAACTTGATGTTTTTGATTCGTAGTCATTGTTGCAGGAAGATGGTGCATGGATGCCCTAACGACACCCGAGGGTTAGTAGGCCTATAGAACTCTAGTATAAAATCCACGAGCTCGTGATAGAAGAATACCCATGGGTACTCAAGGATGGTGGAAAGTACCCAATGACTCGAGAATAGCAAGCAAGTGTTCGACTGTAGCAAATGGGTTCTCAAGAGTTGAAGCAAGGTCTACAAAAGTAGATCTACTTTAGGCAAGGGCTACGGTGATAGATGTGAGGGATAAGGGTGAGGGAAGAAAGTGAAGAAGGATCAGGACTCAAAAACTTAGGATTAATTGCTTAAATCTTAGGGGTTGAGCCATCAAAATGACTCCTATTTATAATCTTCCCTAGGGCACATTAGGGTTTCAACGACACAATTTGTGTGGTCAAGATTAAAACATGATGGAGGGTGGAGATTAAATCTAGGTAGGTGGCATGGATTAAGGTGGATGAATGGCTAGGATTAGACCAAGATGGATGGCTAAGATTAATTTACACATATATATATACATTTATTAAATATATATAAAATATAATATAAAATATTAATATTTAAATATATATTAAACAAATATACATAAATATATGTAAATAATGGGTAAAAATGGTGGGAAGACCTAGATGGATGACAAGTGGCTAGAATTTGGTGTCTACAGATACCCTTTTTGTACCACATTGCGTGAAACACAATGCGATGCAAAAATACGAGACACCTATTTTGGCTTGATGGTGAAGCAACTTTGTTGAGATGTGGACATGAGCTTGGAGATAAAAGAATTTTGATTGCGTAGCTTACCCCCTCAATTGGTGAATGAGTTTATGGATGAATCTCATGAGCCAATTGAAAAATGAGTGCAAATGATTGTATAAAAGAATGATGTAATTGTGGATGATATGAATGATGTAAATATGATACCATTTTTGCCCCAACGATGAAAGGGGGTTGGTGGAAGATGCATGTGATGAACTCTATTTTTCCCTAACAGAGAAAGGGGTTTTTGCCAAGTGTAGATGCCATGATCATGTAAGATGTATCCCATTGTGGGAAAGTCAAAACCAAATGTGGTTACCCCAAATTTGGGGTGATTCAATGTTATTGAAGAATGTGCCTTTTAGCATCATTGATATGCAAAGATGAAGATGCAAAAGAAAAAGAGTCAACTTTAGAGGGCCAACTAGTGATTATTAGATAATTCCTATGATCGAAACCAATCACCCTAGCTAAGGCCAGTCACCATGATGACTATCAAGGAAATGGGAAATGATGAAATGTGATTTTGTCCATGTTTCAAGCCCCACGAACTAGGCCATCAATGATAACTTTTGTGCAAATTGTTCTTGGCATGGTTTCACTCAAAATGTGAAGTACCAAAGATTATTGTGATTTTGAACAAGGAGATATGGGATGATGAAAATGACCAAGTGTCCTTATGGTGATTTATTCATCTTACCGAATTGCATGGATACAAATCGTTACAATCACCAAGTAGATAGAATAAACCACTAGATACGAGGTTCACTTGAAATTGTAGTTGAACTTGGAAAATGTGCAAATGTTATGATTTGATGATTGGAAATGATGTGAAAATGAAGTATTGATGATGAGAATGATGATTATGGTCATTTTGTGAAAATTTGGACCATTTTGGAGTGCTTTGGAATTTGATAAGTGATTTTGCGCCTTTGGGGGTAAACTAAAATTATGCATCCAAATTAGTTTGGAATTTCACAAAACCTGATAATATGATGAAATGGATGCATGGATGAAATTTGGAGTGATTTGATGGGGGTAAGCCACTATTTTGCATTGATTTGGTATTTCTTGTCATTTTTGATGCCAAACGTTGGTGCTTATTGCATGCGCAAATGCCCATCAGTGTTTGGGCACTTCCAAAATACCTCAAGGTGCTTCAATGCACCAGGAAATACCCATGGGCATTTCAAGGTGCTTGAAGTAGCTATAAATAGCTTGCAAGGTGAAAATGGAGCTCATTGTTGCATTTGTGAATTTGTGAAGTTACATCTAGGAGAGTGAGGTGGAGTGGAGTGGAGTGAAGGGAAGTGAGGTGAGCGTAGAAGCTATGGTAGTGGAAGGTGTGGCTAAAGTGGGAGTACGAGCGACTGCGGTAAGTCCCTCTTTGAAGCTTTTATTGTTTTTGTGCAAAAAAAAAAATTAATGTATTAACAACAAATGTTTTGTGTTGTGTTGCAACTTAGGATTTTGGAGGCTCGACATCGGTTCTCACCTCTCATCCCTAGGATGAGAAAGGCATTGTAGAGTGAGGATTGGGATTGGTTGAAGGTTATGGGGCTAGCAGAGGTAGCCCAGATAGATGTGGTGAGGGTAGATGAGGGGTACCTCTCTACCTTGGTAGAGAGGTGGGATCCAGAGAGGGGGACCTTTCAGCTCCCTACTGGAGAGATTACCCTCACACTTGAGGATGTATATCACATCCTCAAGCTATCGATGGAGGGGATTCATGTCGAGGTTGGACATGATCGAGGGATAGAGATGAGGAAGATGTTTGGTGATAGCTGGTAGAGTGTGGTGGTGACATGTGGGGGTATTTCATACTTGTCCATGTATGTGGACAAGAAACTGGATGCCCTACCAACTTTGGTAATGTTCATGTTGGCCAACATCATGGTCCCAAATAATACCGATTATAGGTTCCCTTGGAACCTCATAGGGTTGGTGAGTGATATGCTCACTACACCATAGGTGTATGCATGGGCTCCTACCTTATTGGTGTAGATGTACCAAGAGCTTTATGAGGTGAGGAGGTAGGGGAGAAAGGGATTGGGATGTAGTTTGTTACTATAATGCTAGGGATGGGAGCATTTTAGTATGGCTCAATCAAAGGGTCTACCAATTATAGGCTAGGATAGGGAGCAACCCTATGCTAGGAGATGGGTGATGGTAGAGGAGGTACAATCGAGTCATCCTATGTAGATGAGTCAGTGGTACAGAGATTTATGGGTTAGATTGACATCCACCCAAGTGATATGGAGGCCATGGTGGGGTGCTATGTGGATAGGAGATGGAGAGCAGCTATGATGGGTCAGGTAGGCTAGGTGGGTGGTTGGGAGGTATCAAAGTGAGGCTAAATATATTTAGTTCTCATGGGTGCTCTAATAGTTTAGCTTGAGGTAAGGGGTTCTTGATGAGCCAATGCTCTATAGGAGGCATCGAGATGAGATAGGGTTACCATGTGTTAAGGCATGGAGGGATACTTATGAGGATGATGAGGAGATAGATCTCCTTAATGTGGATGATGTAGGGACTACTATAGAGTATGATGCATGGTTCACTACACAACCACCATGGGCACCGACTCTAGTAGTAGTTGGTGGATATGGGGATGAGGTTGAGGTCAAGGAGACCGATGAGGCTCCTAAGTGATGGAGGTACCTTCGATATAATAGTCAAAGGAGGAGGGCTAAGGGTGTAGTGAGGTAGGCTCCAAGGAGTGGAGGAGATAGGGATAATGTGGAGGAGACTCTGGATGGACCTCTAGGTTAGAGTGAGGAGGATTAGGTGAGGTTGGAGCAATAAGTGGTAGAGCAGGATGCGATGGTGATGGCTCAAGATGAGAGGATCATGAGGCTCCAGGTAGAGCTGCTAGAGAGGGAGTCATCATAATGTTGACATAGTACACCTTCGATCTCGATAGAGGTATATCGAGTCATTGGAGGATAGGTTGATGGAGCATCATATTCCACTTCCTAATCCTCCTACCTCATCTATATCCGAGGTTGCTAGGCATAGTGATTCTAGGCATAGCTCTAGGTCTAGGGCTCCTTCTAGGTCATAAGGGTCCTCTTGGAGGGCTTAGCTAGTGCTTAGATGCACTTTTTGTATATGAGCCTTGGTGCTCCATTGTATGTAGCCTTTGGGCACTCATTGTATATGCGATATTTATAATATATACATGGATTTTACTTTTTGTGTTATATTTTTGTGTGAATGCTTTTGTGTGGATGCATTTGTGTATATGGATGATTAATGCATATGATATGTTATGGATGATTAATGCAAGTTATGGAATGCAAATGTTCTAATGATCATTCATAGTTTAGATTTTTCTTGGCCATGTTCTAGCATTGTTGTTTAATTAGGGGCACCAAACTTGGTGGCATATGATGTGGATGACTCATGAAATGACATGGATGTTGACATGGAAGAAGATATGGATGTTGATATGGAAAACTAACTATTTTCAGAGACTCAGACATACTAGTGGCATCAAACAAACTCACTAAAACTACCTAATTCCTCTAGGACCAAATGTGTGTGCAATGAATTCATTTACCAAATCAAGAGCATGGTAATGACTCGAGGCAATCAAGAACCAATGTGTGTGCAAGTGAGTTCATTAACTCATCTTGAGTAAATTGGGTGTGACCTATTATGGATGAGACCAAGAAGCTAGCTTATCCGTATGTGTGGTCAGAGGTCTCTTTAAAAGAGATATGTCACCATGCATGAGCATACTCCACTACCAGTCAAGCATCTATAGCTTCGATGGAGACTAGCTCCATAGTCCAAGAATTTTGATCTCTTAAGTTTTGGGGATGACTACCTAACCATCTGACTAGAAATGTAGTACGATCCTTACAACCCAATGATCAATGGTGTGTGATGTGTAAAATATTTAGAGTTTTTAGAGATTTTCCCTACTCTTTATTTTATTTTTAAATTTGTGATAGTGGTGAAAACCACTATTTTTGTGGACTATGTTGCATGATGGGACAAGCAAGGAATACCCTTTTCACTTCGAGGTTCAAACCAAGTATGGTGTTATCCCTCTTTGACACAAGATATTTTTAAGATGTGGAATTGTGTTTGGTTCAAGAATGTTTTGGAGTCAATTCCCAGAACTCAATATTTTCTTAGTGAAGATGTGTAATGGTCCTAAAAAGAACTTGACATGTATTTTGGAGTTTGCTTAAAACACTAGGAGTGGTTGAGTGACCAAAAACACCTAGGAATTATGGATATATGGAGGCAAATGACAATTTGACTTGGTGGAATGGTGTGGATGATGTTGTGAAGGTGCCCTGATTAAGGCAACATGACTTTATTGGACCAATTAATACCTTGAACTGAATAAATGATCCCTAATATGAAATGTGAAATGTGGATGGAATGTATGAAATGCAATTTTGTGAAATGGAGTGTATGAATGCAATTGTTTTTAAATGAAATGTGTGCAAATGAATGTGCAAAATATTTTTGTGTATTAGCCATGTATATATACATATATATAAATCTCATTAAGCATAGAATGCTCTCAAGTGTATAACATTAAGTGGTTTAGGTTCTTCCTCTCCCTCTAGACTGGCAAGCCTATAAGTACCTTTACCCACTTTTTGAGTGATAATGTATGGACCCAACCAATTAGCCATGAATTTATCATGAAGATGCGATAATGCATTGGTGTTTTGTTGATTCTATTTAAGGACAAGATCTCCTACTTGGAATTCATATAGATGAACTTTGGCATTGTAAGCATGCTTTAGGAGGTCTTGATAAACTCGTAAATGCTCTAAAGCATTGACTCACCTCTCATCAAGAAGTGTGAGTTGGTCAAGATGTGCTTGTCTAGAAGTGTCATCATCTATGAATTCTTACAAAGAAATTTGTAAGGAGGGGATCTCAAGCTCAAGAGGTATGATTGCTTTGGCTCCATAGACCAATGAAAATGGTGTTGCCCTAGTAGGCATGTGGATGCTTGTTCGATAAGCCCATAATGCCAAGGGAATTTTTGTATGCCAATCTCTATGATTTTTATTAACGAGTTTCTTGAGAATAGCAATTAAGGTCTTGTTGGTAGCCTCAACTTGTCCATTTGCTTGTGGGTAATAAGGAGTCGAGAAACTATGTTGGATGTTATATTTCTTGCAAAGTGCTCGAACATCCTTGTTCTTGAAAGACTTACCATTGTCGAAGATGATTTTTGAGGGAATACCAAAATGACAAATGATATGATGAAGTATAAACTCCACAATTCTAGGTCCTATCATACTAGTTAAAGGAATTGCCTCAACCCACTTTGTGAAGTATTCAGTGGTTATGATGATGAATGTATGTTATCCCAAGGAAGGAGGTGAGATTTTGCCAATTAAATCAAGACCCCATTGTGAAAAGGGCCAAAGGCTTTGAATAGGTTGTAATGCTTGTGATGGTACATGAGTTAAATTAGCATGCTCTTGACATTGCTTACAATGTTTGACATAAATGCAACAATCTCATTCCATGGTGGGCCAATAATAACCCATGCATAGAATACACTTTGTGATGGCCATCCCACTAAAATGACCACCACAAGTACCATCATGAGCTTCAGCTATGGCTCTTTGTGCCTCAACAACCTCGAGACATCGAAGGAGGATTCCATCATAACCATATTTATACAACACATCCCCCAAGAGAACAAAATGAGCTACTTTTTGCTTGAAAGTGCATTTAGCAGTTCGAGACATGTCAGATGGGAGTGTTCCAAACTTGAGAAAGGCTACTATTTGGCTTGACCAAGGCTCATATGGATCCGAATGGATAAAGCAAACATCCTTTTCATCCTTAGATTCAACATGAACAATTGTAGATTTAGAGATTGTTGAGATAATTAGAGGTTGTACCTCTCCTAAGGAGTCTTTTGGAATCAATGATCCAAGAGAGGCCATCACATCTACAAATATATTAGTCGAACATGGCAAACTATCGATTTCATACCATTCAAATTTAGAGAGCAATTTCATTGCTACTTCATGATAAAGTTTAATGGTAGGTTCTTTACATTGGTATTCTCCATTGATTTGCTTGACAACAAGTTGAGAATCACCAAATATCTTGATACACTTTATGCCCATAGCTATAGCTGATTGAAGGCCTAATATTAAGGCTTCATACTCTATAATGTTGTTTGTGCATTGGAAGTCAAGTTTGAATGATAAGGGGATAGGTACCCCCTAGGGTGTATGAAACATGACTCCAACACCTTGACCTTTCTCACACTTAGAACCATCAAAGAATAGTGTGATATCGATGTCTTCCTCTAGAATGACATCTTCTTCTTGTTCGATGATAGTGAATACCAAATCATCTAGGAGCTCAATAATCAAGGGATGATCACTAGGTAGTGGAGCTTTCACAAGTTGATCAGCTATGACCTAACCTTTAATGGATTTTTGGCTAATGAACTCAAGGTCAAATTTAGTAAGAAGCATTATCCATTTAGCGGTGTGGGTGTTATTGTAAGTGTGAGACATCATATAACGTAGAGGATTTTCTCTAGCTATGACATATGTTGTGTGACTAAGCATGTAATGTCAAAGTTTCTTAGTGGTAAAAACCACTCTAAGCACAATTTTTCTACATAAGCGTATCTGGTTTCATAGCTTACCAATGTTCGACTAATGTAATAGATAGCTTGCTCTCGATTTTCTTCATTATTTTGTGCAAGCATTGTCCCTAATGCAAAGTCCATTGCTGAAACATAAAGATAGAAGGGGACCCCCAGACGAGGAGGAGCTAAGACTAGTGGAGAAGCTAAGTATTGCTTAATGTCATCAAAGGCTTTTTGGCACTCATCTATCCAAGAGAATGGCACCCCATTTTGTAGAAGGTGATTGAATGGCCTGCATTTATCAGAAAGTTGTACAATGAAATGATGGATCGATTGGATCTTTCCTTGTAAACTATGCAATTCCTTTAAATTTATTGGGGGAGGCATCTCCATGATAGCCTTGACCTTGTTTGGGTCCACCTCAATGCCTCTTTTGGAGACAATGAACCCTAGTAGTTTTCCAGAGGTAACACCAAAGACACATTTCTTGGGGTTCAACCTTACATTATGCTCTAGAAGTCGGTCAAAAACTTTCTCCAATACACCAATGTGCTCTTGTCGAGTTTTGGATTTTTCCAAGAGATCATCCACATAATATTCGATAATCTTATGCATATAGTCATGGAAAATGTATGTCATGGCACATTGATAAGTGGCACCTACATTTTTAAGGCCAAAGGGCATCACCTTGTAACAAAAAGTTCCCCAAGGTGTAGTGAATGTTGTTTTGTGTTGGTCATCAAGATTTATTCAAATTTGGTTGTATCCTAAAAACCATCCATGAGAGAAAGCATTTCATGGCCAGGCAAAGTGTCGACAAGAGTATCAATGTTTGGGAGAGGAAAGTCATCCTTAGGACATGCTTTGTTAAGATCTTGAAAATCAGTGCAAATGTATCACCCCATTAGGCTTACGAATGGGTACCATGTTTGAGAGCCACTCAAGATAATCAATGGGTACAATGAAACCCACATCTAATAGCTTTTGAAGCTCTTCTTTGACCAAGAGGGCAATGGTAGGATGCATCCTTCTAAGTTTTTGTTTGATCGACTTAGCATCAGGATGTAAGGTGAGATTATGGACAACCAACTTAGGGTCAAGACCAGGCATGTCTTTGTAGGACCATGCAAAAATTCCCTTCTTCCTCTTGAGGAGAGCAATTAATTGCTCTTGTTCATATTTGGATAAGCTTTTGCCAAGCTTGACAATTTGGGGATTGTCGGCATCTGAACTAAGGTTCACATCGATAGTATCTTCAATAGACATGTGAGAACCTTCCTCAAGTTGATGGGGAGTTGGGATTAGATGAATGTCATCTAAGATATCATCAAACTCTTCTAACTTATCCTCATCTACATCTACCTAGAAAACCTTAGGATTCAAAGGTGAAGGTGAAGGTGAAGGTGGAGGGGATGGAGGAATGTAGTTGGATGAAGCCCTTAACAATTCCTTAGATAGGAAAAATTCAAAAAAGGATGGTGGTGAGGAAATCTGATCCATATCAATAAGGCTCATGTCAATAGGAATTGGCTTTGCCAAATCGTATGGATTACGGAGTGGGGTGAATAAGTCAATAGGATTCATGTTGACTTAAGGGAAAATGGAGGAGGTGAAATGGATGGGATGGATAGAGCCTAAGAACCGATGCTAGGACCTTGGTAAACCTAGACAACAACAAGCAACACAAATAAATGCACTTAACTAAATTCTATATACATGAAATGAAAAAAAAATATTTTTGTTTGTTTTATTTTTTCTTTTTTTTGCATTATATACATATGTTACAATTTTGGTTGATGAGATGGATTAATGAGATGGAGGTGGTGGTTCACCAGTAGGTTCAGCTCACTCTTGTGGAAGAAGCAAGTGAAATATGGGCTCATGGATGGGGAACATTCTGAGATAAAACTCATCTTGTTCGGTGTGGGGAATGATGGGCTCTGATTCCTCATCAGATTCATCAGAAGCTATCGACATGAGGTCAAATTCTTCATACATTTCCTCATCAGAGTCATCGAGGTGGAGGGCTTCTTCTTCTAAATTTAGATTAAGCCTTTGGAAGGCTTGTTCAAAAGAAGATATGGTGGGAAGTGGGTGATAACCTAGACCTGAATGGTCATGCACTTCTTGATATGGGACATCAATAAGTTGAGGCACTCCCTATTCATATCGGCCTAAGCCATGTCTTTGCCAATTATATCTATGAAAATAGCGGGATGGAAAACCCATCATTTGTTGGATATTGGTAGGTGGTGGTTGTTTGGGTTCTTCTGGGGGAGTAGGATTAGACAAATATTTTATCCCCCCATACACAAAATTTATGCTATTAGGCACCGAACCCATATTGTATACCACTCCTATAGATAAAGGTGGGTCACATGGGTGATCAAAATCCTTGGTAGTTGAGATATTGAGTGGTGTGATTGTGATGTCTTGGACCACATATTCACCAATACCAGGGTTGGTGAGGTGGACCTCAACTTGGGATGATGAGGATGAAGTGGACATGGGAGGCTCATGGTTGGCTAATGGCTCGGATGATGGGGAAGATGTGGGTATCTCACAATTTGATAATTTGACTTGTGAAACATTGGCTGATGAAGATGGATTTGGTTGTGAAGGAATTGTTGTGGCCAATGAAGGGGATGATGATGTGGATGGCATGGATTGGGTTCGACCACATGTACATGTAGTCAATGATGATGATAATGAAGGTGTAGAAGTGGATGCTTGGTTGGAATTGGTGATGGGAAGCTCCTCAAGAATGGGAGCTTTTGATGAAGGATTGGATGGAGTGATTGATGATGTGGTGGATGATGTGAGGAAAATGTGGGTAGAAGGAAGCATGGATTCATAAGGATTCAATATGAAGTTGCAATACTTAAATGGCTCAACATCCATTGGTATGCAATGTACTTGCCCTTCGTGTACATATTTTAGACATTGATGTAATATGGAAGGGACACATCTCATTTCCCTCATCCAAGGTCTTCCAAGGAGTACATTGTATGCCATGGATCCTTCTAAGATGTGGAACAAGGTATGCAATATTTTTACCCCTACTTCGATGGGTAAAACAATAGTGCCAACTATAGAGCAGAGAGCATCATTAAATGCTTTCAATGTGAAGGTGGATTTGGTTATATGAGATGGAGGAAGATTGAGATGATGGAGGGCAGATGTGGTGATGATGTTAATGGAGGAGCCGGTATCAATTAAGACTCTTTTGAATGGCTTCCTATCAATTTTAGCCATTATATGCAATGGAGGGTCCACTGATTCTGATGAGATTGGTTTAATCTCAAAGTCATAAAATATGATGGAAGGCTCCATGCATGTTTGAATACTCCCTACAAAGTTATTAAAGGCATTGGAATCTTGAGATTGAAGTTCGATGGATTTTAGAATATCCATTAATGCCTCACGATGTTGGGGAGATTGTTGAATTAGGTCATAAATAGATAGTTTTGATGAAGCCATTTTTAAACTCGTGGTTAATCGGCTACTCAGAGAAATGATTGGCCTTTGGGGGTGGTTGATGGGATGAATTGATGGATTAGAATGGTTGGGAATGTGGATTGGTGGAGAAGGATTTGGGGAAATTTGGATGGGTGGTGATGGAACAGGTTGAGACTCCCTTGCTTGTGAATTCATGGGTTGTTGAATGGGTTGTTATTGTGCATTTTGTCATTGTTGACCTTGGGTTACCACATGAATGGCACCTACAAAACCTTGGTATTATTGAACATGGTTAACTTGATTGGGAGGGGTCTTGATGTTAGACCCTCCCATTGTGGATTGCACCTCCTCATGATGAGGAAGTGGTGTTTGGAAGATACCAAGATTTTGGTTTTGTTGAGCTAGGGGGTTGTCAAGCTTGATGGCCCCCAAGTCAATGAGGTCTTGTACTATATCCTTAAATACATGGTAGTTATTTATGTCATGCCCATTTTGTCTATGATAAGGGTAAAACAAATGTTCCCTATAGTTTTTACCATGTCTGGTGGGATCATCTGGTTTGACCTCAAGCAAAGCAAGTCTATTGGTGTCATACAACCTTTGAAATATGGAAGCATAAGATTCAGATAGAGGGGTGTATTGATGATTTTGTCGAATAGATTATCGATGTTGGTGATTCTCCATAGTTGGCACTATGTTTTGCATAGATTGGGTTACTGAGGGTACCGCATGATAGGCAATTTGTTGTGGTGGTTGTTGCATTGGTTGTTGTTGAGCCATTATCAGTTGGCTCATGACCACTTGATTGACGTGATTGGCTTGATTGGCTGGATTGGCCTATGTTGATTTGGTTTGGCTAGAATAATTACTTTTGTATTGGCCCTTATTTTGCCATTCCTTCTTTCTTGGCTTAAGTATACCTTCTTGGATTTTTATCTCTTCGATGACACTAGCTTGGGCAAGAGCTTCCTCAAATGAGTGATATGTTTGCAATTGAAGCATCCAAGAAATAGGTTTTAGGCAGCTCTTAGTGAATAGCTTAATTAGCTCTTCCATTGGTAGGGTGAATGGCATTTTGGTTATGATGGCCCTCCAACGGTTGCCAAAATCATAGATAGACTCATCATCATGTTGTCTTAAACCATAGATATCAGACAATGAGACTTTCTTTCTTACATTAAGGGCAAATCATTCAAATAATTGGTCAACCAATTGTTCGAAAGTATAAATACTATGATTGGGCAATTGGTTATACCACTCTATGGCATCTCCCCCAATGTCTGAGGAAATATGCGGAGCATGAGAGCATTATCATTTTGAATTCTGAAACATGAGTGCATGAATGTGCTCACATGCTCTTTAGGGTCCTCAATCCCTTTAAACTTGTCAAACCTTGGTACCATGAAGTCTATCAGATATGGTGGTGATGGTACCAAAGGGTGAATTGGTTGATTGATTAATTGATATAAGGTTGGCTTCTAGTTATTGTAACCAGGAGTATGTTGTATCAAATTATCAATCTATTGTTGCATAGCCTTGATTCTAGGGTCTTCCCAAGAATGTGAAAGCCCTGAATCACTTGATGATTCTATGAAGGGGTGGAAAGATGTTATGGAGTGACAAGATGATGATGGATAGGTAGAGTGGATTGGAATTGAGGATGATGAGATTGATTGAGAAATGATGGTGATTATTGAAAAGGGGACAATGCATGAGGACTATGGTTGGGTTGGCCTATGGGAATGGAATGGGTATGGGTGGATGGAGGTATAGGGATGGAAACCACCAAATATTGTGGTGCCCATGATGGAATTTGTGTGATGAAGGTGGGTTGAGTGGAAATTGGTTGAGGCCTAGGGTTCACTTGAACTTGTTGTTGAGTTGTCTATCACTTCTTAAGCAATTTGTTCAAATGTTCCCATGCTTCATTAATTTCCATATCATCATTGGAAGGCATGGATGAATATGGAATAGATGATGTGGATGGGGGACAAGTGGCAATGGGAATTGCAACTTGATTGGATGAAATGGGTACTTGTGAAGCAACATTGACTTGTGCTTCATACAAGGGGTTGGTATAGGTGGATACATATGAAGTGCTAGGAGCACATGATGGTTGGGGAATGGAGACATGGGATGAAGGTGCAATTGATGCCTCAAAAAGAGGGTTAGTGTACACCTGGGTGAAGTTGGATGGTTGGGAAGGAATAAGTTCCTACTGTAAAGAAGGATCTTGATCTAGGATATTATGGATGGGTTGTAAGACATAATTAGCCGATTTGTAGAAAGCCTCTACTTGGGCCATGTCTATGTGGGTAATATTGTGGTCAATTGTGGGTGAAGATGATTCGATTTGTGGAAGAGATGTGGAGGTGTATCTGTGTGAGACATCAGTAGCCTGCACAGTGTGTGATGGGCCCTAAATAAATTTGTGCAATCTATCTGAACCACACTGATGGGATTTACCATAGAAGTGGTAGGAAATGAAGATGAACAGTCCATAGATGTATTGTTTTGGTTTAATGCTTTCTTTTGATTTCTTGTTAAGACCATAAGCTACTAAACCAAGATATAATTATGCAATAAAATGAAATGCAAAATTGAAACTTCATAAGAATCAAAATAAATAATCAATGCTAAGTTTATTCAACAAATGTGTCTTACCTCATTCATTAATTATCTTGTTTTAATGTGAATTCATTTTTTTATTTTTATTTTGTGTGTTTCAATGTACTAATATGAATTAGAAATGGGTGAATACTAAGGCTAGGAATGGGCAATGAGATTCTTACTGGTGATGAAATCCAACAAGTTTGCTCGAGGGTAACCTAAGGTGTCTAGGGGCAGATATTGGTGGATGGAGATGAAACCCACCATCACCAGATCTCAAGCAATGATTGGTGATGAAATCCAACCATTACTATTTAAAGTGAAACATGAAGTGTGTGCAAAATTCCTTTTAAAGGTTTTATTTTTTATTGTGCACATACAATATTAGAAATAACTAATTTCATTAATCTAAATCAGAATCCAACATCAAGAATACCAATTTCTCCAAAGGATGTAAAGTACACCACTTAAATCCCTCTCTAAACAATGGGGGTTCATCTACTCCTCCACCTGGAATCACCCAAATGTGGGGATACTTTTGATATACTAAATGATGTTCCTACTTAGATCAAAAAAGAAATTTCTAACCCTAGAATGCACACTAATTTACTCAATTTAATAATTCATATGCAACAAGAATTGCAACACACCGAAAACATAAACTTTAAATGAAAATGTGAAATGTGTGAATGACTATGCAATAACTAATTTGATGCCTAGAATGCACACTAGAATGATTGTTTCTAACCAGATTTATTAGTTATGTTCTTTTTAATCCAATTCATAAAAAAAATGTAAAATGTAAAATACATAAAAACAAAGATTAGGGTTTGCAATAAACTTACAAAGAAGCCTACATTTTTTATTTAACTCTCTATAAAATACCTCTAGAGCACTTCTAAAATACCCCTAGGCATTTCTTGAATATCCCACGAGCATCAGGGCATTCACGCACCTTCTACAACTTTCAACGAACCTTCAAAAACCCTAATACAACGAAAATCATGTGATCTATGCTTCTAAAAACCCTACAAGATAAGACAGAAAATAACAAGTTAGTCAACAAAGTAAATCAAAATAAGAAACCCTTAGGGGGTCCCACCATGATCACCATTTGTAGATACAAATCGAACAACACCAAATAACTAAACTTAAATAAATGAACAATTAAAGCAAGATAAACACATATGATTGCATATAAATAAATTTTATTTTTATTTCTAAGTGGATTTCTAATATTACAACCAAATATACCCCAGATTGGGGTTTTTACAAAGCTTTATTGCTCAATACAATAATATCAATATGCTAGGGTTCTCTAAAACCCTAGCCAACAAATCAGGGTGGTGTCTTCATGCTCGATCGATCCCAATAGAAGTGAGTGGGCTTCAAATATCCATTGATTAGACCACTCCAGCTTAAACAACTACTCAATGCCTATATATCTCCAGACCTACACACAGAAAATGATAAAAGAGGGTTAGTAGTAACTATGAGGGCTCCACTATGTGAGACCCTCAAAAATCAATAAAAACCCTAAATACCAAATAATAAACTACATACAAATATGGAAATAATAAAATTAATATAACAATAAAATATTTACCTTGTGAACTTGACATTTTTTGATCTATAGTCATTATTGTAGGAAGATGGTGCATAGATGCCCTAGAGACACTCGAGGGTTAGTAGGGCTACAGAACTCTAGTCTGAAATACCCATAGGTGCTTGACAGTAGCAAATACCCATGGGTACTCGAGGATGGTGGAAAGCACCCAACGATGCTCAGGAATAGCAGGTGAGCATTCGACAATAGCGAATGGGCACTCAAGAGGTTGAAGCAAGGTCTATAGAAGTAGATCTACTTTAGGTGAGGGCTATGATGATGGATGCGATGGCATATGTAAGGCCGAAGGCAAGCGAAAGCAAAGGCAAGGATGCAAGGGACTCAAAAAAACTTAGGATTCCAAGTTGCTTAGAAAACTTAGGGGTTGAGCCATCAAAATGACTCCTATTTATAATATTCCCTAGGGCACATTAGGGTTTCAACGACACAATTTGTGCGGTCAAGATTAAAACGTGATGGAGGGTGGAGATTAAATCTGGGTAGGTGGCATGGATTAAGGTGGATGAATGGCTAGGATTAGACCAAGATGGATGGCTGAGATTAATTTACACATATATATACACATTTATTAAATATATATAAAAATATAATATAAAATATTAATATTTAAATATATATTAAACAAATATATATAATATATGTAAATAATGGGTAAAAATGGTGGGAAGACCTGGATGGACGACAAGTGGCTAGGATTTGGTGTCTACACTAAGCAACATTAAGGAGGTAAAATTAGGGTTTCCAAATATTATTAAAATTTTCTAAGGTTAAAAGGAGAGATAAAGAGTGTGTAGTTTTAATTATTATTTAATTGCTAAGGTTAAACAAGTCTAATGGAGAGATAAGTAGTTTAATAGAGAAATTAATGTCTTAATTGCTTTTTGGAGTGATAAGTAGGCATTATTATATTTGAAGTTTTGTTTTCAAAGGGTTAATTAATACTTGAAAGCTTTATTGGTTTATTCTCTTGAAATTCAAAAACCATAGAATATTTACAAAATTCTTAGTTTTATAGCTTCTATTTGACTAGGGAGCCATAAGGTATTCAACTACAAAGGTCTTTGAAAAATATAGAAATTTGAAATTACTACCATTCAAAAACTAGGGAGATACAAGGTAGTTTACATCAAAAGAAAAATGGATAAAATCATTAAGAATGCATTTAATAAGGAAAGAGAAGATATTTTGCATGAGCTTAAATCTTATTCTCAAAGACTAAATGAAGAGAATAAAGCACCAATATGGTTTAGAAATACAATTGAGGAAACAATAAGGTTTTATGATAATCAAGTAGACATACCATTGGAATCCATTACTACAAAGTCCATCTAAAAAATGGAGTGTACCAAAAATATTGAAGACCTTTATCATCTATAAAATATATATAAAGAAAATAAAGATAGAATAGTTTTTTTTTTTTTTTTAAGCGAAAAAACCCTTGTGGGGCTGCCTTGGTTTGAGAGACCACGAACAGGGGGTTCTACATCGTCAAAGTCACCCGAGAGTCACACTCGACCCTGCCCTCACCAACATTATCAATTGGATTTTGGATACCCAATTCAGCTTTTTGGTAGGGTGGAGATTTGAACCTGGGACCTCCCTTGGAGGATTGCCCTCTCCTATCCAACTCACCTACAACACTTGGGTAAAGATAGAATAGTTTTAGTTGTACACAAATGGTTTTATTATTTTATCAAGAAAACATATGAACTTGAAACTTCAAAAGAGATTAACAAGGAAGTGAAGATATCTTCAAAATGTACTTATTGCAATAAGATTGGTCATGAGAAAGCAAATTGTTGGAATCTACACCCATGTAAATATTGTGAGGGAAAATCTCACTCATCTATTTTTTGCTACTATAAGGACAAGTACTACAGAATATTTGAAAAGATATTAATATTTAGATTAGATTATCTTTTTCAAGATCTTATTTTTGAAGCCTCTATTAACAATAGATTCAAGTTTGAAATTTTTGAAGAATATAAAGGAGAGTCATCCAAAGAATCGGGGAAAGGAAATTGGATTAATTTTGATCCACTTATGACTTGTAAGATAATGAGATATCTAGTTTAGATTCAAGGACGAAGATCATATCAAAGACATTAAAATATAAAAAGACAAGCAGCTGAAGAAAGCAAGAAAGGACAACACAAGTTCTAGGATCAAGATAAGGACCATATTGAAGACTAAATTCTTCAATAACCAAATAATGTAATACAAGGGGATGTTGGAGAATATTACATTATTTAGCACATGTTTATGTACCACCTTGGTACAATATTAGATTAGGTGTGTCTTATATTAGAGTGTGAATTTATTTTTCATGTAAAGTAATATTATTAAGGAAACACACAATTGTCATGTAATTAAGTGTGCAAGTGTTGTGAGTGTAAATGTGCACAAGTGTCCATTATGTAAGAGTGCACATGTGTCCTTAGAATAGGAAAGTGAAGATTTACAAAGAAGAGTGAAGGTTAAGAGTGCACCATATGAGGAGTCACATACTATTATATATTTGTGACAAAGCATTGTAATTGGTATAAAAAATGCATAGCTTATAACATGCATTAGTAGACCTTTATTCTATATCATTTTCAGTATTTTCATGAGCATTTCCATGTGATTATTCTATGAGTATTTTTGAGTTATTCTAGTGTTATTATCAGTTTTATTGAATTCATTATATTGCAACTTTATTTTGTTCTTGTGGTTATTTTCTTGTAAGATTTCCATTAAGTATTATGTTACAAAAGCTATCACACCTAGATTTTGTAGTCTATCCTAGGAACTAGTGCAAGATATGATGATGCAATGCAATATGAAAAGATGTAGAATACAAGTGTTATCCTATATGTGATTCAAATTTTGATGATTATTACCTATGCTATGGAAATAAACCTTCTTTTCTCTTTTGAGAGGCAAGGGTGCAAGGAAGATGTAAACACACAAATTATCTTAATGCAAGTTGAATGCAAATTGAGTTTAATACCTAAGAAAACTAAAACTAAATGTTATGATATAGTTCTTTTGATTTCTATTTTATAAGTGCTTTTACAAGATAAATAAACAAACACTCAACAACCAACCTATGCTAATGATTGAAAACTAGAGAATTTTGGGTACCTACCTATTCTGGTGCCTGGTGTGAATATATCATTTGAACGCAAATCGGCTACCTAACGAATACGCCACCTAGAAGTTTTGCACTCAATGAATTCATTATAACCTACAAAACGAATAAAAAGATATAATACGATTTGGAGGCCTACCAAATAGCAAGAAGGTTTCAAATTTTTGATTGGCATAGTCAAGCCCCTTGTTTATACACAAAATCAAAATTATTTACCTTGGATATGGATGCTAAAAAAACTATGGTGATTATGCCACCTAGAAATCCTATAGTTGTCATATTTGTTAATATGATAAAATTCGATTGATAGTGGACAAGGATGAGGGTAATGGTTAAGATATTATAAAACTAATGCAAATAAACAAGACTAACTAGGTTGGATATTGGATTGATAGAGAGATCTAAGATCTCTTAGATGTATTGTGAATATGACACCTATAATAGTCGTTGGTGGCGTATTTGTTTTTAAATTGGAAAGAGTAAAATGATGTTAAGATTGTGAAACTAGGGATTCACCTACTTATAGAAAATACATCGTCTAATAAAATATAGGTGGTAGATTCATTTGAATTGTCAAAAAAATAAAAATATAGGTCATGCAGGGTTGGGAATATCCTATCACTGGTATCCTAGGATCCAACGAGCATTTTCCTATCCTATAAACTTTGTGAAGTACCTACAAAACTAAGAGGAAGAGTTTTTGGTAATATGGTAAATACGAGAAATGTAGGGATGCATGCAACAGAGTTAAATCATGAAAACATTAATATTAGTTAAACAAAATAGTAATATATTAAATAAAAGTATCATCGAATGCCAAATGTGAGATGCCCCTTTCCTTCCTTCGAAGCCTAAAATTTTTGACAACTTTGGAAGAGAATTTTAGCTACATTTCATTATGCTAAATTGGTTTTTGATTTCGACATTGTTTCGATATGAGTATTTGTTGTTCTCTCTAATGCCAATTGTTCTCTCTAATGCCAACCTAAGGAGGCTAATTTATAAAAATTGCCTCTCCTAGGGGTTTCCCAAATGAGAGGTTGAGGTGGATGGTAGGTAGACTAGATTAACTATTGATGGATCTGATTAGCTATTGATTACAATGTTGGAAATATGAGCATAATTTGTTGTCATTGATGTCAAAGGAATACTAAGGAAATGGCAAAACAATGTTAAGAAAATGGTTCATGATTGATTTTCTAAGAGTCAAGGATATAATATTTAATTCAAATATTATATGGCCTAAGCAACAAAAAGAGAAGCAATAAGGATAGCAATATTATAATATTTGGGCAAAGGAAAAAGGTTGAAAAGATATATTTGTTCCATGGTGATTGAAAGAAAACAATAAGGTTATTTTGCTAAGGTGAAAATAGCAAAAGGTTTTTCTAAAAACCTAAGGAAGATTATATTCAAAAAGGCCCAAAGGACATTTAAATATTTAATTATAATATTTAAATTCATTCTGAATTTAAAATAATTATAATTAAATTATTATTTTCAAAATGCAAAGCATTCTCCTTGAAAAGAGCAAGTGAGCAAGTTTTAATAATATTAAATAAGGCAAAGGTTAAATAATTTTAATTAAAATATTTTAACCTTTTGGTTAAAATTTTAATTCAAATTATTCTTGGTGCCAAAGTTCTTTTTGAAAAATGGTGGCAAATCAAAATAAGGGCCGACATATTCATATTTATCATATTGCATATAAAGAGGGGTAAATTATTTCCCCAAGGTTATTAATGCATTCAAAGTTTGAGGTGAGCAAAAAAATATTTTGTGTGAACACTTCGGGGGAGGAATCTTCGTGCAATTCAAAAAGTACAAAGGAATGTGTGTTGAAATCAAATTGGGCGCAAAAACCCTACATGACATGTTGGGTAGCATAGACAACAAGCAAGACAATGATAAGACTTTTGTGGAGGCCAGGTCGCGGGTTCAAGTCACACGATCACGTTTTGCAAGGGAGAAAGGAAAGTTTTCGTTCAACGAGTTTTACGTAGAGATAAGGACAAAAGGTACATTGGGTGCCCTTGGTCTCAACCGGGCGCTTAGCCCAGACAACAACCCTAGCATTCACTAGGGCACAGCACTGGTAGTGAGGTTTCAAGTTCGAATTCGTGCGGAGGTAGTTTGTGTGGTGCGCAAACATTTTGGTGCAAGTTCTAAGGTATGAAAAATTAATTTAATTTTTGCAAGGCCTATGTTATAATAAAGGGTGTTTTGAGGCATACATATTATTAAGAGGGCAGTGTTTGAAGTAGGGAGATATAAGGATTAAAATAGTTTATTTTAATTATTTGATGCCTTGGAAATGAATTAGAGAGTGGAGTTAAAAGGTGAAAAAGGAATTTTATTTTGATCTTACTTTATAAAAGGAGATAAAAATTTATCAATGCTTTGGGATATTTTGAAGTGGTGATTATTTTTCTTTTAATGCATTAAGATCTAGAGGGAGTGATAAGGTGTATTTGTGACATCTAACCTTTGTGATTGGAAAAGAAAGTGGTTATAATTGAGACAGGTTTTTAAGGACAATTATTCATCAAATAAAAGGTATGGGCACATCTTCCTTGTGAGTGATTGTTGAATGTTGTGAATGCTAAGTTGGAGATAAAAGGATTGGTTGATAAGAATTGTTGAATTTGATTTTATGGAATGAAAGTTGATACTAGAAACCTTGTTTGATAAGCATTGTTAGAAATATTGAGTGAGCTTTCATATGCTTGAACTAGGGTTTGTGAAAGAACATGAGTATCATTGTTATGTAAAGTTGTGAAGCATATTGTGTCTCTAAAAATTCTCTATATGTTTCTATGAGATTGGACAATTTCTAGTGAGGACTTGTTGAGCAGATTTGAAGCAAGTCTTGGTGAAGACTTGTTGAGCAAATTGAACAAGTTCTAGTGAGGACTTATTGAGTAGATTTGAGGCAAGTCTTGGTGAAGACTTTTTGATCATATTGGACAAGTTCTAGAGAGGACTTGTGGATATATTAGTGTGAGCTTTTGTGGAAGCTTACAAGACATATTTGAGACAAGTCTTTGAGAACACTTGTGAGCATAATTGATTGATTGATTGATTCAAACCTTGAGTTAATATTTGGGGCAGATCTAGCAAAGTTGATTTGTGATTGAGTCAAGCTTTGTGTTAAGGCTTGAGGATAGATTTGAGTACAAATTTTGGTGTATATTTGAGGATAGGTTTGTTCCATACCAGAGACTGAGATTGAGTAGATTTGTGTTAGATTGAAGGACCATATTTAGTGCAGATTTGAGATAGAGCTAAGAGCTAGCTTTGGAGGTGAAAGAGTATAGAGGATGATAGTATCTAGTGTATAGAGGTCCATTAGCTAGGGCAGTGAGGATAGGTCTTCTGAGTGAGGATAGGAGTCTTCAGTGGATAGAGATCCATAAGCCAATGTAGTGGAGGCAACAGTTCTTCTAGAATATCATCAACCAGAGCAAAGGAGGAGTTATCATGTGGATAGAGATCCATAAACTTTGTAATAGGGAAAGGATTCCCAAATTAACTATTTGAGAAAAGTTTATAAGGAATATTTTCTATGTGGAGTAGCCCACATTGGGTGAACCACGTTAAATCATGTCTCTCATGTGTGTGATACTTTGTGTGATGTTTATTGCTTTAATATTGTTGATGTTATCATATGGATTAAAAAGCAAAAAGTTTTATCTTATACTTTTCACCCCTCCCTCTCATTATAAGAACATGTTCTTCAATTGGTATCAAAGAAAAAATTCCAGAGACAAGCAGGAATAGAAATGGTCAGAGGAATCAGAAGGATCAGATAATGAGAAAAGTGGACAAAGGTAAAGATCAGTGCTTGTTGGGACTAGAAATACTCCCACCCCAGAATTAACCACCTCAAGAGGAGGTGGGGGAGGAGCTAAGCTAAGATTCTCATTCTTAGCCTCGAGCCCCAAAGGTGACCCTTTGCCATTGATGACAAAGAGGGAGAGATTTGAGTAAGGGGGAGATATTTGAGTTAGGAGGAAAGCATTCAGTTAGGGGGAAGCAGTTTCTTAGGGGGAGTAGAATAGAAAGAGGTAAAATAAATGATAAAAGGTAAATGGGTTGCCATCAATGAAAATGGGTGATATTGTTGGAAATATGAGCAGAATTTGTTGTCATTGATGTCAAAGGAATACTAAGCAAATGGTAAAATAATGTTAAGCAAATGGTTCATGATTGATTTTCTAAGAGGAAAGGATATAATATTTAATTCAAATATTATATGGCCAAAGCAACAAAAAGAGAAGCAAGAAGGATAGCAATATTATAATATTTGGGCAAAAGAAAAAGGTTGAAAAGATATCTCCATTCCATGGTGGTTGAAAGAAAACAATAAGGCTATTTTGCTAAGGTGAAAATGGCAAAAGGTTTTTCTAAAAACCTAAGGAAGATTTTATTTAAAAAGGCCCAAAGGACATTTAAATATTTAATTATAATATTTAAATTCATTCCGAGTTTAAAATAATTATAATTAAATTATTATTTTCGAAATGCAAAGCATTCTCCTTGAAAAGAGCAAGTAAGCAAGTTTTAGTAATATTAAAGGAGGCAAAAGTTAAATAATTTTAATTAAAATATTTTAACCTTTTGGTTAAAATTTTAATTCAAATTATTCTTGGTGCCAAAGTTCTTTTTGAAAAATGGTGGCAAATTGAAATAAGGGTCGACGTCTTCACATTTATCATATTGCATATAAAGAGGGGGTAAATTATTTCCCCAAGGTTATTAATGCATTTGAAGTTTGAGTTGAGCAAAAAAATATTTTGTGCAAACACTTCGAGGGAGGAGTCTTCATGCGACTCGAAAAGGATAAAGGAGTGTGTGTTGAAATCAAAGTGGGTGTGAATACCCTATACGATGTGCTAGGTAGCACAGACGGTAGGCAAGACATCGATAAGACTTTCATGGAGGCTAGGTCATGGGTTCAAGTCACACGATCACGTTTTGCAAGGGAGAAAGGAAAGTTTTTGTTCAATGAGTTTTGTGCAGAGATAAGGACAAAAGATACATCGTGTGCCATTGGTCTCAACTAGGCGTGTAGCCCAGGAGACAAGCTTAGCATTCACTATGGCACAACGTTGGCAGTGAGGTTTAAGGTTCGAATTCATGCAGAGGCAGTTTGTGTGGTGCGCAAACATTTTGGTGCAAGTTCTAAGGTATGAAAAATTAATTTAATTTTTGCAAGGCCTATGTTATAATAAAGGGTGTTTTGAGGCATACATATTATTAAGAGGGCAGTGTTTGAAGTAGGGATATATAAGGATTAAAATAGTTTATTTTAATTCTTTGATGCCTTGGAAATGAATTAGAGAGTGGAGTTAAAAGGTGAAAAAGGAATTTTATTTTGATCTTGCTTTATAAAAGGAGATAAAAATAATTTGTCAATGCTTTGGGATATTTTGAAGTGGTGATTATTTTTCTTTTAATGCATTAAGATCTAGAGGGAGTGATAAGGTGTATTTGTGACATCTAACCTTTGTGATTGGCAAAGAGAGTGGTTATAATTGAGATAGGTTTTTAAGTACAATTCTTCATCAAACAAAAGGTATGGGCACATATTCCTTTTGAGTGATTGTTGGATGTTGTGAATGCTAAGTTGGAGAGAAAAGGATTGGTTGATAAGCATTGTTGAGTTTAGTTTTTTGGAATGAAAGTTGATACTAGAAACCTTATTCGATAAGCATTGTTGGAAATATTGAGTGAGCTTTCATGTGCTTGAACTCGAGTTTGTGAAAAACATGAGTATCATTGTAATATGAAGTTGTGAGGCATATTGAGTCTCTAAAAATTCTCTATATGTTTTTGTGAGATTGGACAAGTTCTAGTGAGGACTTATTGAGCATATTTGAAGTAAGTCTTGGTGAAGACTTGTTGAGCAGATTGAACAAGTTCTAGTGAGGACTTGATGAGAATATTTGAGGTAAGTCTTGGTGAAGACTTGTTGAGCAGATTGGACAAGTTCTAGAGGGGACTTGTGGACAAATTAGTGTGAGCTTTTGTGGAAGCTTACAAGATATATTTGATACAAGTCTTTGAGAAGACATGTGAGCAGAATTGATTGATTGATTTGTTCAAACCTTGAGTTAAGGTTTGGGGTAGATCTAGCAGAGTTGATTTGTGATTGAGTCAAGCTTTGTGTTAAGTCTTGAGGATAGATTTGAGGATAGAGTTTGGTGAAAATTTGACAACATATTTGTGCCAAACCAGAGATAGAGATTGAGCAGATTTATGCTAGATCAAAGGACCATGTTTAGTAAAAATTTGATATAGAGCTGAGAGCTAGCTTTGGAGGTGATGGAGTATAGAGGATGAAAGTCTCTAGTGGATAGAGGTCCATTAGCCAAGCCAGTGAGGATAGGTCTTCTAAGTTAGGATAGGAGTATTTAGTGGATAGAGATCCATAAGCTAGTGCAGTGGAGGTAACAGTTCTTATAGAATATCATTAGCTAGAGCAGAGGAGGAGTTCTCCTATGTATAGAAATCCATAAACTTTGTAATAGGGAAAGGATTCCCAAAATAATTATTTGAGAAAAGGTTATAAGGAATATTTTCTCCGTGGAGTAGCCCATATTAGGAACCACATTAAATCATGTCTCTCATGTGTGTGGTGCTTTGTGTGATGTTTACTGCTTTAATATTGTTGATGTTATCATATGGATTAAAAAGCAAAAAAAATTATCTTATACTATTCACCCCCCTCTCAGTATAAGCACATGTTCTTCATACAGCCTGTAATTAGTTGTCCCCTTGATTGGGAATATTTTAGGCAAGTGGAGCGTGGAGAGAAATTAGCCACCTTCCTCCCTACCTATTGATTTTCTGTAATGACAAAAGGATAGGCAAGAGGGACATTCACCCTTGACTGGTTGTTATGGGCACAATTTAAATTTTTTCATGTCAGACACAAATACATTGCTTGTACAAATACGTCACCAACATATTCTCTAGATCAATGATTTCATAAATTTAACCATTAATGGTCAAATATGGCAAGGAGTTAGAAATTTTGAATTGGTTGCAAATATGCTAGCTAAAAAGTATATTTATTTTTTGGTGAATTTATCTTGAAGTAGCATATTTTCTTCTATTGATCTTTGACTATAAATTCTAAAATTGAGTCAATTTGTATAGTTAAATTTATATTTTTGTAGGTTTTCTTCAAGGATTAGTGTAAAATAGGTGGCTTGATTTTAGGCATCTACAATAGAGAAACTATGACAACTCACTTAGAAGTCATGTACCTAACATTTATGTATACCAGGCCTTTATGCATGTTGAGACTTAAACCTAAGCCTTATCCATGGAAGATAATTTTGTTGAAAGTGTAATATGATTCATAGCCAAGGTTGACATTGTATGATGTAATACTAGCTAGGCTTAAGGGTATTCATTATACATTATATTGAAGTTATTATAATATTTTATTATGTAAGCCCTATGGGCCATGATTAACCTTATTATGGTTAAATGCACTTTATAACTTGTACTTAACCCTCTTGTTATTTTAGCTTAGGTTAGACTCATTTATGTAATTGGGATTTTAGTATTAGTATAAATACCCTCACCACTCCTCAATTCATCCTTGCAATGTAGTGAATCTTATCTATGGATAATACAATGAATGTTTAGGGTGCCTATGGGTGCCCTCGGATTTCTGTGTATTTTCCTTTCTTTCATTCTTTTATGCTTCTTGTATAAGATTTGAGTGGATGGATTGCTTCTTTTTATTTTTAAAAAATATTATGAATTACAACATGGTATCAAAGCAAACATTGAGCAACATTGCTTTGTCATGTAGAAAAAGTATTTGAAGCCTCCAAATTTTCTTTCAAAATTTAGGGTGAAGTTTTTCTCAATGCTGTTAGTAAGGGAAAGGTAAGATAAATGATTTGATAAATAAAATATGCATTAACATTAGCTTAGAAAGGTCTAAGCATTATATAGTTTACAAACAAACTATATTAGCACAAATAACGCTAACATAACGTGTCAGGAGAGTAGTGTGCTAACGACTAACCTAGATAGAGAAGTATGAACTAACTACTAATCTAAAATATCTAACCTAGGATATTTTATATACTAACCTAGGTTTACCAGTAGATATTTAGCACAGTAAATATCTCTATGGTAAGTAGTAAAAAATAAATGTAATAATCTACCTATGTAGTATAATGCAATATACTACCTATTTTACCTAGTGGAGTAAAGGGTAGATATCCCAAAGAATGGAATATTACTCTAACAAATGCTTCATAAGGAACTTTTCCATAGGAAGTAAATAAGATATTCTACTTCTCAACTCCTTTGTTTTTTGAGCTTTTGGGAGATTTCTTGCCTACTCCAAATTTTACCTTGTTATCATCAACATTTCTTTGATCTCTCTAGTGTAATTTTGAATTTTGAATGGTCTAATTATTTTCTACCTCCACAAGAAAGCTACAATATAGTGTTCAAATGGAAGGAAGATTTTTGCTACAATTTTTTTGAATTCAAAATAACCCCAATGCACACAAGACTTACCACTTTGTTGGTGGAAACATGATATCCCCTATGGAAAATATACACCCTATGTTTTGTCTTATGGGATTGCTAAATTGGATAGGCGAGTGCAGTTTAGCATCGAGTATGACTTAGTTTATGGGATAGAATTGGCACCAGATGTTTTTATAGAGTACTTTCAAGTTTTTACACAATATGATAAGAAAGTGTAAATCCCTTACATATTAGAGGTATGGCACATTGGTCAAAAGGGTTGTGGATTAAGCACTAATGAAATAATATCTTGCGTTTGAGTCAGGCAAATATTTTTCTTGGCCCTCTTGATGATAATATTAAAAGTCTTCACCTATGGGAGCATCAATAGTTGAATCATCTTGGCCTACTCTAGCTAATTAACTATGCCAACCTTGCAAAGGAGCTTCTAAATGACAGATCTCTAGATTGAATTTCTTGGTTGAGTAAAATATTTGAAGTGTATTTTTCTAAGATGAAGATTCTTGTCTTCATTTACTACATTCAAAGGAAGCATCTCAATGGATTCATCACTATCTTGATTGTAAAAAGTACTTATGCCATGCAAGATTCAAGTTTGAATCCTGCCTAGTGCAATTTTTGGATTTTTTGATAAAATAAATGACTATATGGCCAACATGGCATTCTCATGTGCCATAGAATAATATTATTTTTATATTCATAATGATCTAGCCAATAAAAATCATGCAAGTGCCATAAATCTAGCGAAGCAAAGGAGTTGAAGTGATAAAACATTATTAGAGCTCAATAGCAAATCAAAATTTGCCAAGTGACATGTTGGGACTGGATCTTGCAACTCTAAGGTTTGGGTATTTGATTTTTATATTTCTAGGGTCCAGTAGAGGAAATATTTTGGAGGTCATGAATTTTATATATGAAAACATTTTGAGCCCATTTTTTAAATCATGTGATTTTTAGAGCTCTATGCATAGTTTCCAGTAGTTCATAGATTTGATATGATGTTAAGGATCAAATTGTTTAATATGGATTACAAAGACCTAATTACTTGTCTTAATAGATACATTTTTAGTGTTTGGTCAACCTAAATGATTGGCCTATTACATAGTAAGAGCATGTGGTGCATATTTTAAGAACATAAAGCAACAATCCATGATGAAGAAACCTACCACCAAAGAGAAGAGGAGGCTCTTGGTCTAGTTTCCTTATTGATTGAACTATAGTTACTTTTTCACATCAAAGAGGAAAGTGAACCTATCAAGGTATGGTCATAAATTGCATGAGTTATTTGGGAAATTTAATACTACAGAAGTAAGTCACTTGGAGTTAAAAATATCCTCTCTTAAATTGGTTGAGTTTGATAATAATTAGGACTATATTATGATATTCAAGGCATTAACAACAAATATTTTATCTTTTGGAGGAAAAAATAAAGATGATGCAAAATGCATGAAGATTTTCCTTGCTAATATCTCCTCTTATTTTTAGATGTTGAACCTAATGGTTCATATGATTCCTATTTTTTGGAATCTCAAAAGACTTATTCTTGATCAACCTTTTTCTTTCCTAGCTCATTTTTAGGTGGCAATGAGGAATTACAACGGTACTTGAAAAATATAGGCTCATGCAAAGTAATTCAAATATAAGGATACTAAGACCCAAGGTCCCAAGGGCCAAGCTAAGTTTTCAAAGAAGTCGAAGACCATTTTTGGATACTATAAGAGGGAGGGATGTTTGACAAAAAATTGCTTGCTAAAATTACAAAGGATTAAAGTTGAGTTCCTAGATATTGGTGGATGACTTCCAAATGATGAAGGAGATTCTGAAGATATACCTCAACTACAGAGGCCCACTAGAGCATCCATTATGGGGGAAGATATTATTGTCATTAATGTCTTCTCTTCTTGTACCCTTGGTTTAGATTATGAGCAAGTGTTGAAAGTGTAATCTGATTCATGGTCAAGGCTGACATTGTATGATGTAATATTAGACAAGCCTAAGGGAATTCATTATACAATATATTGAATTTATTATAACTTTTATTGTATAAGCCCTATGGGTTATAGTTAACCTTGTTATGGTTAAACCCACATAACTTGTAATTAGCCTTAAGCCCTCTTGTTATATCGACTTAGGCTTAACCCATTTATGTAATTGGGGTTCTGGTATTAGTATAAATACCCCTTCCACTCTTCATTCCATTATGAGAGTGTAGTGAATATTATATACATATAATATAGTGATTATTTATGGTGCCTAGTGGTGCCCCCAAATCTCTATGTCTATTTGTCTTTCTTTGGTCCTTTTATGCTTTCTATATAAGATTTGAGTGGATGGATTACTTCTATTTATTTCTAGAAAATATTGTAAATTCCAACAAAATTGTCTTAACTATTGGATCTTGACTTGATGATATTTTACCTATGAACAACTAATATATGCATGCATGCTATTTTCTCACATTTTATTTCTAATTAGTTACTTTTTAATTTTAAAAAATAAAATATATATATTTTAAAAAGACACAAATATGTTGAACACTTTCATTTCATGCTGCAACTTTATCCATAATTAATTAAGCGTAGATAATGGTTTTGCTATAATTATTACAAGCAAAATTAAGCATGCTTTTCTATTTCCAAGATTTATTTAAATGCATATATTTTTCAAACCGGAACATAAATAGAACATTGTTTTTAAAAGAAATATTGGATATACTTAGGTAGGGAGTACCTTCATCGATAAATACAATCTTAATTAACTAAACTTAGACAAGGGCTATGATTTAGTATTTATAAGTAAATTTATTCATTCTTGTCTATTTCCAACTTTATGTTACGCACTTGCATTGTTTAATTGTTTAAACTAGAACATGTATGAAACAAATTTATCCATAACAATGTTAGTTAAATAAGGGTTGTGATCTAATATTTATAAGAAAAAAATCATGTTTTACCATTGTCAGCCTCATAGTGGGTACATAAATTATTTAAGTTACAAATAAGCATGTCCTTCACACAAATCCTCCACTTTAAATATATGCATTAGTAGCAATGCATTCTCAACAAGTTCTTGCCAAGCCCTTCATTAAAAATTTGTGTCATTTAGGAGGTGAAGAATTTAACAAATCCATGGGACAAAGTGAAGGATCTCTTCTTTGTCATAGACAATAAGTGTTACTATTCAAAGACACTTTCAATGAATATTTTTTATACTTCTATTGTTTGAACTCACCTATTAAAATATTGGACACATGAAATAACATCCACACACCACCATTAATGTGTACTAGAATAGATGAATGTGAGGGAATAATTAGCTACAAGCTTAGAATATGCAAGTTCCTATTTTAGTTATTCGATACATATAAATGTGCATTTTTATCTACATGATTATTTACTTTTACCATTTAGAGATATGATTCGCATGATAAAATACAAGATGATGTTCATACTGACATAAATATCATTTTAGGTAAATATGTTACATGTTGTGGAATCTATATGGCTTCTCTTAAGCTTGGGACCACTGAATGTGTATCGTTTTCTTTGCTATAACCTTCTATAATTAAAAATCTACATAATTAAGGATTCATTAAACTTAAAATAAATTCTATGAGTGGACAAGATAATGGTTCCTTTATAAACAATGTTTCTTTCACAATGGATAATGTTAGGAGTTGTTATATCATAAACCATGTGAGAAGTCAAGTGGTATAACCCCTTACAAGGTACATGGATGTAGTATAGGACTAGGTAGTTGTAAGTCTAGTTGAAGGTTTGTTTTGCCTAAAATAGACATCCTATGCACGTACATACCTATCACTTCCATAATACTTTCATTTGAAGCATTAAGATCTAACATGTGGTATCAAAGCAGGTAGAAGGAAGAAAATCTCTCCTTTTAATCTTCCTTTAGCTTCGACACATAGAAGCCAAAAGTACACTCTAATTGAGAAAAAAAAATAAGTTTGAGGAGAAGTTTCAAGGGTAACATTTGCTCTATATAAAATTATTCAAAATATCATCGTGAAGCAAAATTCCATGGTAGATCTAAAATTTTCAAGGTAAAAACCCCTATCAAAGGCAAAAATCCTTCAATTTTCAATCCCTTCTAAGACCAAAGCTCATAGCACCTGCAAGCAAAAACCAAGCCATTTTAAGAAAGAAAGGAAACCATAAGAAACTTCTTAAAGAATTGCAAGAAATATTTCAAAAGAAGTAACTTGCCTCTCAAAATGTCAAATAATAGTCTAAGGAGGCGCATAAAAGAGGAACCAAAAATTCTCAAAGAGAAGCAACATTACAAATGATTTTATCTTAGAAAAATAAAATAAAAATAAAGTGTAATTATAAAAGGCACTTTAGCAAAGACATTAAACTAAAATAAGAACTTAGAGCAGGACAGATGAATCCTAAATGAAAGACTTCCAAAAGTAAGAAGCATTAAGCGATTGGAAGCAAATAGTTTTAGGACATTATTGTGAATGTTTTATTTGGAATGATTGATTATTTAAAAGTGAAAAGCAGACTTTGCATGGATATAAGAACATTATCTAATATTAGCAAATTTATATTGCATTAAACGATAAAAAAACATTGCATAACAAAGGAAAATCCAAACAAGACCAAATATCCATATTTGAACAAGTGCAAGCAACCCATGGATATAAATGTAGTAAAGAAAGTTCAAGTAAAATCCCATGTCTCAATGATCCAAAAGTTGTTTCAAAACCAAAATATATATACAACAAGCACTCCAAGATAACACAAGTGAATGGAAGAATAGCACCCACTTGAACAAGAGAATATAGATAAAACAAAAGAACCAAAAATAGCACCTACTCCAACAAGAATACAAAAGATAGCACCTGCTCAAATAGGTGAATAGAAGACAACACTTGCTAAAATAAGAAAACAAAAGATAGCACCCATTCAAAAAGACAAATGAAATATTGCATCCACTTGAACAGAAGAAATAAAATAGCATCCACTCAAAAAGAAGTGATAAAAGACACCCATTGGAACTAAAAGACACCCACTAGAATGGAAGAGAATAGAGAAACACCTTCTACAAGCACACACCCAAAGACCAAAAGTAAACACCCAATACCTAGACGTTGAAGGAACTTGTCCAAGCACCTGGTGCACATTGAAAAGGCACTTACTAAAGATCATAATAAATAATCTGGATACCTAGACATCAAGGAAATTTTCTTAGATAATAAAGAAGTTATTTTCACCCATTTAGAAGATAAAGCAAATTTGCACTATGAATTTTTTAGCATAACAAAGCTTTACAAAATTAGAGTAGTATGTTGAATGCAAAGGGTATTCCCTGATAATGAAGCATTCAAGGAAAAAAACATCAATATCATCCATTATTTGTTCTATGCCAAGAAACTTCAAAACTATCTCAAGATGCTTGAAAATTTAAATTCTTCCAAGGTTTTTTTGAAGGACAATGTGTTGGTAAAAGGACAAGTGCAAAAGTCAAAGTTTGATTTATTTTCCACAAAAGGTTATAAGAAATAATATTTAAAGAAGACTTGAATATCTCATAGTGGGAAATAGAAAACATAGGTACTTAAAACTAAAAGATATTTTGGATTAAGATAAAAGTAGAAAGATTAAATATTATTCTTTTTTAAAAAGGAAGGACAAAAAATTATCACCTTCATATTTTATTTATTCGACAAGACAAACATCAATCAATGTTTGAGTATAGACTTATATGTACTCATAAAAAAATATTTTTGAAGCTGACTCAGTGAAAAGAAGATATTAAAATTTTATGAAAATTTAGAATGGCTAGTGGAGCACCAAATGTTTTGTTACCAAATTTTCAAAAGTTAAGAGGAAACAATTATGTTTCCTAGAAGACCGAACTCAGGATACAACTTGAGTTTGAGGAAGTATGGGAAGTAGTAAATGGGACAATTACTCATCCTATTATGGAAGGAGAAGAGCAAACAAAGTTTGACAAGGAAGATAGAAAGACAAGTATAATCATCATGTTCCAAGTAGCATAAGAGGTCCAAGCATATATTCAGGAATCAACCACAACCAAGGATGTATAGAAGTTAAAAATAATATTTAAATCCAAGAATCAAAATCAGATTTATTCCTCCAAAGATATCTCCATTGTCTAAATATGAAGAGTGGATAAAAGTTGAAAGCATTCATGAGTATAATTATAAAGTTGCAAGCATCATTACAAGCATTGGGAACCTGGGTATCTGATGAAATATTAGTTCCAATTATATTGAGATATCTCCTATCAAAGTACAATACATTTGTGATTACATTAAATCTTACTAAGTAAACACCAAGCTTTGAAAAGTTGGTGAACCTACATTAAAAAGTAGAGACCTCACATACAAATGAAGAACAATGACTACTTACAGGTCAAATAGGGAAGCAACCATTTAGAAGAGGCATGAGATCTCCACAATGCTTCTAACAAAGAAACAATTATCAAGGATATAAGACTCATAGAAATGATTCTCAAAGAAATAATTTTCACATACAAAAGACATGTGAACATTATGGCAGAAATTGACACACCATGAGGAAATGTTGGCATAATCCATTAAAAAAAGATCCCCTTCATGAGATATGAACAAGAAACAAGATAGGTCATATTTAGAAAAGAAAAATCAAAGTTGGAGAAAGGCACAACAAATTAATGTAGCAAAGGAGAATCAATTTGAATAAGGAAAATAAAAAATTCAAGAAAAAGAACATGTGTTTGTCACACAAGCACAAACAAGTCAACCAAATCAAGTTTGGAATAATGCATAAGCAACCAAGCATATCATAGGTCAAAAAAAATTAATTCATTCAACTAAAGACAATAAGAGCCTAGATGATCACTTCAATCCAGAGGAGAACAAGAATGATAAAATGAAGAATATACAAGCACCTAAGTGTTAGATTTTGGTGATGTTTATTAATGGAGATGCAACCGCAAGATGTAAAATATGCAAGCTATGATAATTATATGATAATGGTACTTAAATATGCAAGAAAATAAGAGAATAGACTTTTGCAATAACTCAGTAAAATACCATTAATGAAAGCTCATGAAAATAGTACAATGCAATATAATGGAGGACTATGAACACTCCAGAATTTTACAATGAAGATCTACATTGTACCTATTCACTACTCTATAGTAACATTGTCTCTCACTCTCCCTCTTCCTATAGCTCAAGGTACATATATATAAGATAAGTTCCTTGGGCTTTACTCTACCTATTCCTATGACTTATGTACATGTGGACTACATGCACATTTACATTATTACACATTCTAACACATGCATTTATTACTTCTTCCCCAAGTAACTACTTAACATAAGATAAAATCCTAATCTAATAATGTACCCAAGGTGGTACATTGACATGTACCCAATAATGTAATATATTCTCTAACACTAAGATTGAAAATGTGCATTGCAAATCCATAGAAGAACTTAAATCAAAAGCCTTAAAAAATTTGAAGTCATCAAGAAGAAAAATAGAGAAGGAAACTCAAAACAAAACAAATAAATAAGAAAAATAAAATTTGCAAAATAAATCTTGTCAGAAGATTCAAAACAACAAGCAGAAGGAGCAAAAAACTATAGAAAACCAACACTTCAGCCAAAAGGAAAATAGTTGAAGACTACAGAAACAAGACCACTCCAAAAAATAGATCACTATAATAGACTACCAAATACATCATCCAAAAATTTGGAAAGGAAGTAGCAAAGAGTAGAAATGCCTCGAGGACTAAAATCCTTGAAATATTTCAAGAAAATAAATCTAGGAAGAAAAGAAGCACTTCAACTTTTACAACTACAACCTATAGAAGAAGTCAGTCATTTTTAGCAATAATATGAGTGGTACAAGGACCTAAATCAAAGCATCGAGGATCAACAATGGTATTTTTTTATTAGGATGAAAATAAAGGTTTGTGAAAGGGCCTCAACCCTTTTTTACAATACCACTTTTTGGGGGCTGAATGCAAAACCTATGCCTCCTCGAGCATCTTGACCTCCTGTGGTTGTGGTTTTTGGCCCTCTACCCTCATTACGAGTGGGTGCATCTAGTACCCTATGCCTCACATGGGGGTGCCATTCCTAGGAAGTCTGAGAAAGCATGGGGTGTGGCTCCCACTAGATGACCTTTGGGGTTTTTACCCAAGGCTAACTTCTTTATTTTTGGTGCGATATTTACCACTCATCTTCTTGGTGCTATGTTTATCTTTCTCCTAGCTAGCTGCTTCAAGAAAAGGGGAAATAAAGTAGGAAAAAATGCAAAAATTAAACTACAAAAAATAAAGCCTACCTAGCATGTATAAGGGTGGCAATGCACCAAATAAAAGAATAAGATACTCCTACATCATGATGGGTTGAATGAACACATGAGCAATGACCTACAATGTATTAGGAACATAGGCCCCTCCAAGAACATGTAGCAAAAAAAATACCCACACCAAAACTAGGATTGAAATTTTGTTAGTCATAAATTCTTATTGGTGTGAACTCTGAGTTACATACATGCAAAGAGAGAAGAGGTTCAAAAACTTCTTGGTTGGTTGCACAAAGCTCAATTTAGGTTAAGAAACAAGAGGGAATGAAGGAAAGCACCCCTTAGGAGATGGATGGTTTTAAATATTTTAAAATGATAATAAAATAGGTATTTATAAGAATAATTGGAGGCAAAATCCCTCTAACATCCATACAAGATTTCATAAAATTGAATTCAAAATTTGCCTAGCCTAGTTGACATCAATGATGAATGCTCTAGAAGATTTGGAGAATCACGGTTGCATTCTGGTGCAAAAAAGCTCCTTGATTATACCTCCAATATCATTCTTCATTAATGCTTTGGATTGTGTTGTACCTCGGGCTATCCTTCATGTCGTTGTTTTAATGCTTCAGCTACCATATGGAGATGTGTGTCTAATTATGGGGTTCCAAGAATGGGATGGGATCATTATCCCTTTACTCACATTTGGTCACTTGGGTTGGCCTGAGGCCCCATTGATCAAAGCCTAGTTTATTCACACTCTTGGTATATTTTCTTAGTTAATGTGTCCTTCATACACCTGATGGCGGTAACGATTACCACCTTCTAAGTTATTTTACCTTTGGGGACTCCTATTCCACCATGTATCATGAGGGGGATTCTAAGGAGACATCAAGCCTAAAGGTTTAGGGAGGGCATTGCAACCAAAAATATTTTAATTTGCTTTGTGCTTCCCTAACCTTCGGGTGTCAAGCTCTCCCTAGTAAAAGGGGGAGGCTTGTCTTGTTGCCTCTATGCTTTGCTCCCCTAGATCCTCCTTCCTCTCAACTAAGGAAAGGGCCTTAGTCCATAAAATTTGTGGTATCAACTTGGAATAGCACTTGGTACTAATGGATCTCCTCAACTAGAGGAAGGGACTAGATTTGGTATCCCAATCCTCCAATGAAAAAAGGGAGGCTCAAATTTTACTCAAATAAAGATCTCATAATATGTGGCTCCCTTTTGTTATCAGCATAATGGCTCAAGGATTCCAAATATTATCAAAACCTACTTTAGCCACCATGGAAATATTGCTTACTTCATTATTAGTCTAATGGTTGGGTTGAGGTTCATGGTGAAAGAAGCTTATGATTCAGCACTAGTTTGCGATGGTTTTTCTCCTTGGTTGAACTATGAATGCTCTTCTAGCTTCAATTGCTCCATAGATAGTATAGGTGTTGGCTCTCTTTATCTCAACTTTATTTAGGCACTTTTGATCAAAATTACCTTTGGAGGTAATATTTTCTCACTATAGTAAATATTCACTAAAGTTTTGGTGACTCACAAGGGAACTCCTTGAAGAACACAAGCTTATACTGAGAAGAGGGGTGAACAATATAAGACCACTTTTTATTTTTCTTTCCAAATCAATATTATGTAATATATAGATAGCAATATCAATATCAGTAATCAAAGCAATGCATAAATCACCATACACAATAGAGACACCATAATTTACATGGTTCACCCAGTGTGGGCTACTCCATGAAGAAAATATTTCACTAAAATTTTCTCAATCAATATATTGGGAATCCTTTCCCTAGTACAATTTTTATGGACCTCTATCCAAAGGAGATACCAATCCCTAAACCAAGTTCATGGATCTCTATCCATAGGAGAACTCCTTTCTCTTCTTGATTTGGTTGGTGATCTTCTAGAAGACAACCGCCTCCACTGCATTGTCTTGTGGATCTCTCTCCATTGAATACTCTTGTCCTCACTTAGAAGACCTATCCTCACTACCCTGGCTAATGGATATCTATCCATAGGAGACTATTATCCTCTGTACTCTATTATCTCCAAAGCTTAGTCTTAAATCTGCACTAAACACAGTCCTTCGGTCTAGCACAAATCTGCTCAATCTCTGTCTCTAGTCTGGCATAAACCTGTCCTAAAATCTGCACCAAAATCTGTCCTAAATATCTATCCTCTGATCTACACTAAACACAGTCCTTCGGTCTAGAAAAAATATATCCTCAATCTCTATCCTCAAGCCTTAACTCAAATCTTGACTCAATCTCAAATCAACTCTGCTGGATCTGCCCCAAACCTTAACTCAAGGTTTGAACAAATCAATCAATCAACTCTGCTCTCAAGTCTACTCAAAGACTTGTCTCAAATATACCTTGTAAGCTTCCTCAAAATTTCACACTAATATATCCACAAGTCCTCTCTACAACTTGTCCAATCTGCTCAATAAGTCCTCTCAAGAACTTATCCAAATATTCTCAAGATCTGTATTGTAAGCTTCCACAAAAGCTCACACCAAATCTATCCATAAGTCTTCTCAAAGACTTACCTCAAATCTTCTCAACAATTCCACATAGAACTTGTCCAATCTTATAGAAACATAAAGAGAATTTTTAGAGACTCAATATGTTCTATACTTATCACAATGCTCAATTACTTTTAATCATTCTCTTAGAAACATAAGGAGAATTGTTAGAGACTCAATATGCTTCAAATTCAACTCAATGCTTAATAACTTTCTCAAATCAATTCATAATATAGAATAGTTTGTTTTATGGAACTTGAACAATCACTTCACACACCCACTTGACTAGGCTCAACCAACTCTACTCAACCAAACACTCAATGAAATAATCCTTGTTCACAAACCCTAGTCCAAGCATATGATCACTCACTCAAAATGTTTCCAACAATGCTCAACAAGAAGTCTCACATAAAAATGATACTCATGTTCTTTTCAAACCCTAGTTCAAATTCTTTGCTCAACAACTCACTTCAACAACAATGTTTATAAGACAATCTTCACATAGCAATGATACTCAAACCCTAGTTCAAGTTCTTCACACAACCAATGGCTTCAACAACAATGCTTATAAAACAATCCCTTATTCCAGAAAACCTTGAAGCATTAACTCAACACACTCAATAGGAAATCCTAATCAAGTCCTTTTCACTCCAAACTTATTTTCCAGAAAACCAATCAATCAACTCAACTATGGAAGGATGTGAACATACCTTTTTCTTGATATTGAAGGAATCTCATAAATCAGCCACAACCACAAACACTTCTTTTCCAAGCTCAAAGAAGTTATAAGATGATAAACTCCCTCAAGAATACAATGTTAATATCAAAACACACATACACCTTATCACTCCATCTTTAAGAAAACATTCATCAACATTTACAAAAATAATTCACCAAATACACCTTATAATCTCCCAATTAAAATAATATTCAATGACAAGAATAATATTAATGCAATCTCCTTTTTCAAAATAACTATATGCAAGAAGTCCCTTTTATCCTTTTAAATCTTCAACAAATCAATGTGACACAAACACTTTATTCAAAAATAAAGCTAACTCCTTATTCCTCCAATTTATCAAAAATAATAATCAAATTAAAATATTTTTAAGCAACCCTTTTAACTCCCTAAGACCTCATGTCAAACTTTAGGTAACATAAAAATAATAATCAAAATTTATTACCTTTGCCTTGGAGGGATTTGAACTCATGGCGTAGCCTCAACCAGTGTCCTAGCTACAACTCCAACCATCACGTGAGTTAGGCGCTCACTTGAGGAGTAAAGAGCACCATGTGCTCTAAAAGGCTCTCTGCCTTGCCTAGCAAAATGTGCATCGTCTCCTTTTGCGGTTCCAACACAAACACAACCACCAAAACAGGTTGTCGTCGTATTTCAAAAATAGGTCACCTAGCGCCCAAACACTCTAACCTTTGTACTCTTGCCACTAGGCCACGCTGCCCAGTTGGCACTTTGTAATTTCGCACTCTTCCTTTTAACCTTATTCACTGGCACTAAAACACGAAATTCGCTTCTCTTTTTTTGCACGAGTTCTCAACACAATTGCACGCATTAATAGATCGAGCAAAAGGATAATTTTAATGCCTCTAATGCATGGGGTGTATATATTGATTTCCTCCTTCATGCATACATGTCGGCACTCGAATTTCCTTCAAACTTTTAGATGTCGGTGCTTTTCCTTTAAACTTATTAATTTATAAATTATTTAAATTCTTTTGAATTTAAATTTTATAAATTAATTCTTTAAAACCCTTTGGTTTTATTAAGGCCATATCTCATTGTACAACTTTGTATACATAATATTTATTTTTAAATTTTAAATTCAATTTGAATTTAAATATTTTATAAAATAAATATTAAACCTTCCTTTAGCTTTGCAATAAGCTTCCTTGGGTTTTTATGAAAAACCTTGTAACTCATGCTTCCACATAATATTAAAAATATTATGAAGCCCTTTTGCCTTTAACCTTTGCATTGTTCCTTCACATATTCCTTGACATCAATGATGACTTAATTCCTTGACATCAATGACAACTTTGACTTAATGACTCAAAATGTCCAACACTCCTACTGGCAAGAGTTAAGGAACCTAGAAAAAAGGTGCCTTATCCATTGGGCATAGAGTCTAAGTTGGAAATTTTTTTAACCTTTCATAGCAGTAGCATGTGCGTGAAGAGGGAATATTTTGGGGCAACTTCACTTAAAACTTTGTAGATACTAGAGTGAGGTGAACCTCACTTTATAGGCCACATTTCTTGGATGGCTCTTGACATTCACCTTCATTCTTTTGATCAGCTAACACTAGATGGTCTCATGAAGGCTCATTCCCTCATGCCTAGGATTTGGAGGCATCATCATCTTCCAAGTTTCCTATGGCATGGGTATGGAAATTGTCCTTCAACTATCCAAAAGGGACTCCACTGACCTTGAGAGGATGTTATACATGCCTTGATCCCAACTACTTTATCCTTCGAGCTCATGTAGTTTCAATTATTTTGATGCGGGTTTGAATTCTCTCAAATCCTGGATTGGTTTGGTAGGCCTATGATAAGATAAAAAAAAGGAAAGTATATATATTCTTTTTCATATATATAAAGGCCTGTTGGATCGATGGGTTTTCTCTAGCATCAAGCATTCATCCCATGCTAGTCTAGTTGAAAACTCTTACCAAATTAGCCTCCTAGACTTCCATGTTGCATCACTTCTTTTTGTTGGTTGGGTGCCTTCTCCAATTGAGTTGGGACCTCTTTTCTTCTTCCACCATAACTCTAGGGATGGTCTCCTCTTTATTCTTACTACATTTTGCTCTTTGGGGATAGATCCACACTTTGACCCTAGTCTGCCAATCCTTTAGAGTTTGCTCAACTTTTTGGTCTTCCTCTGGTGCTTGATGAGGATCTTTGGGAAAGCCATAGTGGTATTATAGTGGTAGGTTGATTACCAGGTTGGTTCCTTCATCCACTTAATTTACTTATTTCTTGGCTAGCCATAAGGTTGAGCCACTACTTTTGGTAAGGTAAGATAGGTATTGTACCTACTTGGCATATCTAGACTTGTCTTCCTTCATACCTTAATATCAAGAAGAAAGGCTCCATTCCTACCAACATAGGTTCTATCTTCCCTCTAATTTTTTATCTTTTCTGATCATAGATTTTGGTTCTGGCCCAAGGTCTTTCTGATAATCTTGAATGGTAGAGCCAATGTCATCCTATAGATCCAATGGTTACCTTTTATATGCTTCCAAGGTAGTTAATGCCTCTTCTACCCTTGTTGGTTTTCTTTCTTGGAAACCTTTAATGGGATAAATTATAGTTCTTTCTAAGGGTGATGGTTATTTTTGGTTTGATGACTCTTCTTTTCAATCTTCCTCGAGAAATTGATATCCAAAGTGAGCCTCTAGGACTGAATAATAGTCTATCATTAGATCCTCTCTAGGATTTTTTTTTGGTAGAGAGTGGGGGGAATTTAGCTTTGAATGGGGATGGGAAGGGAGTTGGCTCAGAGTCATAGGAGAGAGGTGTTTTAGGGGCTTTGAAGGAAATATACCCATTAGAATGAGATCATATTCTACTTTGAGGGTGATTTGATAGGCATCAGGAAAAGAGTTTCCCCCCTAGGCTTTGATCATTATGGAAATCTCTAGATATAAAGCCTTGAGATAAAATATGAGTGCCATACCTAGACAAGGTTTGATCTCATATGAGATCCTTTTCCAGGTTTTGTAGGACCAGGTATTGAAGTCCTCCATTGTTTCATCAAAAACTTACTTCATGTTAATCAAGTAATCTAGCAATAAGGATCCTTCCTCCTTGAAATAGTCTATCGTCTAAGTGGCTAGTTGTTCCCAATCCTTTATGGATTGTGTGAGTAATGAGGCATACCATCTCCATGCCTTCCCTTTCAAATATGTGACTAGTAGCGTGAGGGCTATATCTTGAATTGTTACGTTGTGCATGACGTAGTGTATAGCTATATATTATAAGTGCTTCAACTCAATGACTACATATTCTCTAATAAATTTCGATAAGGAATATAGAGCTTCTATGGGAACCAATTCCCAAGAATGAGGTGGGACTAGAATAACCAAAGGGATATGATATTTCCATGAAAAAAATATTTTAGCCATACCTTCGCTTGATATCTTTGTTTTACTTTTTTAGCTAGTGAAAAGAGGCTCCCACCAAGACCTCAAGTTCATGATTTGTAGTTTATTTCAGTAGCCAAAGGATCTGGTGGAAACACCTACGAATATGGTTGTTTCTCTTTCATAGTAGATGGGTCAAGGCCTTCACCAAAACCTTGATCTTGCACTCTTCTTGGCATCTTCTTTGGGTTATTCTTTTTGGAGTGGAGTTGCCAGGTGGGAGATGTCCTTGGTCAAATTGAGGTTCCCATCACAACCTTAGTTTGGGTATGGTGACTTATTTTGGGTCCCTCTTTAGTGGTAGAGTCACCAAGTGAATCTACAAAGTGTTTCAATAAGTGGATGATCGTGGCCTTTATTGAAATCAAAATCTGAATTCTTGATTAGGGGATAAATTATTCTAGTTTTGGTTCCATTGAGCATGATAATCTAAACTTTTGGGGGTATAATATGACCTATATGCCTCCCTAGGTGTTGTGAACTACCACAATTGTAGTTTTTGGCCCTCTAACCTCCTTTCAAGCAAGTGCATCTAGTGCCCTACACCTCGTGTGGGGGCCACAAATCCTAGGAAATCTGAGAGAGTGTGGGATAAAACTCTCATCAAACAACCTTTGAGATTTTTAACCCAAGGTTGGCTCCTTAATTTTGGGTGTGATCTTTAGCACTTGTCTTATCGGTGCTACACTAATCCTACTCCTAGCTATCTGCTTTAGGAAAAATGAAAAGGGAAAGAATGCAGGAAAATATGCAAAAAAGTAAATTGTGGAAAAGTAAAATTGCAAAAACTAAAGCCTACCTAGCCTATTTAAGGGTGGGATGTGTCAAAGAAAATAATAATACCTTCCTACACCATGGCAGGTTTAATGAAAATGTGAGTAGTGATCGAAAGTGCATGAGAAATATAGGTCCCTCCAAGAACACAACAAAATAGAACACCCACACCAGAAATAGGATAGAGATTTCACAAGTAGTCACAAATTCTTATTAGTGTGAACTTCTAGTTACATACATGAAGAGAGAGAAGAGGTTCAGAAATTTCTTGGTTGGTTGTATAAGTCTTGAGCCAGGCTAAGATGTAAAAGGGAATGAAGGAAAGCACCCCTTAGGATATGGATGGCTTTCAATATTTTACAATGAGAATAAGAGAGGTATTTATAAGAAGAAGTGGAGGAAGAATCCCTCCAAAATCTATGCAAGATTTTAAAATTTTCATAGGCTAGTCAACATCAATGATGAATTCTCTAGAAATTGTGAAGATCTGTAGCTATATGTTCATACAAAAAATCTCCTTGATTAGACCTCCAAGATTATTTATCATTAATTATTTGGATCATGTGTTGCCCCTTGGATTGTCCTTCCTATCATCAATTTAATTCTTTAGCTATCACTTGGAGATCTATGTTTTATTGTGGGGTATTAGGATCTGGACTAGATCATCATCCCTTCCCTCATGTCTAGTTACTTGGGTTGGTTTGGTGGACCTAATGATTGAAACATGTTTCATCCATGATCTTGGTAGGTTTCCTTAGTGAAGGTGTCCTTCATGCACCCTATGGATGGTTGCCACCTTATGATTTGTTCTATCTTTGGGGACTCCTATTACACCATGTATTATGAGGGAGCTTCTAAGGAAACTTCAAGCTTGAATATTAAGGAAGGACATAACCAAAAATATTTCAAGCTACTTTGTGCTTCCTTGACCTTTGGGTATCAAGGTATCCTTAGGAAAAGGGGGAGGCTTGCCTCCTTGTCTGTATGCTTGGCTTCCTTAGATTCTCCTTCCTCTCTACTAAGGAAAGGATCTTAGTCCATAGTATTCACTAGTGGTATCAACTTGGAATACAACCTAGGACTAAGGGTCCTCCTTGGTTGGAGGAAGGGACCAGCTTTGGGATACCAATACTTCGAAGGAGAAAAGGGGGCTCTAATGTTAGTCAAAGTAAGGTCTCATAATACATGGATCCCTTTTTACCATCACTAGAATGGATTGAGTATTCCAAATATTAAAAAGACTTGCTTTAGCCACCATCGAAAAGGTTGCTTATTTAATTGCTAGTCCAATGGTTGGACTAAGGTTCATTAAGTAAACAAGTTCTACTTCATTGAATAAGTAACTAGAAAAGTAAAATATTTTTTGTAGTTCTATAAAATATTCTCATGGCAATCCCCTACTATCCATTATAGATGAAGTATTTTATCATAACTTCATAGATCATTATTGATAACTATATTTCAAAGCAATAAATGATTCATCATCAATGAAATAATATCTATATTAACACACCATAAATTTTTATCATGAATTTAGCAAAGGTCATATACAATTTTGTATATCATCATCTATTACAATCATGTTTTACATAGCACACAATTATAAGGTTTACCTTTAGTAAAATTCTTTGATAACTTCATGATCCCTTACTTAAATGAAAGAAGATAGCATCCAGTAACTTGTCTGACCAAGCAAGTAACATTTGATTAAATGTCTCTGTCTCAAATTCACAAAGTAAAGTTTTGACCCTTCATGAAGGGGTAGATACATAATGAGTAAATGGATCTTTGCATACTTCTCATGAATAACAATGAGTATGTACTCATTACTAGTGCTAGATTCAATGCAGTGATCAAATTACACTTTTAGGGATGCAATTATTGTCCATGTACAATAGCCTTACATTTTGGTATATTATCCCTATTCATGGTATACTAATTTATCCACCAAAACATTCTCTATACTCATATATATTATTTTAAACCATTCAATATTTTAATACAGAACAAAATAGTTGTATTTTCAATGTAATTTATGGAATGCACTATATAAAATAATTTATTTTGTAGAATACAAGTTTAGTCAAATGCAACTAATTATTCTGGTAAATGAATCTTTTTTTTTGGTAAGTTAATTATATTAATTCAAAAAGGGCATTTGAAAGGTGTCCTATCCCCTTTTACAAAAAGGAACTTAGAGGAATAAGAGGAGGAAAAGAGAAACATGAAGAACAAAGCGAAGCTCATAAAAACTAAAAGGCCCAAAGCCATTACACTCAAAAAGCAACCTGAAGGATTACCAGTGATCCTTTAGCACAAAGGAACATAAAGGAACAACACCAAAAGGTAGAAAGGAGGAGACAAGTAGGGACAAACCCACCAGCATGCCACAAAACCAAAGGAAATGGAGAACAGCCCAAAACAGTGATCGGGACCAGCATAAAGCACCATCAAGGAAGAGCGTCGGGCTGTAGAAAAGTGTGGACATCAATATTCAAAACATTGTCCTTTGTTGCATCCTTATCTGCATCCTTCGAGGTCTCTTTCACCTTTGGAATCTCCTTCAAACCATCAAGGCAAGTATCTTTTGCAATTTCTACAACCTCGTCTTCAGTAGCCCATTCTTTAACATCAGAGGGGGGTTCAGTAGCAGAACCATTGAAATTATCACAAAATAAGAACAGGCTGAGGTTGTGTCTCTGTTCTTTGAGGCTCTCAATGGCATTACCGATGGCAATGTGGGCAGCCTCCAAGTGAGCGATGGATGCATTGGTGGCATGGATGACCAACTTATGGAGAAATTTATCAACCAAATCAGACGAAGAGGATTGGGCTTTGGGAGGCTTGCCAAAGCAATTTATGGTAAATGAATCTTACAATTCAAACATGATTATGTTTCACTCCATAAAAATACAATCACAAGAAAGAGTTTATAGACAAGCCTATTTTATTGTTGCCTAAAATATCCATCATATTTCAATATGAAATAGAGCAATATTGATTTTTTTATTGTTGTAGTTATTATTCTCATAAGAGGTACATCGTCCTTGTTTTTCATAAAATGGAACAACCATTGTTATTAAAAGGAAAATTAGTTTCATATCAACAATGCACTTATATAATAGTCTAACTCAACCTTATGATTTCCAACTCATGCCAAAGTTTACTATAATGTTGAGGTTCAAGTTGTCAACTCTCTATTAACTTAATGGAATCAAGCATTTTTTGGTAATATAAAAACATTTATAAGTTAAATTTATTCCCCTCATAATATTGGATTTTTTTACTAAGGAAAATTAAAATGATAATATCAAAACTCTTTCATACTAGTTGTCACTTATTACTTAATTGCTAATTGCTAAAAAAGGTTAAGTCTTTCATTCTAAAGGTAGAATACAAACACTAACAAATTACAACTCTTCAATATATGCAACCAAAATAATACCCAAATTCAATTTTCTTCTCTAGCAAAAATAGATCAATGTTTGGTGAAAGTTCATGACATATCCAAATGAGCACATCTAAAATAATGAAGTCTCATAATTGAGGTTTATAATTCAGTTAAATAAATCATATATCCCAAATTTTAACATGGTTAGCTCTCTTTGTCCTCACTATATTGAAATAAAAATACTTGTGTAAAGACTATATGAACTCAACCAAGTACAATAATGGACAACAAAAGTCTCATTTTAACAAATCTGATATGATTACAATTGAAGTGAATTCAAGATAAACATATAAAAATGAATCGTATATATTATTGGTGTATCAAAACATATGACTCGGATAGAATAAGAATTGACTTTTCCTCCCCAATATTAATAGAGTAGAACAATTTTTAATTATATAAAGAATAGAGTTTTCCAACCAAACATGTTGTATAGAGATTGCTAGTAAGTTTTTATTTATTTTTAAGAATTTGAGTTAGGCATCAATAGAGTTAATTATTTTTTCAATTTTGAAGGGTATATGAAATGTCTTAGTTTTGAAAAATATTTTACTACCTCCCATGATTTTACCCATATTTCCCACTCAAACACAATGCCAACCACTTATAGAGAACAACTTAACCTATAATCAATTATTGCATGTTTAGAAACAAAAAATGCTTCTAGTCAAAGTTCAAATTTAACAATCCTCTCCCTTATTTTAAAGGAGAAAATAAAACTCATTTTAAAAAATTAGAGGTTTCAATAGAGAGAAGGATAACAATTAAAAAATATTTCAAATATAACTTGCCTTGGGTGATATAATATCTTATCTATAGGGCTACTACTCTTTCAAACTCTTTCCTTACTTCTCTTCCAAACCTTTTTTTCCTTCACTCTTTTTTCCAATGGTGCTAAATCCTCTTCTTCTTTGGAGTTTCTTTCAATAATACCCCCTTATATTTCAAAATAATTATTTTAACCCTTTTCTTTCTCCAGTAAGCGAATTTGCTTTTTTCCCACATCACGAGCCAAAACAAGAAGGTAAAGTAGTTGTTGATTTTCTCCCACATCCACCAACTCCTCTCTCCACCTCCATTTATTGGAACTATCACATCATGTCCTAGAAGATAGCACTATGTGGAGGGACCTTTTTGTTAAGTTTACTTTTAGTTCAAAGTTGCCAAATGCAATTTATCTAAATTTTGTTGTAAGAAATCATAACCTTATTTTTGATAGAAAATCAATATACCATTGAGTGACTCAATTTATACCCAAACAAGGACCAACATATTTTTTATATAGAAATAATTATTTTTTGTAATGATCCTAATATAGTTATGTCAACTACTTATTTTTATTATTATCTTGGGTTATAGATTTAGTTACTTGGCCCTTGAGCATTAGGATTAGGTTATTATTGATTTCATCTATAAATAGGAAGAATCTTTTATTAGTTTGGATCATCGGATAATTTGGATTTAAGTCACCTCGGTGCATGTATGAGACTTTGCCCTCTCAAAGTGGCTATGAGACTTTACCCTCTTTGAGTGGCTATGGATTTGCTATTGCATTGATTTATTTTTGGATTTGATATTTGCATATTGCTCATGGTAATTGATAACATATTGCTCATGCAATTTGAATTTGAATATTATTGATTGCATATTGTTAATAATAGTTCAATTTTGAAGTCAAGTATTTGTATGTTGTGTCAATCAGAGGAGGAAAATATCACACATTGGTTAATCAAATATCCTTTTGCTCAATAGGTTTGGTTAGAAGTTGAACAGATAATTGGAGTATAAAGTATATGGAAAGAAGAAACAATGGAGGTATTCTTAAGATGGTGGTTTTTGAAAAAAGAACTGAAACAATTTCTTTCTTTACCATGTCTTATATGTTGGGGTATATGGTTGGCATGAAATACAACTATTTTTGAAGGAAAATTAATACCCCCATTTTAGGTCATATTTCAAGGGAGGACTTTGGTATCAATCAATAAAGGGCTTGGGAAAGATAAGAAACCTCGACAAGTAAACATTTTTTCATTGAAAAGTCTCAAACATGGGATTTTTTTATGGGGCCATTCAGAGACAATCGGATTTTAGCAATGCAAAAGGTATTTTGTACTTCTCAAATACCCACAATATCAAATTTAAAGCAGGTCTTGGGATAGGTTCCAACAATTTTGCTGAGTTTCAGGTATTGAGATTGCTAATGAAGTGTGCTACAGAGAGAAATGTGAAAAAATTTACAATTTTTTTGGAGATTCTACTATAGTCATCAATTGTATGAATAGATTTATTCAATTAAAAATAATCTGCTTAGACCAGTGGGAGATGAACTGTTGGAGGTAATTTTCCTTTTAGAAAATATCTCTTTTACTCATGTTTATAAGGAATTAAATCAATAAGTAGATAGGTTATCAAAATAAGGTCAACAAGTTCCATAAGGGTTCTTGCAAATGGAAGAGAACAAGGATGGAGTTTCTTATTTCACCCACATATCATACCCCTAGTTTCTATGCTAGCTTTGTGTTTTTATTGTGGGCCTATTCATTTGATTAGAGCTTTATGGCAGATTTGAATTGTTTTTTTTTATTTTTGTTGGTTTCTTTTTCACTGATTTCTATCCAGATTTTGGACATGGAGGTTATTTGGAATATTAAGTATTGATATATAAGGATATTTATCCTTATTATCCCCATGTTATTTTGAATATGGATTTTTTTCCTCTGATCTGCCCGATTGTAATTATATTTTGACTCCACATAATCTACTTTTATCTGGGTTTTTGTTTGTGCCAAGGCACCTAAGAAGTGTAATTTTCTTTCATTCTTGAAATAAAATTACATTTTTTTTGTAAAAAAAGTAGTTCAATGTTGAAGTGTTGTTGCAGATATCATGCAATATCGTAACATTTTCATTTATGAAATAAAACTATTTCAATTTCCACACAAGTCATGTATACATAGATCAAGGGTATCCAATGCATTTCAAAGATGTTAATGTTCAACTTGATTTATATGCAATTAAGCATTTGAAATGCAATAATCATAATTCAATGTAATACTTTAATGCAAAACCACCATTTGATATATTACCTCATATATTACCTCGATGCAAAAAACATCATCTAAGTATTCAAGCAAGTCATAATGCAATTCTATAAAAACTTATTATTATCATGCATGTATAATGATGTATGAAGCCTCTCTCTACTAGTTATTTCTCCCTAATATATTGCCTTATCCAAGATGATACCTTTTCCTCTTTCATTTCCTTAAGGGTAATTCGTAACACTTGTAACAAATTATAAGTTTGTTAATTTTATCCATAATAAAAAAAAAAATTAAAAAAAAAATCATAATTTTATATTAAGTAAATATGAAATTACATTCTTCATATGACTCTTTGGCATTTCTTCATAATTTCAATAGTGACCTAAAAATCAGGTCATTTATACATCATAATTAGTTGTCTCTATCATGATAAGTTCTAACCTTAGGCACCTTCCCAATTTATCAAACAATATCCTTTAAATCGCTAACTTTTGAGTTTTTTTTTTAAATTGCTTTATTTGTGCTTGTTTTAACTAGAGTGTATTAATCCCCCCAGAAAGATATTTTGACCAGCTACAATGCATTGCCCTCATTGAATTCTTGTACTAAGCACATACCTGGATCAATCTAAAGTGCCTCCTTTGAGAGTTCATCAGCTTCCCTATTTAGTTCTCTATAAATATGCCAAAAAGTAAAACCTTCACTTCGATTTACAACATCTTTTATTTGAGAAAATATGGTTGTAGAATCATGTTTTCCATCCTAAAAACACCAAGCATCCAATTTATTACCACCTGTGAGTCTCGGTAAAATTGATTTTTTTTTATTCATTTTGATTCTTCCAACTGAACCTACAATTTGAGGGCCACAATTTCAGCATAATTATTAGAACCTTCTCCCAATCCAACCTTGAATTTAAAATTATAAAAAATATTAATAATTTCTAATTATTAATCATGATAATTTACAATTTAATAATTTATAAAATTTGATAATTTTTATCAAATGGCATTACCTCAATCAGTAATATTCCTCAACTTTTAATGAGGAAACCCAAGTTTGAATTTTTCCATGTGATACATGGATAATAGTCAAGATACTGTAACACACTATGTGGTGATGTAATACAAGTGGGGCCTATTTCAATCCCACATAACTAACTTAAGTAATTGATAATGTTTATGATGTGATAGCATTCCTAAAAGAAAAGGAAATCTAATTTCATTCATACTTAATAAAATAAAGAAAATTATTTAAAGTAAACTTAGTTATATATAGGATACTCACAAACATGGATTAAATGGATATTTTAAATATGAAACTCAAGAAAAATTTATATATTCACAATATATTATGTCTATAATGTTAATCATTATTAGTTCTTGTCGTAAGCAATAGACTATTGCATTTTTATTTTAAAATTTCAATTAACAATGAGCAAAGTCATATGAAGTTCTCTTTTTTATAAGATAATTTTCTTCAATTGTCTTGCATTGTCGAGATTTTGGCTTAAAAAAAAAACCATTTTTCATAATATGTGTCTCATGAATCTTTCAACTTTAATAGTTAATAGTAACCATTGACCTAATCAAACTAAAGTTTTTGAACATGTGGCTCAGAGGTAGCTAGGTTGTTAGCATTTTTATATCTAGTATTTTTTAATATATGCATATTTTTTGGTGCCTTTTATGCATTAGACTATTGCTACTTTTCCAATTTATAACAAAATTTTAGGATCAAACTATTCTTAGCATGTGAAACTAATATTATGAAATTAGTTTAGGATAAAACTATTCTTAACATGTGAAACTAATATTATGAAATTTGCTAATACCTAATGAGAGATAATAATAATACTTAGGATAAAATATATAGTGACAAGTTAGAATCAAGAATAGATTTGGAGGAATTGGTTGTGCACATTATAGTGTCCTTGTTTGAAGGACAATCTACTAACAATCTAGGCAGAAATATTTTGTTGAGTTCATCTTGAGAGGTAGGGTAGTGACTTGAACTCAAAATAAGTAGAGGAAGAGCTTGGAGTCTATATAGACAATTGCATTTGCTTTTATTTTGTATTTTTTAACAGTTACAACTTTATGGCAAGAACTAGGCACTTGTTTGAAATGATCTTTTATGAGAAATCATTTGGTCATTTACAAAATGAACTTTCAAAATCTAAAATATTTTAATTGTCATCATATTTTATAGAAATTATAAGTGTTAAGTATTTTAAACAATAAAGATAAAAAAAGTTTTAAAAACCATGAAAGCAGTATGGGTGAGATGTGAATGGGATGCTATGGATTCATAAGGAGCGACAAGGAAAATTCTAACTTGTTGAAATCCTACTAGAACCTTCTGTGTAACCACTCATAAAAATAGGCATTGGATAGCTTCTTTAGTCACATGCTACTTTGCAGACATTCATTTCATCCTTATCAATGTCTATGGACCTACAACTCAATTAGTTAGATTGAAGTTTGGAGTGGGATTGAAGCCTTTATGAGAAGTAAATACCAAGAAACCCAATTCATGATCATAGGATATTTTAATGCCATAACCAAGTTGGATGAAAAATTGGAGGAATTAGGAAATTAACCCAAAGTATGAGAGATTTCTCAGTTTTTATTAAAAATAATAATCTATAGGAAGTTTGAGTTTTAAGAAGATAGCTATACATGGACCAACAACAAGAGAGGCTATAATATAATAGCAAAATACTTAGATAAATACAATTTCTTAGATCATTGGCTAGATGAAGGGATTTGTGCTAAGATTAATACCTTAACAATGATTGGTTCAAATCATTTGCTAATAAGATTTAAAATGGTGGTAAGTAAATTCAAAAAAATATCATATTTTTAATATGTGCAGATGTGGGAATACCATCCTCAATTTATTTATATGATAACACAAATGTGGAATTATTTAAGAAACAGTAGGTTGTATGCACTTCTAAGACAAATTAAATCAATGACATCTAAATTAAAAGAATGGAACAAGAACACTTTTGGAAACATTTTTGAGAATAAAGAAGAACTAAAAGATAAACATAAAATTTCAATAAGGTGATCATAATAATCCAAGATTAGAGGAACGGGAGTTGCTTAATTAATATCAAAATATTTGAGTAAGGAAGATAAATTTTGGAGATGAAAATCAAGATAGACCTGGTTAAAAGGAGATAAAAATATAAAGTTTTTCATAGGATGGCTATAATATAAAGATCAACATCTAGGATTAGTAGAACTAAATAAGTAGAAGGGGTTTGGATTTAAGACCAGAGTGAAATTAGAAAAGAGATAAGGTATTTTTATCAAAATATTCTAGGATCAGAGGAGTTTGAAGTTCTTAATGATAAACTTCTACAAGAAATACCTTCAATTATAACGAATGAAGACAATATAAAATTAATTGAGCCTATTACTCTGAAAGAAGTGTATTTAGCTCTTTTCTCTTTAAATAAGGATAAATCATCAAGTCTATATGGGCTCTATGTAGAATTTTACCAACATAATTGGGATAGAGTGAAGGATTCTTTATTGGTGGCAGTCGAACAATCTAGGGTAAAACAATACATACCTTATAAAATAAATGCAACATATCTTACCATGATTCCCAAAAAGAAGGATGTTGAATTGTTTGATTCATTTAGTCTCATAAGCCTATGTAATATGGTATATAATATTATCTCCAAAGTGATGGTGAAACGATTAAGGCCATTGTTAGAAAAAAATATTTCAGAAGAGCAAGGAGGATTTGTGATAGGGAGATAGATTTTGGAGGGGATCATAGTAGCTCATGAAGTTATACATTCATCATGTTCAAGAAAAGAGAAAGCAATGATCTTAAAATTTGATATAAGTAAAGCCTATGATAGGGTTAAATGGGATTTTCTTTTTATAGTATTAGAAAAGTTTGGATTCAATCTTGTGTCTCTAATGTTTCATATTCAGTGTTGGTCAATGGGTTAGTAACATAATAATTTAAATCCAAGAGATGTCTTAGATAGAGAGATCCTCTACCACCATATATGTTCATTATTATGGTAGAGATTTTGGGTAGGAACTTTGTTGAACATTTCGAGGAGTGTATGTTGTCATTGATGTCAAAAGCATTCTTGTGCTAAGTTCATCATCTTTGAGGACATTAAGTGATTCTTCCAAAAGCAATAAGGTCTTGAAAAGCAATAGGTTATAATAATTATTTTTTAAATATTATATACCCAGGAGGGCTCAAAGGATAAAGATCCAAGGAAGGAGAAGCAAAGTCAAATTAAATAATAATATTTTATTATTATTATTATTTCGGATCAAAAATCGAGTTGAAGAAGATCAAGGACCAAGTTGAAAAAGACCCACAAGCAGATTTAATTTAAATTAAAATATTTTAATCTTTTATTATAATTTTAATTTAAATAATGATGGGTGCTAAGGTTAATTTAAATATTTATTTAATATTTAAAATTAACTTTAATATTCAAATTCAAATTAAATTCCAAATAATCGTCGATGTTGGAACAAGCTATGGTTTGCATATAAATAATGCTAAAGTTTGGCACCTGGAAAATTATCCATACAATTATATTTTGGCTCGTGCAAAGGAAAAACATGTATTTTTGCATGTGTATTTGAGCAGAGGAAAGGACAAAGTGTAGTGGCCTTCGAAAACTCTCAAAGCCCCTCGTAGCTAAGTTGGAAACCAAGGGTTGCATTAGACATGTTCGAGATGCCTGGTGTGGGTTCAAACCTCGTGCATGTCATTTTATTGAAGGGAGGTTTGTGTTTGAGTTTGTATCATTCGAGGGAGAAGGAAGTCAAAGGCACGTTCATACCTTTTAGATCTTATGGAGCCACGTAGCCCAGTTGGTGGGTGCAAGCACTACGGAAGTGCTTGGGGGAGAACCATTGATGGTTCGAATCCCACCAAGGCCTTTTGGGTAGCATAATAGAGGTATGCACATTGTTTGGGTTGACTTGGTTTGTGAAAAATAAAAAGGGAAAAATATTTTTTGTTTCCAAAGGTTTATGTTAATTAAATTTTTTGCATAATTAATTTGGATTATAAGTTGTTTAGGGGAGTTAAAAGGGGAATGCAAAACTTTGATTTTTGAATTGAATTTTTAAGTGATTAAGGAGTTATAAGGTAGTAAGGAAAGTTTATTTTTGAGATTGGAGGTTGTTGAATATTATTTTAAAGTTGGATATTATAAGGTGTATTTGAGTATTATTTTTTTATTGAAGAAATATTTTTGAAGAAGTGTTAGAGTGATAATTCTTTTCATCTAACCTTTGTGCTTGGCAAGGAAAGTGGTTATAATTGAGACATGTTTTGAAGTCTATTCTTCATCAAGTAAAAGGTATGGGCATATTATTCTTTGGTTGAAATAATTGATTGGTTGAGATTTTTTGAAAACAAGATTGGAGTGAAAAGGACTTGGTTAAGTTTTCCTTTGTGAGTTTGTTGAGTGATGAGTTTTCTGAAATGGAATTAAATGCAATGAACCTTGTTTGATAAGCATTGTTGGATATTTTGAGTGAGTGAATGCATACTTCATTGTTGGATGATTGAGATACCTTGTTGTTGAATTTGAAGATTGGATTAGGGTTTGAAAGAACATGAGTATCATTGTTATGTGAAGTTGTGAACTATCTTGAACTAGGGTTTGTGCAAGAACATGAGTATCATTGTTATGTGAAGTAGTGAACTATCTTGACCTAGGATTTGCAAAGATCATGAGTATCATTGTTATGTGAGGATTACTTGATAAGAATTGTTTTTGAAGTGATTGGTTGAGTGAAGAACTTGAAATAGGGTTTGCAAAGATCATGAGTATCATTGTTATGTGAGGATTACTTGATAAGCATTATTGTTGAAGTGATTGGTTGAGTGGAAGTGTTTGAGCTTAGTTGAGTGGATGTGTTGAAGTGATAGTTCAAGTTTTGTGAAACAAATTGTTCCATATTCTAAATTGATTTGAGAAAGAGATTGAGTGTTTGTAAGTGTGAAACATATTGAGTCTCTAACAATTCTCTATATATTTTTGTGATAAAAGAGAGATTGAAAGTGATTGAGCATTGTAGTGAATGTGAAGCATATTGAGTCTCTAACAATTCTCTATATATTTATGTGATAAAAAGAGAGATTGAAAGTGATTGAGCATTGTAGTGAATGTGAAGCATATTGAGTCTCTAACGAATCTCTCTATATGTTTCTATGAGATTGAACAAGTTCTAGTGAGGACTTGTTGAGAAGATTTGAGGCAAGTCTTAGAGAAGACTTGTGGACAAATTGGTGTGAGCTTTTGTGGAAGCTTACAATATAGAATTGAGGACAAAGATTATTGAGCATATTGGACAAGTTCTAGTGAGGACTTGTTGAGCAGATTGGACAAATTCTAGAGAGGAATTGTGGATAGATTAGTGTGAGTTTTTGTGGAAGCTTACAAGGTATATTTGAGATAAGTCTTTTAAGAAGACTTATGAGTAGAGTTGATTTATTGATTTGTTCAAACCTTGAGTTAAGTTTTGGGGCAGATCTAGCATAGTTGATTTGAGATTAAGTCAAGCTTTGTGTTAAGGCTTGAGGACAGAGATTGAGAACATATTTGTGCTAGACCAAAGGACTATGTTTAGTGCAGATCAAAGGAAAGAGATTGAGGATA
>JAQPPZ010012948.1:0-67058 GCA_028583015.1 Wollemia nobilis
GGGAGGTGCAAAACTTGTTTAGCATCAAATATCTTGTTATAAGGAGTGTCAAAGACATTGCTAACCTAGATATTGAACATGAGTTCACCATAGTGGAGATGTGTTGAATGTCATGGAAAAGAGAACTTTGCCTATGAAGCACTCTAGATAAGAAGTGAGAGATATAAGAGATAATAGCCACTATAAAAAATAATTGCTTAGTGTGTTATTCATAGGAGGGCTATAAATCTTGGATGTACACAAAGTTGTGATAATAATAAGATAAAATATTGTGATACATTGAGATACCTAAAGTGTTTAGAGAATCTTGTATAGTTATGGATACAATAAAGATATCCCCTTAATGTCCACATAAGAAAATATTTTGAGCAAGTGAGACATCATTATTTTGGTAGAAGGAGCTATTGTAAAATGGTGTAATTCGATTTCACATTGCCCGTTGAAGATAGCATGACTTATCTTGTTAATATTTGAACTAACAAACCTTAAATACCTAGAGTTATCTAGTTAAAAGTTCAATATTGAGGATTAAAGTTCCATGATTGGTCAATTTACATAGAGTAAACATGATTGGTTAGTTTGCATAAGGTTGATGTCATCAGCTTACAATGTACATGTTTGCTTTGGAGGTAAAGGAACATTTTGTCCCACATGCTTGGTGGGATGGCATATTAGTCCTTTAAAATAATTTTACTGTAAAACAAACAATTAAGTAATGTTGCCTCCATTTACACAAATATTTGAAGGTGTAGTTGATTGGACAATGAGTGCATATTCATTTCTTTGAAGATAAACCAATATATTATCCCATATGCAAAAGCGAGAGGAGTTTTGAAACATTTTAAAAAAAATTATTTCCCTTTGCTTATTGAATTCAAGTGGAGAACATGGTGGCCCACCTTATTTATTTTTTATTTTTTTTTTTTTTTTTAAAATTACAAAAAAATGGGCCCCCACAACCGGAGAAATCAAAAAAATAACCGCCCCGGCCGCCCCCCCCCCCCCCCCCGCCCCAGCGGCGGATTGAACCTTGGCCTCCCCCTTATTTGGACCAATTTCCACCTAGCCCACATTATTTTTTAAATGCTAGAATATTGACTATAATATTTCTTGGAGATGTTGTTTGAAGGGAAATAGATATCAATCCCTCACACCTAATTTTTTTCTTGATGAGACCTTATTGTTTTCTTGAGATTTCAAATATCATTTTGTTTTGTGAGTATAGATGTATATGCTTGTTGAAATGCTCTTTTTAAGTTGATTATAATGAATAAATTTTCTAATTTTGTAAAGATTTAATATGGTTTTTAATTCTCCAAAAAAATTATTTCTTGCTTTTTAGTTGTTGAAAGATGACAACTATTTTGCATTGAAGATAAAGTTGAAGATTCACCTTGAATTTGAATATATGTGGAAAATGGTATTTGGAACTATACAAATGCATGTAATTGATCCCAACAAACAAAGAAAGTTCAATTAAGTTAAGCAAAAATCCTAATTGATCATAATGTTTGGCATAACTACTAATATCCAACCATACATTTGTGGCATAGTAACTACTAAGGATTCATGAGATGGTTGAATCCAAGTGTAGACACCTAATTTTGTGCATATCCATCCATTGTAACCTTGGGGTATTAGTATTATCTCCTAATTCCCATAATTCATAATAAACACTTTCATTGGTACAAGCTCAAAAAAATAGTTTTCCAGTGAGTGCAAATACACCCATAACCAACAACCAATTTAGCTCAAATTTGGGCATTACAAAGTCACACCTTTTTACAACATTAATACTTGCTAAAACATTATTAAAAATTGCATAAAGATATCTTCATCAAAATAAGCTTGAAAAGAGATCTCAAAAAATTATTCATGTCCATACTCCTATAGTAGTGGTCATCTTGAGATCACACAATAAATCAATCCAAACACATCATGCACACAACCCAAATTGTCGTGGATCATCTCTTGCAATAACCAAATATTATGGTCCCTTTCATCCAGGATGACTAAAACTTTAGGCCCTCTTTTATCTGTGATGGCTATTGTCATAGGCATTGTTTCATCCATGGTGACTAATGCCACAGACTCCTTTTCATCTACGATGATTAACATTGTGGATCCTTTTTTATCTATGGCGGCTAATACTATGGATTTTTTTTTATCATGGCGACTAATGCCATGAATCCCTTCTCATCTGCAATGACCAATGGCATAGAATATTTTGCATCCATTATGACCAACTCATGGATCCATTATTGATCATAATGAATAACATCGTGGACCTCTTCTTGTCCACAACAACTAACTCCAATGGACCCTTCATCTACAACAATGAAATGCCACATACCCTTGACAACCCCCCTTCTTTGAATTGTGGTCAAATGCATCTGAAACCTCCATATGTATAATTTTTTACCAAGATATATCTTAACACATGCTCAATGTATGCTTGACACACTCCTGGCTAGGCACATCTCGACTGTCATGCTTGCATTCGTCAAATTGATTGGCTAAGTCAACAAGAGTGTATTTTATCTATCCCTCATTACTTAATTTTGAAGTTTTTAGCACAAACAAGTCTGAGTTCAATTTAGGTGTATTTGTAGTCACTCAAATAATTCAAATTCTAACCTACATTTACATAGCAAGCCAACCATGTTGTGCTCACCAGTAAATACATTTACTATCTAGTCCAAGCTTAACTCTATGAGACCACTTGAACCAAACATATTTTCTATTCTAATTCATTAATTAATCAACCAACATTTGTCATGATGTTATCTTGTTGAATAACCTTTAGCCTATGCCTAGGCACATCTCAAAATTAACCATATTTTATCGTGGTATAATCCCATTGGCCAATTATGCCAAGCACCTCCTGATGTGGTGTCACATCATTCATCGGCCAGATCCACTCTAAATAGACTAATCCTGCCTAATGCAATAATGGATAACCTACCAACTTTCCTTCGAAATGACTCCAAAAGCCTTTATAAATACTACCCCTATGATAGCATAAAATACAAATTATATGTTAACAAAGTGCTACTAGGTTTTGCATATGCTAACAATATTATTTCAATATTGTTAATGACTTAACTTGTCGATAATAGTATTCCATATTTAGTATAGCTTCATCTTCATCTCATCCTTTTGACATGAAGTATCTCTAGTTTGGCCACCTTATGGATATAGCTCATCGAGAATGACCTTAATGGATAAAATATGAGACTCTCTCTTGCTCTCTTGAATGTAGAATGTCTATTTTTTGTCTCTTTTTCCTTCTATTTCTCTTTTGACCTTGTTCCACGTCTATCTTAAGAAAAACATCTATCCTTCACCTATTATCAAACTATTGTTAACCATTGTATTAGTGATTGTTGATCCCTTTTGGATGACATTATTCCATTCTTTATCTCCATTGAAAGTGCTACACAATTAACTTTGGCATTCACATTTGCATACCTTACTCGCTTGTTGTTAGTTTTTGGTTTACACTTGTTACATCACACAACATTCAATTTTTTTCACAATTAATGGTTACTTTACCTATTCTAATTATATGTTACATATTTTCTTAATAAATTCTTATGATTTTTCTTCTTAAAAGGGATAGGGTCTATGCAGACAAATGAAGGAACTTATTATTTTTCTTGGATCTCGGTAGACCCCTTAACACTAATCACTATTTTTTTTTTGCTTGCATTTTGTTTATTTGTTTTGAAGGAATCTATTGCATCACTCAGAGTGTGACCAGATCATTTGGAGCCCATGTACCTCACAATGAGCCCACCTACTAACCATATATGGGTGTACTAATTCCATGCCCTATTATTTCTTGTTATTTTACAATATAAACCTATTGATCTATCTTGCACAACCTGGGTTCTTGCTATTTTCTATCTTATCACATTTATAAGGTACGTAAATGAACCTAGCATAGGCTATGCACAAAAAACAATATCTCATTTTTTATTCTAGACTTGAAATGCATGTAGTTGCACTAGGATAAACTCCTACCTATTGCATTTCTATCTTTAAAATTTTGCTTTAAAAAGGAAAAAGGAGAGTCTTTCAGTTTTTAGATCATGTGAAAGTGAAAACCATATAACATAAGATCTGTATTTTTATTAGTATTAGGCTTGCAAGGTTAAGATAGGGATCTTAGGAGCTGATTCAGGCAACAACGACGACAACTTTGAAGGATTTGAAGCTTGTTGAGTCAGGCGGTAGTGACGATGACAACTTTAAAGGGTTTGAAGCTTGTTGAGTCAGGTGACAACAATGTTAGCTTTGAAGGGTTTGAAGCTTGTTGAGTTAGGTGACGATGGTGATGACAACTTTGAAGAGTTTAAAGCTTATTGAGTTAGGCAGTGATAGTGACAATGATTTAAAGGGTTTGAAGCTTATTGGGTTAGGTAACGATGAATTTTAAAGGATTTGAAGCTTGGGAAGGAATCCATATCAAAATCCACATTTGAGATATATCAATCACAATATGAATGAAAAAATTTTCTTCAATTTTTTTTGTAAATATAAATATTTTAGAATTCAACATTTTTCTTAACATTTTTCTAGAGTAACTTTCATAATACCAAAATTTCATTTGTATTGTCTACGCATTGCATCATCTTAGCAAAGTAATTTTTACAATTTTTTTTATTATAATAGTATGTTTTACTAGTTCTAGATTGTTAAATTCCTTTTTGAAGCATAAGTGCAACTACAAGAACTATAATAAATACTATAGCAATCTCAAAAAGTTGAAAGTTTATGATTACATCTTATCAAAAAATATATGCTTAATAACTAAACTATGGGTCTTTATATAATACAAATGAAATTCATTTTAATCCCAAATAGCCAATTAAAAAAATATTTTATCATTTTAATGAGATATGAAAGGAATCTCATTCATAATGATATTTTAACAAATCATGATGGTATTATTTTAATAAATAGTTTAGAAGTTTCAAAAAGTTAAAATTCTAATCCATATTTTATCCCATAATCCAACCAACAACTCAAATAATCCATTCAACAATGAAGTCCATTTGATATCATCTTTTTCTACTTCAACATACAAAACTTCTACTTGCATCATGAAATCATAGTCCGCTTTACCAAATATGGACTGCTAGTTTTCTCTAATACCTATCTATCTATCTAATGCATGATCTATAAATGGATCCCATGAAACATTTTATAATCCTCTAGAACATTATTTTGAATTTGATCCTTTTATATCTTTCTTGTGAGCTTCAGCTAAACTTACTACTTGTAACCATTGAAAAGAGAATTTAACTTCAATGATCCTCTATTAAAACCCTTCTCTTGGCTAGCATGTTTGCACATTTGTTTCCTTCCTTTAACATATGTGTAAACATGACTTCTTCAAACTTTGTAACAAGGTCTTGTATTATCATAATGATCTCTTGTATGTTCCATGGTGCCTTTACTTTCCTGAAAATTTACATTTATTATTATTAGTGAATCACCTTCAATCCATACTATGTCATTTGATTGCATATTGTTAATCCTTTCAAAATTTCCCAAGCTTTAGCTTCATTATTTATCTTAAATCTAATATCGAAAGAATAATGTGACAAAATATCATCCTTAATATTTCTAATTATTCCTCCTCCTTGTCCTCGATTTTTTTTAAGCTCCATCAAAATTAAATTTAACGAACTCTACTTATGGCGGTTTCCACTTTATATATATAGTCTTCCTCAAAGTTTAAATAAATATAATTTAAATAGTGTTTAAGGGGACAACGCAATGGTTCAGGCTTTGGCTTTTCTTCGAAAGGTCCAAGGTTCAAACCGTGACATGGACGAGTATGTGAGGGATGGGTGTGTGGTGACTGTGTGTTAAATTCTCTATTGATAAGCATAGCTCTCGAATTTACGAGGGGTCATGGTTGGGAGGAGACTGTTCAAGCCTATGCATTATGCATTGGTCGTAGGGGTTTCTCACACTAACCAAATCAAAATAAATATATATAATTTAAATAGATTTTTTTTTTTAATTTAATTTTTTATATAATTAATTATTTTTCCAATTGATTATATTAAATTGACATAGGTCGATTTGCATTAAATAATGATGTAATTCTTATATAATTAACTGGTTTTTTCAATAGAATTAAAATGAACCCCATCTATATTACATCATAACCATATAATGATATTGAAAATAGCTTGATAATTATGCATCATTTGGTAACATTTGGACATCTCTTTCCTCAAAAGTTGAGGAATCTAACTAACTTTGAGAAATATAATGAGATGAACTAATATTACTTGAGTATTTAATTGATTTGTTTTAAATCATATAATTAAAAATATATAATGTTTAGTTTAAGAAAACCCACCAAGGTTCAATTGTTAGAGGTGTTATAATGAATGGCTTAATGATAAGACTTTAGAACTACAAATATGAGATTCAAGGTTCAAATCTAACAAGAATAGAGTTGTATGCAATATTTTGGTAATCATAGTTTGGTTGAACAATAAGATACTTTTTTAGAGTTGTTTCATATAACCTCCAATTACATGAACTTTAAAAACTACTTTACTTTATTTATAATTTAATCAATACTTCTTATACACATATATTGTAGGGTTGAACCTAGGTCTCATCATCAATAATGCAAGTGGTGTCCTTACCAGTAGACCATATGTGGATAAAACTACTTTACTTTTAAATTTATTCTAATATAGTTCCCAAGGGCTAGGTAGATTGGTAGTTGCTTGTCTGACCAGACACTTATTAAGAAGACACCCAGGTTTAAACTTTGGGGTAATCTATTTGTAAAGGTAGTCGTTTGATTTGAATCTTTTGAGTGTGCACTAGTTCAATAACGACGGTACAAATCTTGAGCAACCAGTGAACCCCCTCACATCGAGTCAACAACAAGGTAGAATAAGTTTAGTGAGAACAATCCCTATAATTTAAATCTTGTACTTAATAGTTCGTAAAAATAATGTGATTATAACGAACTCTTAGAAATAAAACAATATATATTTATTCTAATATTATTATATAGTTTATCAATCTAACACAATAATATAATATGAATAAGTCTTTGAAAAAATCAATTATATTTCACATATGATAAGTAATTATATTCTTTTATATTAAAATTTATTATAATTATTTATTATATTCTTGTGTTAACTCTATCATTTCAATATAATATGAATTTAATTTGTTTACTATTTTCCCCCAAAATATCATCGTCATAGAATAAAGTATGTTGGTCACAAATGCATGTGCACTCCTCCCATTCTGTCATGTAAAGTTAATTTCTTATCACCAATGAGAGTGTAAAGGTGATCTTAATTTTTAAGGCTTCTTTTATGTTTTTAACTCATCCAAATGATAACTCACAAGTTTAATAATACACCTTATTAAAATTATGGGTTTAAAGTAATTGGTTAAATAAAGATGAATTTTAATTTTTGAAGAGATATTGTAATGATAAAAGAGTTTTTTAATAGGCATTCAAGTTCAAGACCTAAGTTTAATTTATAGAAAGGATTCAAGACCTAAGTTCAATTCATAGAAAATATTCGAGACCCAAGTTCAATTCATGGAAAGGATTCAAGACCCAAGTTCAATTCATGGGAAGAGTGACCCGTGTTATACCCTATTTTTTAACCTTTGAAAAAAATATAAGATAAAATTTAATAAAAAAAAAAAAATTGAAAAAAAAAAAAAAAAGAAATCAGAGCTATGCTTATTAACAAGGGATTAACACACAACTACACACATTGCGATCTGAACCTTGGATCCTTTAAAGAAGAGTCAAATCCCAAAGTATTGTGTTGTCTCCTGGGACTTGTTTAGAATTTTTTTTGTTTTTTTTAATTTATTTTACCTAGTGGAATCGGTAACCACCACGATGATCCGGGTAAGTTGTCCATCTTTTAAGGCTATCACAATATTTTGTGTTGTCTGCTCCAAAAGCCATCACACAATAATTTGTGCAGTCTGTCCTATAACCACTATGTCACAATCATTTTAAATCTTTTATACTGCTGAAAGCATTAGGAAAGGGACAAGTGTTCAGTTTTAGTGAGACTCGAGATTTGAATCTTGGATGTCCGCCCCTTACGAGGTTTAGTTAAACCAATTGGTTTACACCTCAGACCTAAAAGAGTTTATGATAAACCAGTATGGTTTGAACTAGAGTTGCATGGATCCACAACGTACAAATCACGTTCTTCAACTGGTTGCCTCACACCAACTCGGCTACGCACTCATCCTTTTATAAATAATATTATTTTTCAATGAGTTTACATACATGTTTTTATGAGGGGTCATGGTCCCTCATACTGAGTGAGGTTTGAACCTTGTAAACTTACAATATAAATAAAATCGAGTCAATAAATCCATTATATAATCCAAACATAATATTCTACCACTTATGAACCTTGTAAACTTACAACTTGCTTATCGTAGGCGATATGATTTAAACCGGAGTTCAATAAATCCATGATATGGATCACAGATCACAATTAGTTATCTCACACTAATTCGACTATTCATTCATCCTTGAATTATTTTTATATTAATAAAATAAATTTAAAAAAATTTAAGGATGAAAAATCAATATATATTAAAGGTTATTCACCTCATAAATTTTAAACTAGTTATAAATAATGAACATTGAGTTTGATAATCCATTTAAATCTACAAAAATGCATGGGTTATAATAAGTAAATAAGTTACATTGAACTATTAATCAATTTTAACTAACAATTCTGGGTCCCTAAGTAGTATTATTTTATCATTAAATATTCAAACAATAAATCTAACTAAAATTATCATATGAGATTCAATTTGGTTTATTTTCTTATTAAGTTATAATCAACAATTTATTATAGTTGGGTTTCATTTAATATAACAACTAATAGTATTTTTAATTATATTTGGTTTATTATTCATATGTCAAGAAGTATTTAAATTAAATATTAATTTATTTATTTCATGCTTAGTATATAGTCTAATAAGATTTTATGTGTAGATATCCAATTTTAAATGCATTCTCAAAGTCTTCAAACTTAGCAATGTCTTCATAAGTTAACTAATCAGGCATCCAAATCAAGTCAATTATCTCAAAGATCAATATAGAAACACTTATTGCTTTAAAAGCGAAAGCATTAGGACTTGAGTGATAGTGTCAACAACTCTTCTATTCCTTGGTAGTGATTTTACAAAACTTTATTTTTTTAACATATCCTGCCTAAATTACTCAACAACAATAATCTTGATATTAGCATTCAGATCATTAGTTCCACAAATGCTATGATTATCAGACCGTAAAAGGGAAAAGGTAGATAGTTAATACCTTCCAAGTAACCCATAAAAAATAGATCTAATCACATCAGTTTGATCTGGTCTTAGCAAAATTTTAAAGATGCAAAACTTATCTTTGTTATCTTACATCCATTAATTTCATATTGAACCCATTTTGAAAACTTACCTTCAAACAATCCCATCAAATTCATCCAACCACCCTCCAAGTAACCATGGATTCATATAAAGGCAACAATTGGGAAGCCAAATTATAATGAACTTTTGAATATAGCAAAGCCTTGTCAAATTAAATGTGTATTTTATGCATTTGTGAAGTTCTCAATCAATAAGCCAACTCATCTACTTCATAACAACAAGGGGATATTAATTAAGGCTCTTGAGGCTACATGCTTGCTTAAATTTTATCACTATCTTCATCTTGATGTTTTGTAATCATTTGATCATTGCACACTAAATTTGTTTATTTCTCACACTTTCCTTTACTTATCAGATTGCATCATTAGTTTACATCTTTTATTATCAATTAAACTATTATATTGTCTCCATCAAGATCACGTACCTCCTGGTTAGGGATCCTCACTTAATTAGTTGAAAAATCATAAGTCTCTTGTTCAAACACTTTCACCCGCCCTCTTGATAGTCCCTCCTGTCGCAACCTCTCACCATTTGACCCTACCATATGTTCCATATCATAGTCTGCACTTGTCCTCGTGCTTCCCCCACCACTCGTCGTACCTCCGCCCATGCTCAGCCGCCTCCGTTCAGCCACTACCACCTTGTTCCCCTCTCATCCCTTGTGTCCAGCCTCGTCTAACCGTGTCGATCATCTGCACCTCGTGCCTCGTGCCTATGCCTTGATTGTCCTTTCCATTGCCTGTACCTCCACCCAACCTTGTACCTTGTGTCGTTTGTCTCTACCCGACCCTACCGCAGAACACCGCCACAAAAAAATAGACACCAAATTTTGCATAGTTGTGAAAAACCCTAATCTTGCAATTTTGCTAAAATATTACACAATTTTTGCTAAACATTGCCAAAATTTGCCTCTAATATAAATTTTGCGAAGACTTGTTGCTATTGCAAATTCTTGCTAAAAATTGTCAAGGCATTGAAAATTCTCGCTAATTCTGCCACTTACAAAGGTTATAAAATCTCCAAAACCTAACCGAAATGGCCGATGGAAGAATATATCATGATACCAACCTAATTTTGCTACTTAATCTCGCCCACCTACGTCAAATCACATCAGTGCATGTATATAAAATTCAATTCCAAGATATCTCCAATCGCATCACAGGGTTGGATGAATCAGTCCTCATAAGTGGGTTCATCAATGGATTGAAAGAAGAAATTAGAGTGAAGATCATGATGTACACTCCTCACACCCTATAGGAAGCTATTGGATTAGCCTTGTTAGCTAACGATACATTCAATGTTCAACGTCAACATGGGGAGCAACCTATTGATAAATCGACATTCACGCATACTATTCCAAAACACAAACCCTTGCCAGTTAAGTACCTTAGCCTACAAGAAATGGAGGAGCGACGAGCGAAAGACCTCTGCTATACTTGTGATGAGCAATTTGGGCCCCTTCATTGTTGTGCTACACAAACATTGTATTTATTCCATAAAGTTGATCCCTGTCTCTCCATAGAGCAAGCAGATGAGGTAGTTGTGTCCGAAGCGACCAGTGCACCTACTCACATCAATGAAGAAGGTGAGGAAGATGTGCATGACATGACCCAAGCACCTGACCATAACAATGAAGGAAATGAGGTCAATTTTTTGAAAGTGCTCGATGCACCACGAAATGATGAGGTAGACATCCATGCAGTAAATAATGAAGGCAAGACATACACTCTCAACGAACTACACACAAGTTCATCACCAATAGTGAGTTCTCATCGTATAGGTAGCCTGATTCAGAAAGGAGGCAAAATAGTGAGTGCACCTTTATTTTCCCTTCATTCTACATAGGAAGAATCGGCTAAAGCGGAAGCCTACCATCATCACAATTCTCCTAAGGAAAATTTTACTATTTTTCCTGGAAATCCCCCACTAACACTCCGACCTTCACGATATCCTTGCCTTCAGAAAAGTGACATCAAGATAGTACAAGAAATTGCACAAATTCAACTTGGAAAACAAGCAACGAAGCTCCTTACTTTGAGCTTTGAGGACAAAGCTCTTTTAAGGAGGGTGGCATGTTAGGATTCTAATCCTAACCATCATCCTAGTCACTTATTTGTTAATTAGTTATTACTCTCTTTCACAAAGTTGTGACCCTTGGTCACAACTCCACGCACATAGAAATAAGCACTCAACTTGGTGTAATTTATCATCAATCAAATATATATTCATTTACATTTCATTGGGTGGTCTTCCTCCAATTTAACAGCGATTCCTTTATAATAGCGATTCATTTCTTATTTCTACATTTTACCTTATTCCTTCGATCGGTGTCCTAACATGGGGTTCCTCAAACACTTCTGAATGGTGCATCAAAACTGGTGGTAACACTTTGGTATCTTCTTGTTGTTCCGTAGGAGAGTAAAAAAATGAGTGTGTAGTCACCTTTTTTCCTTGTTTTCAGATAGGTTTTACCATGTGGTGAGAACTCACTATTTATGAGGAACTTATGGGTAGTGTTTTTAGAGTGTATGTCTGGCCTTCATTGGTCACTTCTTGTATGTCTACTTTATCTTTTCTTGGGGCATTGATCACTTCTTGTACATCGACCTTATTGCCTTTAATTTTATGATCAGGTGCTTTGGTCACTTCATGCATATCGACCTCATTGTATTCATGGTTGTGATTAGGTGTTTAGGTCATTTTTTTCTCATATTCCTCATCTTTTCCCTTTGTGGATTGATAAGGATCAACTACCTTCAATAAATACAACATTTGTGTAGTGCATTTATGATGGGGTCCAAATTGCTCATCAAAAGTGTCATAGAGGTCTTTCGATCGTTGTTCTTTCATCTCCTAAAAGCTAAGATGATTAATTGGTAAAGTTTGATTACATTTTGGGGCGATGTAAGTGTTTTGTGATTTCCCCATAGGTGGTTTTCCTAATCAACATTGAATATTGAGTTTGTCTTTGACTAATAAAGCTAATCCAAAAGTCTGCATCAGGGTGTAGGGATTTAATATTTCCACCTCCTTCCTAATCTGGTCCTTTAATCCACTGATGAAGCAACTTATGATAAACGATTCATCTAACTCAGATATGTGATTAATGAGATCCTAGAACTGAGTTCGATACTCATGCATGGAAGTGTTGATGAAGGGTGGTGATATTAATCGGTGAGAGCATGCTGAGATTGTGAGATCTTCCTTCATCTGCCATGTTGATAGTTTAATATTGTTGCAATATTAAAAAAAGAGCATATTTATACAAAATATTGATAGAAGGTCCTCCAATTGAAATTTGAATGATCTATGGTGACAATTAGAGGATAAATTTTGTTTTTTTGTTTGTAAAAAATTCAAGATTTTCCAAAAAAATTAAATTTGTGGTAAAATTTTTGAATATAGTTGGCTCAAATATTTATTTTTAGCGACTTTAATTTTGATTTGATCCTTAAAATGGTTAGTGAAGAACACAAGCTTATACTGAGAGGGGGGGTGAACTGTATAGCACCCAATTTTTAATTTCTTTCCAAACCAATATCAATTTTTCCTTAATTTCAATAACCAAATATAGCAATGTGCATTAATAACATAGATAGCAATAGTAAACAAGTGCACAAATCACCACGCACAATTGGGACACAAGATTTAATGTGGTTCCCCCAATGTGGGGTACTCCATAAGATAATATCCTTATAATATTTCACACAAAAATAAGGATCCTTATCCCAATACAAATGATTACTTTGATTTTCTCAAAGCTAGGCAATACACTGATCTTCTCAAGTAGGCAATCCACTGATCTGCTTCAACAAGCTCACCAAGAACTTGTCCAAAAATGCTCTAGCAAGCTCACTAAGAACTTGCCCAAAATTGCTTCAACAAGCTCACCAAGAACTTGCCCAAAATTTGCTATAGCAAGCTCACTAAGAACTTGCCCAAAACTACTTCAGAAATCTCACCAAGAACTTGCCCAAAATATGCTCTAGCAAGATCACTAAGAAATTGCCCAAAACTGCTCTAGCAAGCTCACTAAGAACTCGCCCAAAATATTCTCAACAAGCTCACCAAGAACTTGCTCAAAATATGCTCAACAAGCTCACTAAGAACTTTCTCAAAATTTGCTCAACAAACTCACTAAGAACTTGCTCAAAACTGATCAACAAGCTCACTAAGAACTTGCTCAAAATATACTCAACAAGCTCACCAAGAAATTTGTCAAAATCTGCTCAACAAGCTCACCAAGAACTTGCTCAAAATATTCTCAACAAGCTCACTAAGAACTTGCTCAAAATCTGCTCAACAAGCTCACCAAGAACTTGCTCAAAATCTACTTAACAAGCTCACCAAGAACTTGCTCAAAATTTGCTCAACAAGCTCACCAAGAACTTGCTCAAACATCTACTCAACAAGCTCACCAAAAACTTGCTCAAATTTTGTCCCAAATATGTCCCAAAAGCCTTCTCAAAGGCTCAATCAATCATACACAAAAACTGCCATAAATATGTCCACAAATCTATCCCAAAAGCCTTCTCAAAGGCTCAACCAATCATGCTCAAGTAGCACTCAAATCTCATCCACAAATCTATGTAGGCAAGGCTCAATGATGAATTCAACAATGAATGGCAATGCACTCTACAATGGATGACAACAATGATCCACAATGATCTCAACTCAAATAAATCTCAACTCAACTCAAGTCAATATTAACTCAACTCAAATATTATAGAAGCATAAAGAGAATTGTTAGAGACTCAATATGTTCTAATCTCAAAGCTCAATCTCAACTCAAATCAAAATTATAGAATAGTTTGTTTCATGGAACTTGAACAATCACATCACTCAATCACTTGACTAGGCTCAATCAACTCAACTCAAAAAATTACCACAAGGGACAACTCTTTATCACAAAACCCTAGTCCAAGCATGTATCAACCAACTCAAATATTTCCAACAATGCTCAACCACAAATCTCACATAACAATGATACTCATGTTCTTTTCTATTTCAAGTTCTTTGCATAACAAATGGGCTTCAACAACTATGCTTATAAAACAAGGTTTAAACACAACTCTCAAACCAGAAAACCTTGAAGCATTCAACCAACCACTTTATAAAAGGAAATCACAATCAATCCTTTTCTATCCAATGATATTTTAGAAATCAACCACCATAAACAAAGTCAATGGAGAATATTGCTCATACCTTTTGATGCCTTATTGGATGTCCACTAAATCTGTCACACTCAACAAACTTATTTTTCAACTTTCAACAAGGGTTAGAGATCATGATTAATATCACAAAAATAATATCTAAATAACACCTTATCACTCCTACTCAATAAGATACAACATGTCCCCTCATGAAAGAATTAATCACCCTTGAAAAAGAACAAAACAACCTTCACTTTTGAACCCTTTTAAAAAAACAAAAATATCTCTTTACATACACCTTATTTCTCCCTCTAAGAAAGTTAATCAAATAGCCCTCAAAATAAGCTTTCCAATGATATATAACATTATATACTTTCAAAAAGGAGGAACACCAGAAATATCTCTTTTTCTAAACATGCATCACAACCCTTATTCCTCCTAGGGCAACTTTAGAAAAATAAAATATATTAAAAAATTATTAACTTGCCTCTGTCCTTGACAGGATTCGATCTCGTGACATATCCTTGCTCAACACCTTAACCACAACCAACCTAATGTTGGGCCACATGCCCTTATGTGTCCAAAGGGACACGAACAAAAACTTATATCATAAACTTCTACACCCTTCGAAAAACTTAACAGCGCTTCGAGCGCTTCAACAAAGAAAACAACCATGGTGGGAATCGATTGCAAGACCTCCTGTGTAACACATAGCGCATGAACCACTTGGACAAATATATCTATGCGTCTTATTAAACTCTGTGAACAATTTTTCAATAGACCAAAGTCACACTTCTCTCTCTTTTTACAATTCATTCCCCAATCGAAGGCATTCGAAAAATAAGCGTTGGGGGTCATAGAGTCTAAGCTTTTGTTGGCATATATATATGCCTTTCCTCTTTCTTTAGATGTCAGTGCTATAAATTAATATAACCTTTCCTAATTTATTTGGTCAGCGCTATAATTAATATATTTAATTTTAAAATTAAAATTTAAATTTTAAATAATTTAAAATTTAAACTAAATATTTAAAATTAAATATCTCCATCATGGAGGCACCTTTTTTTATGAAACCAAAAGCCCACCTAGGTTTTAAGAAAAACCCATTTCAAATCTGCCATCCATGGTTTTAAATAAAACCTTTTATTTTGTCTGCCTAGGTTTTCATAAAAACCCTGTACATATCCATACTCTCCAAAATATCATAAATGCTTATTTATGAAATGCTTTGGCCACCAAAACTCAATGTGATCCATGCGACATCAATGATCCATGTGACATTAATGACAACATAAAATAACTCAAATTGCCAACAATCTTCCCCTTTTTCATTGATGGCAACACCTCTAATGCAAAAACCACAATCACTACAAAAACCATCTTTGAGAATCAAAGCTGCTCCCCTGACTCAATACTCTCTATGGAGGATGCTCCCCTAACTCAATGCTCTCTTTGGATGCTGATACCCCTAACTCAATGCTCTCCCCCTTACTCAAATCTCTCCCCCTTTGACATCAATGGCAAAAGGGACACCTATGGGGCTAAAATATATGACTCTTTAGCTTAGCCCCCTCACCACCTTCTCTCTTGAGGTGATTAATTTTGGGGTGGGAGTACTTTTACTCCCATATTACATTTTTTATTTCCTCTGTCAACTTCCTTCCATATTTTTTTGATATCCTTCTCTTGATGAATTACTTGATCTTCTTGTCTTGAACTTGTTTGGAATTGAGTCCTACACCATTTTGCAATATGTCCAAAGTTATTGCAATTAAAACACTTGATATTGTAGCATTTGGATGGTGCCCATATCTTGAATTCTTTCTTGAAATAATTTCCATATCCATTCCTTTCCTGAACCCTGTATTGTGAAGTTTTGTTTTCATGACCATTATGACCATGACTTCTAATTTGTGTAGCTCTAAAACCAAAACCATGTTACTCATTTTATTTGCACTGAGAAGCTCTATGACCAATCCTGTTGCATAAGAAGCAATGTCCATGAAAATCATACCTTCTTCCTTTGAAGTTTCTTCTAGAAAAATAAAACTTCTTTGATCCATGGATCCTACAGTGTATAGCCCTGTTTCCAAATCCATTACAAGAAAAACAATGTCCTTGAAAAGTCCTTTGTTCATGCCTTGGTTCCTCATACCTTTCTTGACCATTATCCTTATGATAATTTTCAACTTGTGCATTGCATCCTTGAACCTTCTTTGTAGTATCTAAATCCTTAGTTTCTTCCTTGCTTTCCTCTTCAAGAATTTCTTTTCCTTTTGAACTTGATCCACCTATCTCAAAACAAGATCCAAACTGAATATTAGGAGCCATAGGAACTTTGGAACTTTCTTCATAAAACTTAGGTGCTTCCTTGCTTTCATTTTTTAGAACTTACTTTCCTTTTGAGTGTGATTTCCCAAACCTAAAATATGAGACCTTTGGTGCTTTGGGACCTTGTAGCACCCTAAAATTGGCGCAGTAAACCCTTAGTAATTACATTTACTCTAGTAAATAATTCAAATTCAAATTTTAACCTCCCAAATCGCCCGTTAACCATCGTGTAATCCATTTCCTCCTTTCCCACACCATTTTTAGAGGTTGTTTTTACCGTTTGACGATATCGTTGCCGATCAGATGATATCGCCTCAGATCTGACAATTTTGTCTGGGCTAGGACGTCCAGATGATCTTGTCCCAAAATTGATTTTGCATAATTAGCTTCTGTTCCAACGACATCTCTAATTTGGGCAGAAGCGTGTCTGCATCGTTAGAGACCCTTCCCCATTGGAGATCTCCCAAATAGGGATGATATCCAACCTCCTAACCTCCCTCCTAAGCTTATTTAATCCTAAGCCCTCCCCTTAGCACCCCCTGGCTGAAATTCTCTGAAAACTGACTTCACACGCATTAAGATATCTCAAATTATTGTTTGCATTAGTTCTATTCAAATTTTGTTGTAGGTACCTTAGTGTTTTTTAGCTGGAGCAAGCTTACATCGTCGCAGATGATCCTGTTCAGATCGGAGGTGATCCTGTCGAATCAGAGATGATTTCGTACCAATGCAAGACGATTTCGACTGCAGTCAACATTGAGGCAATCAGTGCCTAGAGTTTGCTTTTCTTCATTTCTTTTTCTGCTGTTTTATTCTGCAATTAGCTAGCTTATTTATTATTTTATGTTATTCTGCATTTTGGAGTTCACCCATGTAGCTTTAAATGCATAATTAAGTCATCAATTGCCATTAAATCATCGTAGTACACTCGTATTTTGTTCATTATTATCATGTTAATGTTATTGCTATCATTTTACACTGTTTCCCTCTGTTAGAATAGTTGTATTTTCTGTGTTTTGCACCTATTTCTCTGTTTGCAGGTCTCTAACGAATTCGTCAGATCTCAGACGATCTTGTCAGATCTCAAACGATTCTGTCAAATTCCAGACGATCCTAACTGCTTCAAGAATCAAAATCTTCATCAGACATCTAGATCAGGTATTTTCTTTTAATATTGCTTAATTTCTCTGTTTTCTGTCTTAATTATGTTTTTTTGTATTCATTTAATCTGCATCGTCATATAGAATAACTTAGACGCATTTTGGCCAAACCTAGGACATGGATGTTTAAGGATAAAAATGAACACATAAAACACATTCCCAACCTAGGCATGGAAACTGCCATTAAATGTTTCCTGGTGAACCCACCATCCGTCAAAAAATCACCATAATACACCTCCCTTGAGAGGCGGGACCTTTGCAAGGCCTCTCAGTCCGAGGTACCGCGCCATCCTTTTCACATCCCCCTTCCGGGCACGGATCCTATAGCCTGAAGGTAAGGGTGTGAAAAATTTGGAGCGATACATTTTGGTGAACCCGACGTAGATCGAACACGCAACCTTATGATCTGGAGTCAACCTTGTGGGATATGCTCGGTGTTATTTTACCAATGAATATATTAAAGCTAAACCCATAATGCTTAAAATGGGATATAAAGGGAAAGGCTTGGGACCTTTCCAAAATGGCATGAAAGAACCTTTCGAGGTAGAACTGTGGCCTGCTCACTGTGGTGTGGGCCTATTTCCTAGTAAGGGTCAACCCTTTCCTTTTGAAGATGACGATCACCTCATATATTATCAAGATTATTTGGATAGGCGTGATGATTTGCCTTTAAAAAATCAGCCATTTACATGTAACATGCTATCCATAGCTTACCCTGAAATGATTGCTGACCCCGATGAAGAGTTGGAAGGAGATATCTTCCACGATGTATCCGTTGAAGAGATGTTACACAATGGATTTTATTTTGATGGTTCAATACCAACTATAGCCCAACTTGAGGCCACTACTCCTCAAGATGAATTATCCAAATTAACCTTACAAGAATTACAAGAATTGGGCGTTTCACCCGCCCCACCTAATTTTGAAAGAGATCTACACATGGAGGTAAAAAACGTCATTAAAATTAATATTGGACTGAGGATAGTCCTCACATAATCAATATTGGATCAGAATTAAGTCAAGAAAAACAAGAGCAATACATCGCATTCCTTAAAGAATATGAAGATGTCTTTGCTTGGACATATGAAGATATGCCAGGTCTCGACCCTTTTGTAGTCATGCATCATCTAGTGGTCCATCCGGATGCTAAACCTGTTAAACAAAAACTTAGAAAAATGCATCCCAAAGTGGCTCTGCTAGTCAAAGGGGAATTAGAAAAACTCTTGAATGTTGTCTTTATACAAGCTATTGATTATGCTGAATGGATCTCAAATGTAGTTCCAATTACCAAGAAAGAAGCCACCAAAGTTAGGGTTTGCACAGATTTTAGAGATATTAACGTTGGATGCCCTAAATATGATTTTCCTCTTCCAAACATGGATCAAATCATTGACTTTATTTCCGGTAGTGGGATGATGTCCTTAATGGATGGATTCTCTGGTTATAATCAGATCATGATAGCTCCTGAAGATCAGGCTAAAACAACCTTTATTACCCCCTGGGGTACTTTTTGTTGGAAAGTGATGCCATTTGGCTTAAAGAACGCAGGTGCAACATATCAACGAGCTATGACTTATATTTTTCATGATATGATGCATGATATCCTACATGATTATGTAGATGATATTATAGCTTGCTCTATTAATGAAGATAATCATTTAGATGATTTGAGAAAAGTTTTTAATCGATTACGAGAATATCTTATTCGATTAAATCCAGCCAAATGCATATTTGGAGTTAAGTCCGATAAACTATAAGGGGTTTTAGTTTCTCTACGTGGTATCGAAATCGACCCTCTCAAGATTGCGGCTATCACTGATATGCCCGCACCTACTAATATATCTGAGTTATGAAGTTTACAAGGTAAGCTTCAAGCCATTCGTCGCTTCATTGATAAGCTGGCGGACAAAACCGGTCCATTTCTTAAACTTCTTAAGAAGGATGTCCCTTTTAATTGGGATGACGAATGTAGAGAAGCTTTTAAAATTCTCAAGCAATACCTCCTTAATCCACCTGTGCTTTCATCGCCTAAACTTGATCGCCCATTTCTCCTATATATTTTAGCTTCAGATTCTGCCTTAGGAGCTATGTTAGCTCAGCTTGATGATGAAAAGAGAGAACGTGCTAATTATTACATTAGCCGAACCTTCATCAGTTATGAAACCCACTATACAACATTAGAAAAACTATGTCTAGCAGTCGTTTTTGCTACGCAAAAATTATGCCATTATATGCTTAGTCAGAAAACTTATGTCATTGCTAAATACGATCCCTTACGGTATCTCATGAGTCGACCTTATTTATCGGGTCGCACAGCCAAGTGGGTTCTTGCTCTAAGCAAGTTTGACCTCACATTCATAGGACATAAGTCTGTTAAGGGTAAAATCATAGCAGATCAATTAGCTGCTGCACCCTTAGAGTCTACCCATCCCCTCATCATTGAGTTTCCTGATGAATGCCTTCAATTAGAGGCAGACCATATTGAACAATGGTCCTTATACTTTGATGGAGCCCGATGCATGAGTGGGGCTGGTGCGGGTATTATTTTAATATCCCCACAAAAACATCTTATTCCTTTGTCCTTCAAGTTAACATTTTCTTTCACCAACAATACTACTGAATATGAAGCTCTAATCCTTGGATTACGAGCTGCCTTGGCGCTAAAAATAAAACATCTATTAGTTTTTGGTGATTCTCAACTAGTTATAAACCAAATTAATGAAGTTTATCATACCAGAGATGATAAACCATGCCCATATAAGGCCTATGTTTTACAATTAATGTCTCTATTTGATCAAGTTACCTTGGAAGCTATTCCTCGAACTTGCAACCGTGCAGCTAATGCTATGGCCACAACTACATCTCTCCTCCCCTTGGAGTTAGATGATGAATATGCTACTATCATTATTCATTGACTCCAGGAACCCGCTTCAAATAAGTCATGCTTAGAACCTTTGGATGTGTTTCTAATCAATGAAACTACTCCGAAACCTTGGTATACAGATATATTTGATTTTCTCCAAAATGGGACTTTCCCTGCCAATTCTAATAAAAACCAGCGTCGGTTATTACGTAGACAAGCAAGTCAATTTGTAATAATTGGCAATACTTTATATAGGAGATCTTTTGAAGGTATCCTATTAAGATGTTTGAATTTACAAGAATCCAAATCAGCCTTGAGTGAAGCCCACGATGGATCTTGTGGAGGACACTTCAGTGGTAGTGTCATTGCTAAAAAGCTCCTTCGGATAGGATACTTTTGGCCTACCATGGAAAAGGATGCACATGATTATGTGCACCATTGCGACAAGTGCTAGAAACATGCTGACCTTGTCCATGCGCCTGCATAAGAACTGCAGGCTATTTCATCTCCTTGGCCCTTTTCAAAATGGGGCTTAGACATTATTAGTAAAATCAATCCTGTGTCATCTGATGGACACAAATTCATCATAACCGCCACCGAGTATTTCACGAAGTGGGTTGAAGCTATGCCTTTAGCTTCCTACACTGGCACACAAGTCTCTAAATTTATTTTTAATCAAATCATTTGTAGGTTCAAAATTCCTGCAAATCTCATCTTTGACAATGGAACTTGTTTCAAAAATAAAGATGTTAAAAAATTATGCCAAAAATACAAGATTCAACATCGCTGGTCCACTCCCTATTATCCTCAGGGTAATGGTCAAGCAGAAGCATCTAACAAAACCTTAATCAAAATCCTTAAAATATTGGTCAATAAAACTGGCCGTGACTGGCACATTCATTTATATCCGACCTTATGGGCTTATCGAACTAGTGTTCGAACCCCCATAGGAACTTCACCATTTGTTTTGGTTTATGGTGCTGAAGCCATTTTTACCTTTGAATTAGAAGTTCCTTCTTTAGCTCTGCTACTTCAAAATACCAAAGTAGGAGATGAATATCAAGCTAGTAGACTCAGTCAGCTAGAACTCCTAGATGAAAAACGCATCAATGCTTTAGAGCATCTCCGTGCCTACCAAAACAAGCTTAAAGGATCATATGCTAAAAAAGTTTGTCATCGATCCTTTGAGATCGACGACCTTGTTTTAAAAGAAAATCAAAAAAATACTAATGCAACTAAGGACCTTAAAGGTAAATTTGAGCCCAACTGGCTTGGACTAAATTTGAATCAGGAGCATACAAATTATCTACCTTAGACGGTAAAGAACTTAAAGAACCCATGAACATTTTGCATCTTAAACATTACTATGTATAAATTTGGTCATTTCATCCTTAGAATGTTGACTCTTTCTTTCTTCTTTATATTATTTTGGTTTCGAAAGAGTCAAGAATATTGCTGTTTTTTTATTTTCATTATTATTTTTTTGTTTTTGAAAGAATTAACAAGTGCCATAAAACTATCTCTTTTTGGATTTCAGGATGATGGTATAAGTCTATACCTACATATTCTATGCCTAGCGCAAACCATTGTACCAATTTTTATTCCCCATTTATTTAAAAATCATGGAAAACATATGACTTAAATCATTATGTTGTACAATTATGTCTTTTAACAAAAAGAATGCACATTATCACTATTTCATGTCATTATGTCAACCTTCAATTTTGCAATGATGGTATAATTCCTAGGGAATTATCCAAAAATTTTATCACACTTAGGAATTTATGCCTAGAAAAAATCATTTTAAAATTATTTCATGCATACTATTTTTATGAAAATCTGAAAACAAACCATCATCATCATCATTTGCACCATTGCACCAAAGTCTTAAGACAGTCTCTTAAGCACTCTTTTACTTTTTAACAATATTTCTATACTAGGATTAGCTTGACGACCGAGTGAGCGGTGACTCCATGAAATGGTCTATAATAGCGACAATGTCCTTTGAAATTATTGTTAGAAGTCTCTTTTTCTCTTTTATTACATTACATCACAAACAACCAATTTGTTACATCAGATTATTTCATTTAAAATCTTACAGCATGACATTCAAACCATAATATTTCCAATGACGTAATTACATGAATCATCAAATCAATCAATCCAAACATTAAAAACATCATAAAATTACATAAGACACAAGTCATATAATCAAAAACATATCTCATCTCATATATATATCAACAATATATACATCATATCAAAACTGGATTGGTATGCCACAATCTGTACCTCGGCATACTCAATCCTCTATCAAAAAAATAATAAATGCTATCATATCCATATGTACAATGCAATCAATAGTAGCTAGCCTCGAGAGCCCCTCGAGCTCTTAGCCTCATCTCCTCCCCCGCCCTAAGGTGGACGAGGTGGTCCCATCGCAGTATGAGTGGTACTACGAGTCCTAGTCGTCGATCAAGACAAAGTCCTCGACGACCCAATCCTGATCGGGTCAGCAATGTTGGCTGGCAGATGTACCCTCTAACCCTCTGGCACCATCTGGAAGTAGATACCCTGGTAGAACGCAGTTTGAGCAATCGACCGTAATAGCTCCTGAGTGCTCGCCCCTCTGCCCCGTGCTCTGAGGCGTGCAATCTCATCTCTGAGCTGTGTGACCTCAGCTCGATGTTGTGCAACCTCCTCCTATAGGGTCTGCACCTGTGCCTGGAGACGGATTGTCTTCGCTCGGAGAGTCACTGTCTCGCTACTCTCCCCAGTGTCAACACCCTTGCTCTTATCGGGTGATGGTGGCCTCTCTCTCTGTGGAGAAGGGGGTCTCTCCTCCCTCCTCTCCTACTGCTGCGGCCTCTGCTGAGCCTGTGGTCTCCTCAGCTCTCTCCCTCTGTGACCCTGGGCCGCCTCCATAGTCGCCTGGTGCTGCCTCCCTATTCGACACACAACTGCATGAATCGGACCTTGAGCCCTCGTCATTCGAGGAGGGCGGATGCCTGCATACCAGGCATCGTAGCCATTGGCCACACCTACGTCGTCCCCATCCACTGGCTGAATGGGGGCATCATCCGAGTCCTGACTCCAGAAGCGCTACATATCTGGAGCCCCGCTCACTATGGTGTTATCCTAGATAGTCCAAGAAAACTCGTAATCCCTGAGAGATGGGATCCCCTGTTGTAGACCAAACTATCGCAAAACTCGATCATAGCGGTGGAGCTCCACCTCTCCCCTCTCCATCCGCAACCAACAAACTCGCCTGATGCAAGCCAGCTCCTGTCCATCCTCGGCCCACCCTGGGTGCTCTCGCCATGGCCTCCAGGTGATCTGGTTCGAGACAAGGTCATCCAATAGTCTCCAGGACATCGATAGGTCAATCCGCCACTGTGACCCTCTTCGAAGCCACCAGTAGAAAACTCGGGGCCTCTCCCCATCAATCCCTGTCAAAGGAAGCCCTACCGACCTCCGCACTGCAATGTGCTCCTATCACCAAACCTGTAGGAGCGATGTCATAACCAGACATCGGCTGCCTTTGTACACGACCCCATGCAAGATCCTATACAGTCGACATAGAACAAAACTGCCCCAAGAGAATCTGTAGCCATGGTCTCGCATGTCGCAGATCACATTTGCTAAGCACCCATGGTACTCTGCACCTGCTTTGGTGGCACAGCAGAAGTCCACCAACTACTCCAACCAAAAATCGTGTGAGTCTAGATGCCCAGGCATCTAACGTAGCGCCTCGATGTTAACTCCGCCCTTCTCCAGGGCGAAGCTCGGGTCACCACACAACCGCATCATAGCATGGCCCTGATTGGCCGTAGGAGTGATCAACCATCCTTGTATGGGGATTCTTAGAATCCTTCATACATCCTCCAGTGTGGGAGTCATCTCCCCTGTCGATAGTCAAAAATAAGAAGAACCCGGATACCACCTCTCTGCCAGGGTTGTCAGTAGCCCCATGTCTGTGGATACTTGTGGCATTTCTACCACATGCTGTAAGTCGGCTTGTGCCAGCTGATCCTACTCTGCCTGTGTTAGAGCAGCCAAGTCATCTCTCAACCCCCCGTACTTCCATTCTTTGCTCTTTAGTAAACCTCTCTGCAACAACAACAATAAAAAACAAATCATTAATAACAACTCAAGTGATCAATAATGCAAGTTAAAATAAATTCCATTTTACAACTGATGATATCGCCCACTATCGAACGATATCGTCCCACATTTGAGCATAATCATCTCCGATTTCGTAAGCCGAAATCGTCCCTAATTTGATGAAATTGTCCCCCTTTTGCCGATTTCGCCCTTACACGAAATCGGCGAACTTGAGATGATTTCATCGAAATCGGGATGATTTCGTCCCGACGACGTCGACGGCCCAAAAACGGCTGCGATGCTCAAAATTTACTCAAAATTCACCTAAAAAGCATGTAAATTCCAATTAAACAATTCTAAGCTAAGTTTAGACTCTTACCCATAGCCCACGCCAGACCTCTATCGATCTGTGCGTTGTCTCCACCATTTTTGCTTGCAGAGCTCTAAAAACCAGAAAAATGAACAGTAAAAATGAATTAGGGTTTTACCTTATTTTTCTTAATTTTATTCAAAAATAATTAAAAACAATTTTGCTTTTCCACGTTTTTACCTCAAACGTTCAATTTGGGTAAAAACACGGAGGGGGCACCATAGTAAGCTGTCGTACGATTCGACCAAGAATCATCGCCTAAAAATGGGAATAATTTTTTGCTTTCTCGTAGATCGAGAAGAACTCATCTTTAACGCATTTTCTTTGGAAAATTCGCTAAAGAGGGGGCAAAATGTAGCACCCTAAAATTGGCGCAATAAAACCTTAGTAATTACATTTACTCTAGTAAATAATTCAAATTCAAATTTTAACCTCCCAAACCGCCCGTTAACCGTCGTGTAATCCGTTTCCTCCTTTCTCACACCATTTTTAGAGGTTGTTTTGACCGTTTGACGATATCGTCGCCGATCAGATGATATCGCCTCAGATCTGACGATTTCGTCTAGGCTAGGACGTCCAGACGATCTTGTCCCAAAACTGATTTTGCACAATTAGCTTCTGTTCCAACGACGTCTCTAATCTAGGCAGAAGCATGTCTGCGCCGTTAGAGACCCTCCCCCGTTGGAGATCTCCCAAATAGGGATGATCTCCAACCTCCTAACCTCCATCCTAAGCTTATTTAATCCTAAGCCCTCCCATTAGCACCCCCCTGGTTGAAATTCTCTGAAAACTGACTTCACACGCATTAAGATATCTCAAATTATTGTTTGCATTAGTTCTATTCAAATTTTGTTGCAGGTACCTTAGTGTTTTTCAGCCGGAGCAAGCTTACATCGTCGTAGACGATCCTGTTCAGATCGGAGGCGATCCTGTCGAATCAGAGATGATTTCGTACCAATGCGAGATGATTTTGACTGCAGTACTTTGATGGGGATGGTGGTGAGTTAGCATGATCCCAGTCTATGGCATCTAGGTTTAGATACAATGGTCATGCTAGATCGGTTGGATGGTAGATGGGGAAGGTTAAGCCAATGGAGATCATTTTGATGAAGTGAATTTGGTCTCCATTACCACATGGGTGGTGACTCAGACATCCTTAGTGATATTTGTGCTCTGAATCTGTCTTTGTGGGTATTGGCACAAATGAATTGGCCCTATGTGCAGATAAAAATATAAGTTCTACCTTTGGAACTAATGGCTCTATAGGTTATCCGGGTGAAAGGTGCTCTCTGTATGCCTAAAGAGGCAGATGTAGCACTTGGTCCAACTATGCTTGGTTCAAATGCCACCTATGCCTTGGCCCCATGTTTATCTATTCAAACATATCGTCAATGACCATGGGGTATTACTACTACTGCATATGGTTGAGATATGCCATCTTAGTCTCATATTCATAATTGCTATCAGATATCCATAGCCCTTCATTGGCTTTGACAATTGTTTGTGGCATGTGAGGCTCATTCTGTTCAAGCAAGTTGATTTGGTCCCATCAGGGTTGTTTCACTCTTTGCGGGAGGACCTAATTCTCTTGGGGTGGCAATTGCTTGATTGAAGCATTCAATGGGAACATTGCCACGAAGTTATCCTGATAGTCATCTATGGATGTCACTTGCGAGTAATTGCTATCAGACTCGAAAGGGTACCAAGGTGCTACCTCATACTCTGACTCATCTTCATAAGATCCTTCTTGACCTTGTTTATATCCATCTTGGAGGTAAGTTCTTGAACTTTCCCCTTTCTCGATCAAAGGGAAGGGGTTGTTGAGGTCAACAAATTTTGTTTTTAACAATGAGAGATAATCCCCCAATGTGTATGGTGTGTTAGGATTGGCATATGGATCTTGTGTCAACCCATCCTTTTTGCCTAGCCCTAGGCCTTGCATGTTCTCTACCAATATGTCAAGGGGCAAAGGGTGGTTGAACCCTACTCCTAATTTATCATATGGCATTTGATATATTGGTTGGAAAAAAATGTGCACTCCTTGTTCATATCTGCCCAATCCATATCCGTGCCAATTACATTGGCCAAGGTATTTCAAAGTGAATTTTGGGTTGGACAAATAGTTGACGTTCTCAAAAAAGGGCACTTCGTCCTCTTCCTATTATAGGTAAGGTTAGATGCCATTATCGAGGCCCCCATATACAAAATTTGTCTGATTCAGTGGGTAGCCTAAAGGGACGATAGTGCCGATGGGGAGGTGAGGTCTCCCCATGTCTTGCATGGACTCAAGCGTGGGTGTTGCCACAATGTTCCACACTAGGTATTCCCCCAGGACCGTATTGGCCATCTCAACGGTGATCGTTGGTGATTGAGGGGGATGGAATGGAAGTTCTTCCTGAGTCCACTCCATGTTGGGTGAACCAGGTGTCTCGATTTCCATTCGGCTGGGCACCTCTTTGGTAGAGATGGTTGAGACTAATGGTGGTACCTTTGCCAAGGGCTTCTTACCATTGTCCTTCGATGTGGCCATCGTAGGTGGTGTCATTAGTGAAGGAACAAACAATGAATATGGGCTCGGTTGGTGATTTGATGGACTTAACAGCGGGGATGTATGCAGAATTAGACCTTATTTGGATGGATTCAATTGAAAGTCCAAATGTGTTGATGGGAGGGTCGACTGTGGCATCAGCTACACCGTATTGCAATACTTGAAGGGCTCTAAGTCTACTGGGACTACATGCACTTGCCCTTTGTATGTGTACTTTAGGCATTGATGGGTTATCGAAGGGACTCACTTCATGTCCCTGATCCAAGGCCATCCCAACAAGATTTTGTAGGCCATCTCACCTTCCATGATGTGGCACAATGTAGGAATAGTCTTTTGCCCCACTTGGATGGGTAGGATAATTGTGCCAATCATCGAGCATATCACGTCGTTGAATGCTCAAAGAGTATAGGTGGAGACCATAATATGAGATGTTGGCAGCTTTAGGTGTTTCAATATCATCGTTGTGATTATATTACTGGACAAGCTAGTGTCCACCAACACCCTCTTAAATGGAATCCCGTTGACCCACGCAATGAAGTGCAGGGGTGGATCTGCCATATCACTAGTCATCAATTTTAGTTCATCTTCTCTAAAGGTGATGACTAGTTATGTACATTGTTTTACATGTCCCACAATGTTGTTGAAAGAATTTGCTTCATGGGGCTATAGCTCAATGGATTTGAGTATCTCCATCAGAGCCTCCCGATGGGGCGGTGATTGTTGGATGAGCTCATAGATGGAGAGCCTAGCCGACATGGTCCTTAAACTTTGGGTAAGTTTAGTCCGAATCATGGCCATTGGTCTATGCAAGGGAGGTTGTGTAGGGTGTTGCAGAGGTTGTGACGTTGATGGAACATCTCCTATAGCTGCAGCGAGGGTAGTTGTGTCTGGGTACCTCTTATTCTGTGTCACTATGCTTATCATCCTTATATACCCCTGCATGGGGAAATTTTGTGTCACCACATTTACTTGTAGAGTCTTTTCTTGCACATCATGGGTAGGCAAGGGGTCTTTGAAGACCTCCATCTGTTGGTTTCTTGCTACTATGGTATTATCCATCGCTAGAATTTTGTTGTCTATTAGGTCCTGCACTAATCTTTTGAACTTCCAACATGCATAAAGGTCATGTCCTTTCTATCGATGAAATCTACAATATAGGTCTTCCCTATAGCCCTTGGGTTTTGGCATGTTGGGGTCTACGGGTCGACTTTTTGGCAGGTTTATCAAGTTTTCCATGGACAAGCGATCAAACAAGGAGTCTTTAGACTCTGTGAAGGGTGTGAATTATCACCTAGGGTTTCGTTGTTGATTTTTCTCTTGCCTATGATTTTCCTTCTCATAGCTATCAAGAGGAATTGCCTGATAATTAGCCTTTGGGGGCTGTGTCGTCTGTGCATGCTTTGGTATGTTTATGGCAACCTGATTGACGGTGGTGGGTTTTGGTTGTGTGGACCCAATTTTGGCATTTTTGGGCCACTCCTTCTTGCATGGCTTGGCAATCTCGCCATCCTGTATCTTGATCTCCTCAATTATTTTGGCTTATGCTAGGGATTCCTCGAGAGTGGCATATTGTTGCAGCTGTAATAGCATGGAGATCGACCTTAGGCAACTCTTCGAGAACATTTGGGTCAATTCGTCCATGGTAGGGAGGTAAGGTAGCCTTGAAAGCAACATCCTCCACCAATTTCCATAAGCTACCATGATCTCTTCCTTATATTGCCTAAGGCTAGCTAGGTCGCTTAATGATGCCTTCTTCTTGGTGTTGAAGGCGAAACATTCGAGGAATGCATCCACTAGCTGGTCTAGGTTGCTGATGCTATGCTTTGGAAACTGGGTAAACCAATCCAAGTTAGGGCCTACGAATGTGGTTATAAATGTTCTTAGAAGCAAAGCATCATTGTCCTAAATGCTAAAGCATTGACTCAGGAATCTTGTCACGTGCTCTTGGGCATCCTCATCCCCTCTAAAAATTGCCAATTGAGGCATTTTGAAGTGTTCATGGTATGGGGGTGCCGACACTGAAGGATGTACAGGGTGACTACAAAGATGGCATAAAGTGGGCTTTTGGGGCCCAGAAGTCTTGGTCTCCATAGACTCTAAGCACTCTAGCAATACTTTGTATGCATTGGAAGATTTGATCTCTTCCTCCTTGGTTTGTTCCCATTGTGAATTGCGAGGAACTTGAGGCCTATGGAGGGGTATTTGGATAGCGCCCCCCTACCTTGGTAGGGTGTTTTAGCCCACTCTTATTCTTGCTCGAATTCCTCATAGGCTTCTTGAGGAGTTCCTGGGCATGACCTATAAACATGGGTGGGTGTCCGAGGAGGGCATCCATCATTGGTTCTAGGAGTGGTCTCCCGCTCAGGTCTATGAGGTCTTGGAGGCAACGCTTGATAAGGTCGTGGAGACCTATCTCGTACCAAGGGGTTATGCCTCTCATAAAGCTCTATCTTATGTGTACGAGGGGTTAGAATCCTCTCATGCACAGTTTTCTGGAGCAACTCATATGTCTGACGTTGAATGTGCTCTTTGCTAAGATGGTACAGGTGCTCTAACTGTTGTTGATCTTGCTTAAGCTATGTGATTTGTGCTTGGCGGGTGGCATGTTTGGCAAATGCCAAGTCAATTTGTTCCACTGTCTTAGGTATAGGATGCCTAGATTCCTCCCCTACATATCTATCTTGATCATAGTGATTCAATATCTCTATAGGTCACTTCCCTCTATCGAGGTTAGCAGCATTCACCCGAGGCTCTCACCCTAGTAGGTGATCTTGATAAATAGCAGGTGCAGAGGTGCATTGCTCCTACACTATGTATTGCTCTTGAGGAATATAGTGGTTTTCCTTGTGCTCCCTTTCATATATGTGAAAGGGGCGGGCAGAGTTGGCTCACCCTGTCTGAAGAGCCTTGCACTCTGGATTTGGCCTATTGTTTCTAACAGTAATGAGGGGTAGAGGATGGATGATATAATCATGTGGCCCCTCCTTATGGACCTTATGTTGTTCTAGCGCTTCCTCGCATGGTGGCCACTCATAATGAGTGTCTAAGGGGGCCTTCTCGTGTATGTACTCCTCCTAAAAGGGTATATGTTGAATGGGAGTGCCCCTCGAAGGGGTGCCTCTATAGTCCTATTCTGTCATGGTATGATGTGGAAAATTTTGTGGGTCAGGCCACCAAGGTGGTATGACCAAGTCCTTGGGGCTATAACGGAGGTGACTTGTGCCTCCTTGTACACTTTTTGCCACTTCTGCCCATGATTGGGCTTGGCTATGGGTGTACACCATGGTGGTGGTTTTCTAAGGGATATGTATTTTTTTATCTTATTTATGATTTTTTATGCTACACTAAACAAATGGGACCACACAATCAAAGAAATGATTATCTCATTTATAAATTAAAGGTGTGTCCTAAATCTGGTTTAGTGTGTTTTGATTTTTTTTGTGCAAAACCTTGTAACAAAAACATGCATAATGAGGGCTCTTATATCTCCAAAATGGTTGCCCCTTCAATATACCACTGCCAGGCCATTATATTGAACCTCTCAATATACTCGCCCTTACGTGAGGGAAACTATTGGTATGCGAGAGCAGAAAAGTATGCAAAACATAGGCGGTATGAAAGGGGAATCGCTCTATTTTTTGACACCTACCATAGAAGATTTATCCTCATGCATGGGGAATCACCCCCGCTAAACTTGGTTAGCTTTCATCAGGATTTACGTCTAGCAACAATCGCAATCGAGTTTATGTATGCAAAATTCAAGCCAAGGTGGTGATGAAAACCACCATTGGTCTTGATCAAGTGTTGGTGTTTTAAGACCAAATCCTTGATGTTTATATTATCATGTGGTGTGTGGTTCTTTTTACTTGCACAAAGAAATAAAACATGCAATAAAATTTTCCATGCAAGCAAAGAAACAAAAAAATTACATAAACAAGAAACAAAAAATTACATAGGGTGTTAAAAAACCTACCTCTTCTCTGCCCACACCAGATGCCCTTGAGTTTTTGCTCAGAAACTACACAAAGAGCTAATCATCCTAGGGTGGGATGAATAGCATATCTGTATTTTTCATGGGGTGGGATGAATATGTATTCATCCTAGGGTGACACGAATTCTAGTCTGTATTTGTCACAGGGTGGAATGAGTAGCAGTCCAGCGCTTGAAGGATTAACACATGCAAGAAAAACACAAGATTTTTTATCAAAAATTTGATCCCAATAGCAGGGGACAGCATCCCATCATTATTTCCACTAAAATCATGTCTATGGAAGCACTGGCATACCAATTTTGATGCAAACAAAAGTAGATGTATTAAGGAAATGCTAAGTCCTACGAAGATGTGAAGAACTTAAAGTGCATGAAAAGGGAAAATGAATGAAATGAAATGAGATGTAAAGCAAAATCAAAGGTGCAACCTCTTTTATTAATCTTTCTTGAGATAAGGTTACAATATGTCTCCCCCCCTTTCATGGGCTAGGAGCGTTCGATACAATTTTGTTACACCAACGGATGGTACGCTTCCCTTCGGGATCTTTCATGTGCCCACATTCGAAATGGGCAGGCCAAATGTTGTCTCCACTTGTGTGAGTGCATTTTTCATTCCTTTCTACCCCTCTGATGTTGGTATCCTACATACAAAGAAATATCAAACTATTAATAGCACATGCGAATGGATGGAAACATGCAATCCCCAAGGCCTCCGGTTAATGCATACATGAAATAATTAAAATAGTGATCAAAACTTATCAGAATGAAATGAAATTTTGATAGATGCATGTAAACATCATTAGGGACACATTGCAAAAATAATAGTCAAGAAATCTGCTATATATTTCTAATCGCTCCGGGGTGGGACAATTAGGACTGTCATAAAATGTACAAAAGTGACCTCCCAAATGTCCCATCCAGGGGCCTCTAAAACACCTATAAACTTTGGGTTAGGCAAAATGGGGTATTTTGAGATGAGCCAGAAGGTCAGATTTTGTAGATTCTACCCAAATTGCCCTGTATATGAAAGTGCTCCTTGTAGGTTAGTAAAAGCATAAAACCATGAAAACATAGTCAAAACAAGTCAAAATGCATTGAAATTTGAACCACAACATATATGAAACACACAAAACATGATTCAAAAGAATTAGTGAAGAAATATGTTGTAGATTTATAATCGCTCTGGTGTGGGGCGATTAGGACTGCAACAGTGCGGGGGACGCCCGGGAACAGGACGCCCATTGTTTGGGGCTTGGTTTTGACACCAATCCACTTGGGATGGGTCCAAAACCTCCTAGGGGGTTGTGTCAAAAAATTGGCTATGGGATTATGGCCAATTGTTTGGGTTTTGGGTCTGGATTGTGCTCCTAATTTTCACCCAATAACCTCCCTTCCAAAAGAGAGATCAAGGATGTAGGAAGCACAATGAGGGTGAGGATATAATTCGGTAGCACTCCGTTGCTCCAAATGCTCCTACTCATTTTTTTTGGGGTGAGAAGACTCACCATTTTATAGACCTAAGGGTCTCCTTTGAATGTGCATGCAGGGGCACCACTTGGCCATCATGCCTTCCCAGGGGAGAGAAGATTCCTCCCTGATTAATGGCTCTATGACTACCTCTATGACTACCTATTTGAGCTCAAAAATGCTCACTCGCACTCCCATGTATTGAAGGTGGAATTGAGTGGTGGATCTGGGCTACCATTTGTCAAGGTTTGACCTTTTGCTCGTCAAACCTGCTATTCGCCCCACCCTAGAGCGATTGTTGCTAATCATCTCGGGGTGGGGCGAATAGTAATCTAATCGTCCCATGGTGGAACGAATAGGGAGCAGAGTGCTTGAAAGGTGCCAAATTGACCTCTAACCTTCCAAAACTACTTTTGGAGTGGTTAGGACCACTATTTAACCTTTGGGGGCTGCCTTAGGGGCTATGTATGCCAATTCGGTCAGTGCTTGTCGTCACATAATCGGATTGGTGCTATTTTTGTGTCTACATGAGGATCCTGACTTGGATGGGGATTCTAGAGAGTTAGAAAGGTTAGCCTAATTTTTTTGGGCTTCCATGTATTTCGATAATCCTCCTGCTCCCATATTGGATAGAATTAAAAATTTATTTGAAACTAGAGCATTGGAACTTACCTGAGTATTTTGGTTACCAACAACCTATTGTTTTCCTTTGTCTTGTTGGGACCCTGCACCCTCTCTTTTCTTTTTTTGGTAGACATAGTTTACCTGATTTAAATCACCTTTGCCAGGGAAACTCCTCAAATTTTCTCTGTTTAGCATTCCCTATTTTTGCTTTTCTCTATTCATTTCCAGGTTAGGGCACTGATTGCATATATGTCCTTGATTTTTGCATTATACATAGAATGTCGGTCTGTTCTCATATTCTATAGATATTTTTTATAGTATTCTCCATACTCTAGCTCCACAAACCTTGGCAATTCATTATCCAAATTAGCATTTATGTAGATTCGTGCATGAGTCATCCTTGTCCTGGCCAAGGTCGCATGGTCAATGGATATCAGGTCCCCTATAGTTCTGGCTATGCCGTGTAGCCAATATTCATTGAAGAAATGGGTAGGTAGACTTGGGAGATGAACCCAAATAGGGGCAATGTTAATATTTTGCTTTTTAGGGTCAAAATCTTCACCCCATCGTTTGAGAAAAAGGCTCCTTTTGCCCAAAAACCAATGACCTCCTATTAAAATGTGGTTATCATCCTCCATATTGTTAAAATGGATAATGAAGAACCCTCGAGTTAGAGCTACCAACTCCAAGTTTCCTATCGATCACCATTTACCCGTCGCCCAAGCCGTGATAGTCTCCATGTCCGGCCTACCTCCAAAAAACTTGCCTACTAGGGAGAATTCAATAATAATTCCTAAGTATTGATATTAAGATTTTTATGACCAAAGTATTAAATCTAACATTCCACTTTAATGTTCAATACCAAAGTATTAAAATTAATATCAAAGATCTCCAAGATTAAGATTAGGTTTTTGTGGCTAAATATTCGTTCTCCTTTTGATTTCATGATCTAAATATTAAATTTCAATGTTAATGTTCTCTTCCTTAATTTTAATGTTCAAAACATTAAATTCAAATGTTTAAAAGTCTTCATCATTTTATTTCATTTAATTGAAATGCCCAGGGTCTTATATTTCATGATGACCTCCTTATCCCTAAGGTTGTTTTTATCATATTTCATACCAACATGGTCTAGCCGCCCATATCCATAATATTATTTCTACATTTAAGGCCTTTAAAAAAATGTTATAACCTTTATCGATGATATATAACCTTTATCGGTAATTCAAAGCCTTTGTCTTTGATGCATCAGTGATGACCCTTTTCTATCAATGATGGTCTCTAATTGGCCTAAAATGCACAACTTATAATTTTTTGGGGAAATCAAATGAAGCGGCTTTTATCAGTGATGCAAGAGTGACAGTCTCTTATTGGAGCAGGCAAAAAGAGTGAAGGCTTTTCATTGGAGCAATCAACATGAGCGATGGAATTTCATTGGTTGAAATTTTTATTATCGCTATGCTAATGTTAATATTCTCAAGGTCTCCTCTTATTTATTTAAAATACCCTAGGTCTAATATCAAAAATTTCTTTGTATTAATTAGATTATTTCCTAAAGTTTTATTAAAGTGCTTAAAATTAGGATTATTTTGATTAATAATTATATCGACTCATATCCATAATATTATTTTTATTGTTAAGACCTTGAATAACCCATTATAACCTTCATCGATGATGTATAAACTTTATTTCTAATGTATCAGTGATAACCTTGCTCTATCAGCAAATATTTTTGATTGGTTATGAACAATTGGCCTAGATTGCATTGCACTTAAAAAGATCAATGGCACCATTGATGCATCAACGATAGCCTTGGTCAATTGGTGATAGTCTTGATCAATCAACGATGACCTCTCATTGGATAGAAATAAATTCTCTAGATCACATTGTACTTTCAAATATTTATAGTGTGGCTTCTATTAGTGATCCAAGAGCGACCATCTTCGATTGGTGAACGATTCTAGGATTGAATCCACATTACAAAAAATAATCTCTTTGTTATCTGAGGTCTTAGATATTGGATATGCCAAAGGTCTTGAAAGCACTTAGATACTAAATCTATTAAATTTATTCCCAAAATATTAAATGTGATTTAAAATGATGACATTATTTTTATCGACGATGCACTAGCATCAAGGATCATCCATCGATGATGAATAAAAAATAATACTCATCCATTGGCGATGAATCAATGACAATACCCATCCATTAGTGATGCATCAGTGATAAGACTCATCCATTGATAATGAATCAGTGATGATCTTTGATTGGATGAAAATAGGTAATATATAACACTATTCTATGGTCTCAATAGTTTTGAATTTTATCTAAGTCATCTGGAGGTCTAAGTCAACAAATTTTGGCACCATAACCTATTAAAATAGAAAATTTTACAAACCCAAATAAAATGTAATTATAGATATCATGGGAATATTATGATTATCCAAGGACTAACTTTAGACCTGATTTTATTGAAACCATTCATGATCAAGAGCTTGGAGTTATCTCGTAGTGCAAAAATAGGGTAAAATTCAAAGTACCCAAAATTTTATATAAGTTTACACACTTCTAAATAGGCCAAATGGGTATCTAAAACTATTGATATCATCAAAACATTAATCATTGATCATGAGATATAGCATTTTAAAATTCACAAGTTGTTACGATAAACTACTATTTCTAGATGAAATCAACATTTAGAATGAATAACACAAGCTTATACTGAGAGGGGATGAACAGTATAAGATAAAATTTTACTTTTCCTTCCCAAACAATATTATCCAATGTTATCAATTGCAATATCTTTTCATAGCAGTATTGACCAATACCATCAATGGCAGTAATAAAGCAATGCACAAATCATCATACACATAAGATATAGTTTTAACGTGGTTCATCCAATGTGGGTTACATCCACGGAGAAAAAATTTCTTCTAAATTCTTTCAACAAATCTCTTGGGAACCAATTCCCTATGTTTATGGACCTCTGTCAAAAGGAGACACCAATCCCCTATGCTCAAGTTCGTGGACCTCTATCCACATGAGACCTCAATCCCTTTAACTCTAGTTTGTGGACCTCTATCCATAGGAGAACTCTATACTCTCTTTCTGGTTCATGGACCTCTATCCACAGAAGAACTATATCCCCTCAACTCTGGTTCATGGACCTTTGTCCATAGGAGAACTCTATCCCCTCTCTCATCTAGCTTGTGTATCTCTATCCATGGGATACACCTCTCCTCTCTGCTCTAGTCAGCTCCAAAACTAGCTCAAAACTCTGCTCAAAAATGCACCAAGACTTCACATAAGGCTTGCTCAAAATCTGCTCAAATCACTACTCAAATCTTCTCCAAGCCTTCACACAAGGCTTGCTCAAATCAGAAAAAAAAAATTCTCAAATCACTGCATAAATCTGCTCCAAGTTTTCACATGAGGCTTGCTCAAATTAGTTAAAAACCTACTCTCAAATCTGCCCAAATCTGCCTCAAGCCTTCTCACAAGACTTGCTCAAATCAACTCACAAACCTGCTCTCAAATCTACCCAAATCTGCACCAAGCCTTCTCACAAGGCTTGCTCAAACCTACTTAGAAATTTATCCAAATATGCTTACACAACCTGCATAAATCTGCCTCAAAACCTACTCAAAACTGCCTCAATGCTGCTCAAATATACACACAGAAAATGCTCAACCAATCCCAAATCTTGCACATAAATGATGTTCAAAACAATGTGTGTATCTCTTTCAGAAATGCTTTCTTAAACTAGGCAATTTAGACATATTCTACCTAGAATTATTTCAAGAACATATAGAGAATAATATGCAATGCTCAATATGTTCTCTTCCAAAGTTACTCAAAGCCAATGCACAAATTGCTTCACAAAACTGCCCTATAACCTTTATAAATTTATCTCAATATCAATCAAAGCTAGTGCATAAATTTACTTCACAAAATTACCCTTCATTCCTTGCAAATTTTCTCTCAAAGATCAAGCACAATAATGCACAAATTTGCTTTACAAAACTAGTTTCTAACACTTGCTCATTCACATTCAATGTCACTCAAACCAATGCCCAAATGCTTCACAAATTCATTCAAACAATGTTGCACAATTTGTTCTCAAACCCTAACACAAATATTTCCAACAATGCACATATATAATCCTTATTTCTCCACCTTATGATTCAAAAATATTTTCTCAACCAAACACCTTAAAGAAGGAATAATATCACCATACCTCTCAACTTGCTTTGATGAAGATGTGCCCTCAAAACATGTTCTCAAAAGAATTTCCCTTTCAAAGTGCCACTTAAAAAATGGTTAGTAGATCTCTCTTTCAAATCATCCACATTAAATTTTTCCTCAAAAAGATGTGCTCAATAGAATCTGAAAATAATGCTCTATGACTCTCCTTTTGTTCTCAAAATATAAAGCATCAAAAACCTCTCAAATTTCTTTTCCACCACACAAAAATTACAATAAAAAATTGAACCACAATAACACCTTATAACTCCTTTCACAAGAAATAATTCTCAACACAATATTTTTTACAGCATTTAACAACCCAAGGTACAATTTATAAGTATTTAAATCAACCACATACACCTTATGCCTCCTACTTTCATAAAATAATTTTCAATACAATTACCATTACAAGGTACAAATTACAATATTGAAATTACCACATACACCTTATACCTCCTACTTGAAATAAAATGATTTTTAATGCACTCAAACTTTCAAGGTGTAAATCATAATATCAACTCTATCTCATGCACATTTCATAGCCAAAGATCTGAATTTAAATTTCACGTTGTCCTTTTGACCTCAAAAAATAATATAAAAATTTAATTCAAAAAATTTTACCCTCACTATTGTAGCCATCACGAATTGAACCTGCCACCCCTTGTTGGTCTATGCCCTAGCTCAATTCTAGGCTACCGTGTGGGCTAGCTACCCACACAACAACCAAGGCATGCAATAAACCTTTTCTACTACCTCCGCGATGCCAAAAGTCTTCAACAAAAATTTTACTCGGTTGCACCTTGAACCCATGATCTCCTTTCTGCCACGACTTAGCGTAGGGACTCCCTATCGTCTGGGCTAGTTGCCCAGATGAAACCTGGACCATGTGCTCTCCCTTTTTGACTTGTAAAATTGGCTCTAAAACATGTGCACTTTGACCTCTCTTTCCTCTCTGCCTCCACGAAGGAATTGCAAATTTTGAATTTTGAATGGCGCATACAACTTAACCTTAGCCTTGCAATAATTTATGCTCCTTATATACATGTTTCTTGCCCTTCAAATTTTTGATGTTGGTGCTTAGAAATGTGAAATAATAATTTATCATTTTGAACCTTTGTCGCCCAAACTTTTAAATATTTTATTTAATTATAATAATTTAAATCTTAAAATATTTAAATATTATAATTTAAACTTTTAACCTTTGGGCCTTTGCAAATTAAACCTTTTTCTAACCAAATGAAGTCTTGTATTTTTCTTGCAAATACAACCATGGAGAATATTTTGCCTTGACAATTATTGTACCTTTGACATCAATTTTTCTGCCTCATGTACCTTTTGAATATATTTGTCTTGCACTTTAATATTTCAACCTTGAAATTAATTCTCAACCATTTCACTTTTGACATCAATGACAACCAATGTACTCAATATTTTCAACATAGAATTCTGTAAATTTGGTACCATTGTAAAGAGAAGCTCGAGATATTTCCACCAGACTTTAAATTATCTCAAACAAAGTTTTCAATCAAAAATTATGGTGATTTCAAGTTTGTATTAAATTTAGGGCAAGATGATGAAATTTAAATAACCCTAAAATTGAATTTTAAAATTTTGAACATTAGAAAAACCATTGAAATTTAAATTTCCTGAAACATTTGATCTAAAATAATACCATTGGCATGCAATAAAAAATCACTTTAAATCAATGTAGCCAAAATATAAGTCTTCCCCAACATGCAATGCAAGTAATCTTAGTGTAAGTAAAATTAAAATCTTGATCTAACCATGAAAAGTTTAAATTAAAGATAAAAATTTCAAGGGGGTCTCCAAATTGGGGTGAGTTGTGCAATAGCAATAACAAATGATGACTCTACTATAAAATACTCCTACATATTTTTTATGAAGAACCTAGCTTGAAATAAGATGAAAATTTAACTAGTAAAATGCACATTACTTGGCAATATCTTAAGAAAATGGAGTCAAACAAACTTGCTTGGAAATAATGATTCACTTGTTTCAGCTATAACTATGTATTTATGCATTCATTTTTGTTATTATATCAATTAGAATTCCATCATCTGGTTTAAAATCAGGTTACTCAAGATATCACTTAAGATATTTTCCTTTGCAATGCTTCACTGCCAATCAAGCATTTACAGCTCTGGTGGAAATGACCTCGATCTCTTCTAGAAATTGCTCTACTGCCAACCATACATTTATAGCCCTCATAGATATTATCTAGATCACCCAAGCACTTTAGCATATTGCATTATTGAGATTTTCCTTCTTGATGAAGAAGTATTTAGATAAATTGTAAACATTGAGTGTTCTTTTGGGTTAGAGATCTATAAGGCTAATGATAAAGTGTATACATATTTACCTAATCATCAAACCAAGATAATTTCATTTCTTCATGATCTAAAATATTTAAATTATAGTGGGTAAATATGAAGCTTAGCAAGAAGTTGCATTAATCCAATATCATTTATTTTGGTCCAAAATCAAAGAATAAAACCAAACAATGTGATTCACTAATCATCATATTCACCAAATTTCAAACAAGTTATTCATCTTTAATTGATAGGAAGCATTTCCTTTAGAGGAACTAGAATTTGATGGCAATTAAAATCCACTTATGAAAATTTGAAAATGAAAAATATAGCATGATGATAAGAAAATGAAATATTAAATGAAAAAATAATTTCAAAAAAACAAGTAAAACTGAACAAACACACAAAAGAAGAACCACAAAAATTAAAAAAAAATAACTAATCTAAAACAAAAATGAAAACTATATAAAAATAAAATAAAATAAAAGACAACAAAACAAAAAATACTATGGTATAATGATTAGGTCATATTAAATTTCCTAGGATTCCACGCACGATTATGATCATTTGGGATATGCATGTAATGACAAGGCTACTGGCTTTCATGAGTGTTATCCCATAGCAATATCAGATCCAAAATTCCAAAGATCTTTATTCTACCTCTCTCACCCCACCAGCTCAGTTTAATTCCATTCTCATTGCCATAATTAAATTTTGATTCGTCGGACTTAAAGGTCCATGACTGGTTTTGGATTACCTTCTATTTACTTTATGAGGTGTCTAGTACTGAATAATTATCTTCAATTACAACTTCCACTACTATGTTGCAATCTTTCATTTCTATATTTTTATTATTATTCTATTGATTAGCAATGAGTTCTTTTAACCTGAACCCTATTTTTAAAAATTTAGCTATTATAGCATTATCTATAATTTGGACCAATCGTGACTGCATAATATTTTACAATCCTCTAAGATATCTATAATATGGGGATCATTATAGTTTTGTATCCTAGGTTCAACAGTCAATTATCTATGGATTTGATTTAGTACATTAAGCATATTTACCTCTATCTTGTACAATGTAATAGCCTAATTATTCGAGTTAGTAGAAGTCCATTCTAATTTCTTATTGACAACATATGGCATTTTATTATCACAAACACTTGAATCAATAAGATAATTATGTAAACTTTTACCAAAAATTCTAGTAGTCAATATTAAAAGTGAGGATTATAAATTCCCTATTTTTATAGATATTTTATCATGATTAGCCTTTGTAGTTTCTTCTTTCTCAAACAAAAAATCTTTGTGATTAGCCAACAAAACTATCTCAATCAAAGGACTATTTTCCTTGGCTTTATTAAAATCTTCAATAATATCATATCCAATATCATTTAGTTCTAGATATTTCTCTACTTCTAACAATGGCATGTTATTTTTTGATTGTATAGGAATTGTAGGAATCATATGATCTTTAAGTAAGACAGGGATTTCAGTGTCCTGCACCTCAGGTGAGATGAATATTTCTTTGAAAGGTGTGAAATAAATGAATGATTCCTCATATTTATTTTAAAGAATATAATCATATTATAATTGTTATGCATTATTTCTATCTTTCTCGCTTCTTCCTGCACTTTTCTATAATTGTTCAAAGCTAAATTTGAAAGATTGACTATTGTGTTGGACTGATTATGATTGACCATGGGGTTGGGTACTCCCACATTATTTGGTTGTGCATTCTGAGGTTCTTGCTTCTATAGTTGAATCATATCACGACTAATTTGAAGATCAAAGGTCATTCGAGCGATGAACATTAGCGATGGATTTTCATTGGCTAAATTTTTTGCTATCGCTATGCTAAGGTTAATATTCTCAAGGTATCCTCCTATTTAATTAAAATACCCTAGTTTTAATATGAAAATTTTATTTGGATTAATTAGATTATTCTCTAAGGTTTTATTAAAGTGCTCAACATTAGGATTATTTCAATTAATATTATATCAGCTCATATCCATAATATTATTTTTATCATTAAGACCTTGAATAACCCATTATAACCTTCATCGATGATGTATAACCTTTGTCGCTAATGCATCAACAAAAATATTGGTCTATCAGCAATAAGTTCTAATTGGTTATGAACAAATGGTCGAGATTGCATCGCACTTAATAAGATCAAGGGCATCATTGATGCATCAGTGACATCCTTGGTCAATTGGTGATAGCCTTGATCAATCAATGATGACCTCTCATTGGGTAGAAATAAATTCTATAGATCACATCGTGCTTTCAAAGACCTACAATGTGGCTTCTATCAGTGATCCAAGAGCGATCATCTTCAATTGGCGAACGATTCTAGGGTTGAATCCACATTACAAAAAATAATCTCTTTGTTATCTAAGGTCTTAGATATTGGATATGTCAAAGGTCTTGAAAGCACTTAGATCCCAAAGTTATTAAATTTATGCCCAAAATATTAGATGTAATTTAAAATGATGGTATTGATTTTATTTGATTGATTTTTTTGTTATTTTTGAAATTTTTGATTAAAGTGGACCATTAGATGTTGTTAAATGCCCAAATTGAGGCTCATGATGCTCACAAAATATGTGCATTTATTATCATCTTGGGGTACAGTGGTGGCATTTTGCAAATTTTGGGGTCATCCTAAGGTAGGACGGTCACACTGAAATGTGACCGCTCCACCCCAGGGTGGTCAAGAAATTTGAAAAATATAAAAGCAAATTTTCAAATTTTTAATGTCATTGTGACAATTGGTAGTGAGAGAAAAAAGGAGGAGTGAGGTGGAGGAGAGATTATTTGACACGGAATGCTACCAAAAACTTGACACACTACCATGATGGATCAGCTAGAGGCCTCTACGAGCGGAGGAGCCAGAGCTACGAAGGTAGAAATCTCATTCCCTCTCTTGTTAATTTTGCAAATTAAAATGAACCTCATTAAGTAATGGGAAAATGAACCTCACTAAACCATTGGTAATGAACCTCACCCTAGATTAGGAATATCTAGATTAGGCTAGCTTAGGGGGTAGATTTAATTTTTAAGCATTTTTAGCATGGAGTCGTACCCCTATTTAGGTGCCACTACGGGGCTATCTTGGGTAGGAGTGGCTCCCTTTTGGCTGGGTGAGGACCATCATGGGGTAGGGTAGCTACGTTTGAACACCAAAAGTCAAATTTTTGACCATTGGGGTAGACGTCTCAGGGTAAAATGGTCGCACCTGCCGATCGTTTGAGCCTAAAGTGGCTACCAATTTTTTTATTTTTTTGAATTGATTATGCATTTTTTTTTGGCTTTTTGGATTTTTGTGTTGATTTGTACATGATTATTGGGCATTAGATGTTGATGACCCATAGTAGGGAACCCACTTTACTTGGTGAGTTGTAGGGTGAGCTTAGTGATGATGATTGGATGTGGTTTAAGGTGATTGGCCTCAAATAAGTGGTATGCCTTCCTATAGTCATGTCATATCAGGTATATCTGATAGCCCTGGATCATAGATAGGATAGTTTGACCAACACTTTTCATCTCCCTACTAGTGATATGACTATAATATTAGAGGATGTCTATAGGATATTTTTGATCCCTATTGAGGGATGTGCTATCACCTCCACTTCCCTTCTACAACATCCAAGAGTGTTGCAGAGGATATTTGGAGTGCAGGCTCATGTTGCATTAGCATGGATGGACCATGATGGAGTCTTGATTAGAGCATGGTATGATGCCCATGTATTCTCTCAATGTTAGGTAGTAGTGATGTACATCATCTCCAACATCCTACTACTAAACTCTTTAGGAGTGAGGTTCCCTTGGAACCTCCTAGACATGGTGTAGGATTTATTGGAGTGTGATATACAACACCTAATTATTATGGCATGGGCGAGCACCCTATTGGTTCATATGTATGATGAGCTATATGATATTTAGCACAAGATTCATATGGGATTAGGTTGCAGTCTGCTCCTCCAAATATGGAGATCAAATCACATTTTGCATGGATCGATCGATAGAACTTCCAATGTCATGAGCTTATTTAAGGGATATAGATATTGGTTATGCAGCTCTATGGTGATGGGATCGGGAGATTGGACATAGTCATCCAAAGATAGGGAGGATGGAACACTACGTTGGATATTTGGATAGATTACAATGGGATTAGGTAGTGTGGAGGCCCTACTTGGATTACCCTCATTGGCTAGAGTCTATAGAGTATCTAGGGTAAGTGAGATGTGAAAAATGGCTCATTGGGTGCCATGGCAATGATCAGGAGTATTTCTACTACTCTCATGTTACATGATAGTTTGACATCTATCAAGATGTCCCAGAGGAGCCTATCATCTATCATAAATTAAGGGATGAGACACAGTTGGTATGGCCTCAAGTAGAGGCACTTGTAGATGAGGAGGATCTAGTAGTGGCTGAGACTAGATTAGTTGACCTAAGGACCAGTGTAGAGTATGACACCTGGTGGGTCACTCGACTATGGCAAGGAGGTGGTTTGATGGGTAGGCCTAAAGAGGTGGTAGTAGAGGAGGGTGGAGATGAGGCTAAGCAATGAGTGCATCATAGGATAGAGGGGGAGTGGGGCTAGGCTACAGAGTAGGTAGAGGAGCCATAAGATGAGGGTGAGGGTGATGAGGATGACCCTACTAATGAGATGGCTCAACTGAGATCTTGACTACATATTGTACATGGGTAGCTAGCAGAATGGAATACTACTCTTGCCATAGTCCAAATTTAGCTCAATTTTTGGATAGTAGCAGTAGAGGGGATTCTCTAAGGAGAGATATCTCCTCAAGGCCCAGGTGGCCATAGTATAGACAGAGATTGATAGAGTGACTATTGAGAGGGATACTCTATAGACTTATATGATAGCTATAGTATCCAAAAGAGATGTCAGGATGGTCAAGAGGGATGCCAATATAGTATAGCAAGACACTATATATGTTCACTACAACTATAGGCCTAGGATAGGCTACAGTAGGTACATAGGCTACAGGGAATGTGGTAGGGTTGCAAGTTAAGGTGGCTAGACTATAGGCTCTATTTGGTCAGTACGATGCTCAATTCCAGGATGAGGTGGCTAGACTGCAGTTCCTATTTGTAACTAGAGGGGTAGGTGATGCTACTCGACAATACTCTACCTGGTGGTCCACAATAAGAGGATCTTAGAGGAGTCAACGTAGTGAGTTTGGATAGTCATCAGTGCAACCTAGTCATAGGTCATAAGCTCACCTAGAGAGATCAATGACTAGTGGTTCTAGGAAGCCTCATAGGGATGAGGTCAAGGGTGGAGGTGACTCTAGGGGTGCAGGCCCCACTTGATGTATTCTTATGTATTTATTATTTTTGGGTGTAAGGTCTGAGGACCTACATAGTTGTAGCCTATAGGTAATTTTTGTACCACTATGTACTTGACATACCATATATATATATATGATTTCTTTTATGGCTCATCATGTGTTTATGTTTTTTATTTATGTGTTATGATTTATGGATGCATTGATGTATATGATGATGTATTTATTTATACATGCGATGTACTAATGACATGCAATGATTAGATGATGGATGTATGATTAGATTTTGTAATCTAGATGTATGGATGTACTATTATGTATGTGTATATGGATGCAATATTTAATGTTAAATGCATATTTTTAGATTTATTTAATTGATTATGCATTTAATTTTTATCATTGATATGACGGATGTAATGTGTATGTAATGCATTAATTTTATATGGATGTTCTAATGCAAATTGTACATGTATGCTTTAATTATTTAAAACATAATGAATGAATCTAATTTGTGTTTAACAAACTAATGGTAGACACCATAGAATGTATAAAAATCATGAATTAAAATGTTACCCTTATCATAAGAGTTATACATTTGTATATGCATATGTGAGATGAAATATGTGAAATGTAGGGGCTTTCCCTATAAGCTTTTGTAAACTAAAAGGTGTGCATAAAATAGTTAGTGGTCATCTAAATATCATTGTTGATATTCATATAGTATCTATCCTATTTTATGAGGACCCCTTAATAAACAAAATCTCATAAGGAAAATTGTGATTGTTGATGAGATGATTTGTTGCTATGAGGGGATTTTTGAGGTTTTCCGTGAGACTCAAACACCCTAGTTGATTGATCAAAAGTTGTATACTGACTACACAAGACTCTTGAAAGATACAAGTCTATTAAGAAGACCTAGATATTCAATATCCCTATGTGTGCAAAGTGAATATATTAGATGAGGCATTAAGACTACCTCATTGCTAGGCAGGTTTCATGCAACCCATTATTGTAATGAGGATCACCATATGGTCATCCTAATCCTGAGTTTGGATGTAGTTAGACTAGACTACTAGGCAATACAAGCCACAAAAATCTAGCTCAACCATAAGCTAACATTGGTCTATACAAAAGAAGGTCACTAATGTGATAGACATATCACCATGCATAAGGCTACTCCATTGCCAGGTGAGTTTCATTCAACCCATTATTGTAATGGAGATTACCCCATGGCTTTTGAATACTAAATATTCCAAGGATTCAAGCTCATTACCCCCTTATTTTATTTTAATTTCTTGGGATACTTGCTCATGCTTAGTGGTGAAAACCACTATTTTTTTTTGAGCAAGGGATTTGCTTAGTGATGAAAATCATTATTTCTTTTGTATTGTTTTGGGAATTTGCTCATTTTGTGAAAGAGCAAGGGGATTATTTGGGTAGGGAGGAGCTTGTCCTTTTGTCAATTCTCAACATTCTAGACCATGCACATAATAATATGAGCAAGGAAAACCTTTCACTTAAGGTGACAAGGACCACTTTGTAGTGTCATATTTCCTTGTTCAAACTCAGATTGTTAATGTGTAAAATTGTGTTGGGATTTTGAGATATGCAAGGTACTATCAAAACTAGACCTTACCTTCTAAAAGCCAAGATAGATTTCTAAAAAATCTGAAAATATAACTAGGGATGGTTGAATGACCAGAAACCCTAGTATACACCCTATAGCAACTCATTAGTTGTGTTGAAAAACATAGTTACTCACAAGGGAAATATGAATGATAATGATATGTGAAATGTAAGGGTTTTTCCTACAATTTTTTGTAAACTAAAATGTGTGCATAAAATAGTCATGCCATCTAAATATCATTGTTAATATTCATCTAATATCTATCCTATTTTATGAGGACCTCTTAATAAGCAAAAGCCCATAAAGAAAACTATGCATGTTGATGATTGATAAGGTTGATTTGAGATTCATGATTGGTATACAAACATGGTGTCATTCATAAGAATGTAAACACAACTTATCCTAATGCAAATGCAATGGATGAATATGCCTAATGCAACTATTCAATGAATGCAATGAAATGCATGATAACATAATGCAAAAAATTTTTTTTATTTTTATGTTTTGTATTATTTTTGTGTTTTTATGTTTTCTGATTTGTTTGGTATTTTTGATAATTTTTTGTTGTTTTTGTGTTTTTTATTTTTTATGATTTATGTATAAAATACCCATAGATGAAGAATGTTGAGAGGTTCAGGCTCCTCAACACCTTCTAGCAAAGTTAGGTGATAAGTTCCTGGCCCTATTTTCTCTATTACAATGAAAGGACCTAACCAATTGGCCATAAATTTATCTCGTAGATGAGGTGACAGGTTTGAGTTATGTTGGTTCTCTTTGAGCACAAGATCCCCAAATTTAAAGTCTCTTGAATGGACTTTAGTATTATAAGCTCATTTAAGATGATCTTGATAAATGCATAGATGCTCGAGAGCATTCACTCATCGTTCATCAAGAAGGGTCAATTGATCGAGGTGAGCTTATCGTGAGGTGTCATCATCGATGAATTATTTCAATGAGATGCACAATGATGGAATTTCTAATTCCAAGGGTATAATGGCCTCAACCCATACTACCAAAAATAGGGTTGCCCTAGTGGGTGTTCGAATGCTAGTTCGATAAGCCCATAAAGCTAGAGGTAATTGAAGGTGCCAATCCTTGTGATTTTCCTTGATGATTTTCTTCAATATGGCAACTACAATTTTATTAGAGGCCTCTGCCTACCCATTTTCTTGTGGATAATAGGGTGTTGCAAAGTTGTGTTGAATGTTATATTTGGATGTTAAAGCCCACACATATTTGTTCTTGAATGATGTCCCATTATCCGATATTATTTTGGATGGAATACCAAAATGACATATAATGTTATGGAGTATGAACTCTACAATACGAGCTCTAGTCATAGTGGTCAAAGGGATTGCTTCCACCCATTTAGTAAAATACTCAGTAGTCATTATAATGAATGTGTGATGGCCTAAATATGGAGGAGAGATCTTCCCAATTAGATCAAATCCCCACTAAGAAAAAGGCCACACCAATTGAATCGGTTGTAAGGCCTGAGATGGCAAGTGTGAGAGATTGGCATGATGTTGACACTTTATGCACTTCCTAACATATGTGCAACAATCCTTCTCCATTGTGGGCCAATAATAACCCATTCTGAGGATGCACTTGATGATAGCCATACCGCTAAAATGGCCACCACAAGTACCATCATGAGCTTACAAGATTTCCCAAGCAGATTCTTGGAGCTCGAGACAATGAAGGAGGAGTCCATCATAGCTTCGATGATAAAGAATATCTCCTAGCAAGACATACCTAGTCACTTTTTATTTAAATGCTCATTTTATAGCATGCAATAATCCTGAGGGATATTACCAAGTTTCAAATAATATTTTAATTAGATTAGCCAATCTTGATAAGCTTGAGCTTCAACTGACTGAACAACTTGTTCCTATTGTGATTCATCATGCACAAATGTAGATTGGAAAATAACCTTGTGATGAATGGTCATGCCATTATCTGAAGGACCCTATGAGATCAAGGACCCCTAGGATACTTATTTCATAAAGTCTTGTGCCTTGTAGAACCACTCATGATTTGGTTCTATCTGAATCATGTGAACTGATTCTTTATTGTGCGAAGCCTCATGCAACATCACTGATTATGAGAGCATTTTAACATGGATGGTTGTAAAATCATCGAAAGGGTTCTGAGGGATTAAGGATCCCAAAGAAGCCATTGTATCCATGAAGTGATTAGATGTATGAGGGATTACCTCGATGTCATACCATTCTAGTTTGGCTAGCAATTTGTCCACAAGCTCTTTGTAAGATTTCAAGATAGGGCATCTACATTGATAAATACCTTTGACTTGGTTTACGATGAGCAAGGAGTCACCAAAGATATTAAGATTTTTAATCTTCATGGTGATAGTTATTTGGAGACCCAAGATTAGAGCCTCATATTCAATGTTATTGTTGGTGCAAGGGAAATCAAGTTTAAAATACAAGGGCATAGGAGCTCCTTGCGGTGTGAAAAACATGATCCCTACACCACCCCCTTGCTTGCATTTTGAACCATCAAAGAACAAAGTCATGTCTACTTTATTTTTTAGTTCTTCAAGTTTGGGTGATTCTGATAGTGCAAACACTGCATCATCGAGTAATTCAATTACAAGAGGCTTGTCATCCTGAAGAGGAGCCTCTGCTAACTGATCAACTATGACTTGACCTTTGATGGATTTTTGACTGATGAATTCAAGATTGAATTCTATCAATAGCATGATCCACTTTGTGGTTCATGTATTATGATATGTGTGACTCATCATATACCGCAAAGGATTTTCTTTTGATATGACATACATTGTATGACTTAACATGTAGTGGTAAAGCTTTTTGGTAGTGAACACCACTGCTAAGTAGAGCTTCTTGATGTATGCATACTTTAGCTTGTAACTGACCAAGGTGCGACTAATATAATAGATAGCCTATTCTTTATTTTCTTTGTTCTTCTAGGCCAACATGGTCCCTAGAGCAAAATCTATGGCTGAAATATATAGCAAGAAAGGCACACCTGGTCGAGGTGGAGCTAACACTAGTAGTGATGCCAGGTACTATTTTATCTCATCAAAGGCCTTCTGACATTCCTCATCCCAATTGAATGGGACCCCCTTGTGTAGTAGTCGATTCATGGGTCGACATTTATCCAATAATTGTGCTATGAAGCGTTTGATGGATGCTACCTTGCCTTGCAAGCTACGAAGCTCTTTAATGTTAGTGGGGGGAAGCATTTCTAAAATTGCTTTGACCTTTGTAGGATCTACTTTGATCCCTCTCTTAGAGACTATGAATCCTAAAAGTTTTCCTGATGTAACACCAAAAACACACTTCTTAGGATTCAGCCTGACATTATGCTCTATCAGGCGATCGAAGACTTTTTGTAGAACGTCTGCATGCTCTTCACGCAAGAGAGATTTGGTGAGAAAATCATCTATATAATCTTCTAGTATCTTGTGCATGTAGTCATGAAAAATATATGTCATGGCCCACTGATAGGTTGCACCAACATTTTTAAGGCCGAATGGCATAACTTTATAACAAAATGTTCCCCATGGTGTAGTAAAGGTTGTTTTATGTTGATCTTCAAGTTTGACCCAAATTTGATTATAGCCTAAAAATCCATCCATAAGGGATAACATCTCATGACCAGCAGTTGTATCTACTAGAGCATCGATATTAGGTAAAGGGAATTCATCCTTAGGCATTGCTTTATTTAGATCTCTAAAATCCATACAAATACAAATCTTCCCATCAGGTTTTCCTATGGGTACCATGTTAGATACCCATTCTGGATAGTCAATTGGTTGGATGAATTCCACATCCAACAATTTTTGTAACTCATCTTTCACCATTAAGGTGATTTTTGGATGCATTTTTTGAGCTTTTGCTTGACCGACTTCATATTGGGGTCTAAAGTAAGGTTATGTGTAACCAAATTTGGATCAAGACCCGACATGTCCTTATATGACCAAGAAAATATGTCAAATTTTTCTATCAAAAGAGGTATGAGGATGGCACGCTCTTCAGGAGATAGAATCTCTCCTAATTTGACTTTCTTAGGATTGTTAGGGTCATTGCTAATATCCATATCAAAAGTCTCCTCAATTGACATATGGGATCCCTCCTCAAGTTGATGAGGTGTAGGGATCAAGTGGATGTCATCCTGGATTTGGATGATCTATCATATCAGATTCAACCTCAACATTATAGACATCATGAGTAGGGCCTAGAGAAATGGAATGGTTGTAGCATTTCTTCACATGGGAAGAACTCCTTAGGTGATGATGGTGATGCGATGTAATCAAAGTCAATGGCCTCAAGATTGAGGTGCAATGACTTTGAAGGGTCACTGGGGTTACGAAGAGGTGTGATTAAGTCAATGGAAATCATATTTATGGATGGTTGATGATTTCCATTATCACATGGGTAGAACCTATCGATTATTGATTGCTCTACATATGCTAGATGTGGCTTAGGAGGCAATGGGATTTTAGGATCTACTCTAGGAGTAGATAAGATGATTGGGTCCTCTAGTGGTAGCAACTACCTCTAGTTAGGTGGGGGAGGAAACACCCTATGATAGATGTCATCTATGTTAACAGGGGTCTAATAGGCTCAATATCTCCTCTATAATTATTGAGATGATGAAGGTAGTGAGGACCTAAATATACAATTTCTATTTCATCCTCATATTGATCATCTTCATCAATCCAATCATTTTTAGGATTATCATCGAGTTCAGATTCCTCTTATTGATTGGTCTCATGAGATGATTCATTATAGGGGGCTCTATGGAGACCATTGTGATTGGGAGATGATCCCTCAATAAATGAGAAGGCTAGGATCAATGTATTCATTATCATCAATATCCTCCCCAAAACCTAGGCTTAGGCATTATAGGGAATCGACCAAAAGCTCATCTAGCATACGGATGGAATACCCTAAACCAAATTTATCCATAGGCAATTGATATTATGGTAGATAGGGTGTTCTGAGACCCTACTCATAAAGACCTAAGCCATTTTTATGCCAATGGCAATGGTAGAAATATCTTAGAGCAAAATTAGGATTCGACATATAGTATATATTTCCTATAAATGGTTCATTATCATGATTGATAATAGGAGATTGATCTATGGATTGGTCGAAACCCCCATATATGAAATTCATCTGATTGGGTGGTATGCCTAGGGGTACGATGGTTCCAATTGGTAAGGGGGGAACATGAGGTCTTCCCATATCTTACGTGGACTCAATAATTGGTGTAAAAGTGATATTTTGTACCAAATATTATGTGAGCCTAGGGTTGACTAAGTGAATAGTCACTTGGGGTGTGGATGATGTCATTGATGATGTAGGGGATGCATGTTGAGGTACATCATCCATAGTGGTAGGTGATTCTTCCTCTTCCATAGGAATCAAAATTTCTATCGTAGAGATATTAGGGATGACTTTTGGAGCATCTTCCATAGGCACCTTCAACTTATGTTTGATCGGAGGATCTGATGATGATGAAGGAATATCTAAAGTAGCCAATGGTTTAGGTGGAGGTGGTGGTAATGAGGTGGATGGATCAACATGTGCTAATTTTGGTGGGTGCTCTAGATGCTTGATGGGAGAACTAGGTCTAATATCCAGATGCATTGAGGGTAGGACAAACTCCCTTAGATTACTAACCTGATTTACATATTTAAATGGTTCATCATCCGAAGGGATAACATGAACTTGTCCTTCATACACGTATTTGATACACTGATGTAAAATTGAAGGAACACATTTCATGTCTTAGATCCAAGGGTGACCGAGCAATATATTGTATTGCATTGCTCCTTCCAACACATGGCATAATACAAAATGATTTTTAGTCCCACTTGAATAGGTAGGACTATAGTGCCTACTATTGAGCATAATGCATCATTGAAAGCTCACAATGTGAAGGTAGATGCTACTATGTGTGATGTTGGAAGGCTCAAATGCTCTAAAGTGGTCATTGTTATTATATTGATTGATGAGCCTGTATCAATCAATACTCGCTTGTATGGTATCCGATTGATACAAGCGATAATGTGTAATGAGGGATCCACTACATTTGTTGGTACCTATTTAATTTCATGGTCATAGAAGGTTACCATAGGCTCTTTACACTTTTAGACATGCCCTACAAAATTGGTGAATGCATTAGGATCTCAAGGTTGAAGCTCGATAGATTTTAGAATTTCCATAAGTGCTTCCCTATGTCTAGGAGATTGTTGAATAAGCTCATAAATGGAGAGCTTAGATGATGTCATTTGTAGGCTTTGTGTAAGCCTATTTTTGATGGTTATCACCGATGGAGGCGATGGACCTAGAAGAGGATTTTTAGCCAACAAGGGCTAAGGCACAGAAGGGATTCAAATTGGCACTATAGGTGGCTCGACTTGATTGTACCTTCTATTTCTTATCATGATATTTATCATACCTATGAATCCATGAGTGGGTGGATCCATATGTATCTCATTGACATACCTAGTTTGGTTGTCCTTGACCTCGTGAGTGGGCAAGGGATCTTTGAAAATACCCATCTATTGATTATCAAGGGCAAGAGGGTTATCAATTTGCAATTGGTTCTTATCCAACATGTTTTGTACTAGGTTTTTGAATCCATAGCACATTTGTATATCATGACCATTTTGATGATGATAAGCACAATATAAATCCTCTCTATACCCCTTAGGTTTTGGGTGGGCAGGATCTACCAAATAGATTTCAGGTAAGGTAATCACCTTAGCCTCACATAATCTATTGAAAAGGGATGCCAAAGACTCAAGTAGTGGCGTATATGTGCGAGGAGGATGACATGGCTTATCCTATACTTGATTTCATTGGTGTTGATTATTGTACTATGTTGGAGGGGGTTGAGCCTGATAATTAGGCTATTGTGGAGCTTTCTCCACTTTAGGAACATTCAAAACAATTTGATTTACTAGAGCTAGTTTCATTTGATTATAATTATTTTGAGGATTTTTATTCCACTCCTTTTTGTAAAGTTTTATATCTCCCTCCTAGACCTTGATGTCCTCAATAACTTTGGCTTACACCAAAGCCTCCTCAAATATTTGATACTACTACAACTGTAGAAGAAGTGAGATGTGCTTTGAGCAAATTTTTGTAAACATTCTAGTGAGTTCTAAAATAGGTACGATGAAAGGTAATTTTGACATTATTTTTTCCACCTGTTTCCATAATCCATAACTAGCTCATCATCGAATTGATGTAGGTTCGATAAGTCAGTTAAGTTAACCTTATTTTTTATGCCAAAGGAGAAGCATTCTAGAAAGGTATTTGCTAGTTGTTCAAAGCTAGAGATGTTATGTCATGGTAATTGATTATACCACTCTAAAGTTGAGCCAGAGAGTGTTATCAAGAATGTTCTCAACAACAAAGCATCATCATCTTGCAACTAGAAACACAAGTTCATAAAACTTGTGACATGCTCTTGAGCATCATCGTCTCCTCTAAATTTATCCAGTTTAGGTATTTCAAAATGCTCTGGATAAGTAGGACAAGGAACTGATGGGTGAAGGGGTTGATTGCATAATTTATGCAATGTTGGCTTTTGGTAACCTATTCCTTGCTTTTCTAGTGATTTAATTTACTTTATAAGGACCTTATATGCATGAGATGATATAATCTCATTCTCTTGAATTGGTCTCTTAGGAGGAGGAGGTGGAAGGTTCCTATTTGACCGAGGTGGCAGATTGTAATCATCAACCACATCTTCACAAAGTGACTCAAGATATGCTTGATCCTAGTCCTCAAGTTCTATCTCTTTATATACCTCATATTTTGATGGATTTAGCACTTGACATTATCATGGTCGAGACTGATGAATAGAGGTAGGAGGAGGATGGTTGTCCATTAGCCTAGAAGGCAACTCCTGATGTTGCGTAGTGCACCTTAGGTTAACTTGTTGCCTATATGTGCTAGGCATAGGGATTTCATCATAGGCTACCCTATGTGATTGCTCCTCATACAATCTCTATTCAAGAATTCTCTCTTCACATAGCCTATGCTCATACAACCTTTGGTGGTGTAGTCTTTGTTGCTCTACATGTTCATGATCTAGGTGCTCTCTTTCTTTATGCAAATCATCCAATTATGATTGGAGTAATTGCTCTCTTTGACTAGTATTTGGCCTAGGTAACCGATCTATATGATCAGTTGTATGAGGTCTATGGGTTCTCATCTCAATACAAGAGGATTTGGTTATTTTTATGCATGCAGTAGGGATAGCTACCCTTTTCCCTCGATCAAGAGAAGCTACATTGACTCGATGTTCAACCCTAGGAGTGTTATCCTCATGTAAATATGGTATAGGAGTATGATGTGTCCATGTAGAACACTCTCTACATGTATGGATAGGATGCACTAGATCTTCATCTCACTCATCCTTAGAGTGAGTATGAATGGAAGAAGGTGCTCTACGAGTAGCATTAGGGCCATATCTATCTAGATGATTAAGCTTTTGACTCAACCAAGGATGATCAAGAGGAGTAGCCCACTCATATAACCCAAGCAAAGGCATATATCCCACTCCATGCTCAGATGGGAGTGTGGATCGATTAGGGACACGAATTCATGCTACCCCTCTACTTGGCCCCTCAATGGGTGGATCTTGTCTAGAAATAGCATGAGATGGATGAGGTCTGAGAAGATCATCTTCTCGATCATGTGGAGGTCCCATAGGTGTCCTCCTAGTAGGGGTATCTCGATGATCAGATCCCCCATGAGTGGAATTATCTTCATGATGACTACTAGGCCATCATTCAGGTATGAGTAAATCAGTTGGACTATAACGAAGGTATTCTAGGCCTCCTTGTACATTTCTTATAGCCTTAGTTTGTGACTGAGCATGACTACATGTGGTGACCATTATATTTTGATTATGCATATAGTAAAGGAAATAGATAAAGTATACAAAATGATTATCTCATTTAAATATTTCTTTGTGATTCCTAAACTATCTTGTGTGTTTTGATTTGTTGATTTTATTGCTTTCTTATTCGAGTTTTAATTTTGTTGATGAAATACTCAGTTAAATGGATTTCACTTATATCCTCTCACACACAGGCTTGGTGATGAAGTCCAGGTCATGAAACCCATCGAGATTTGGTGATGAAGTCCAAATCCGATGAGGGAGTCCAGGTCCTACCAGTCCTCACCTAGTTCACCTCGATCAATGATATACCTCCTCAAAGAGAGATACATGCTATATTCCTTGGCTATGATGGTTCTTGGACTAGCCTTGGCCAAAATAGGGTGTGAAGAACCACAAGCAAGCCAATGAGGTGGTGATGAAGGCCACCATCATTAGTCTTGATCAATGGTTGGGTGTGAATTCCAACTCATTGATGTTTAATATGATACATGGTGTGTGTGAGTTCATTTTATTTTATGCAAAAAGAAAAATGCAACATAGAGCAATCAATGAATTTTTCTAATGCATAAAATAATATTTTAAATTTTCAAATTCCTAGGTAAGAACATTTTAATTTCAAAAAATTTAAAATTGCAAACCCTAAATGATGTAAGCCTTTAGATAGGTAGCAAGCATGCAAACCCAAATAGTAAAAAATAGAGGTCATATCTATGTAATATGGTCTACACAGAGGTTATCTGACATAGAAGTGGTCAGAAATAGGGGTCACTTGACCCAATAGTGGCCAGCAATAGAGGTCATTGGACCTAGGAGCGGTCACAAGTAGAATGCTTCAAATTTAATAATTCTTCTATATTTTTCAATTAAAACATGAAATTCTAACTTTTTCTATGAAAAGTAGGAAAATTAAGTGTAGAAAAACTCACAAGGGAAGCCTACATTCGATGAAGTTGTTGCTTCTTTGATTTTTTGATTCTACTCTGAGGCCATCATAGGGTAGAGTGATGGGCTCTATTGGCCATCATAGGGTAGGATGATGGCTCCTGTGAGCCATTCCAGCCTAGAGCGATGGTACCTGCAATTCAAGAAAATCAAGAAAATAGGTAATTAGTGATAGATTGTGAAATTTTAGTCGAGGTCCGATCATGATCGCCATTGTAGATACATAAAAATCTAACACCTAAACAATTATATGAAATCAAATTGACAAGCATAATCATGTAACCATCATGAGACAAAAGAATAAAGAAAATGGTGTCCTTCTCATTAATATTGAAATTTTCCTTTACAAGGTGGTTACAAAGATATCCCTCTTAGGGATAGATACCAATTTGATACAAATTACAATAAAGAACCAAAGGTAGGTGTATTTCATAGGATCTTTGCACTCTCAAAACTGATTATAGGGAGGGTTTCTTGTGACCTTCACAATGTGAGATAAATATTGATGAATCTTTATGTTGAAGAGCTCCTATTAAGATCTGAAACCTGCACACAAGAACACTTACAAAATATTAATAGCAAATGAGGAACCTCTCATGATGAGGTCCATGTCCATGATAAGAAAATGAAATAAAGATGTTAAAAATGATAAAAAGATGCATGAAAATTGAATAAAACTATATTAGAAAACAAAGTAAATGTTGCTAAAGCTACTGTAACTAAGAAAACATAGAAAAAGTAGATTTCATCGAGAGGTCATCATGGGGTAAAGTGGTCAAGCCTGCTAACCATCATAGGGTATGATGGACGTGTCTGTGAGCCACTCTAGAGCAAAGTGACCATTGAACAATGAATTATTTCTTCATGATCGATGCGAAAAATATCTAGGTTGGTCTACTAAATTGATTGTTCAAGGGTCACGCACTTGAAGCATGATTGAATTATAGAAATTAGCATGAAATAAGGTCATTTTATGGTAAAATATTGTTGAATTTGATCTTCAAACTCCAAGGGACTCCATTGTTGCAAAAAAAAAAAAAAAAAAAAAAAAAAAAAAAAAAAAAAAAAAAAAAAAAAAAAAAAAAAAAAAAAAAAAAAAAAAAAAAAAAAAAAAAAAAAAAAAAAAAAAAAAAAAAAAAAAACATTTGATAGCTCCATAACAAGATTTGAGTAGCACTTCATTGCTTATGAGAGGATGTTCTCTCTAGTAAACAAACAGGCAACACTTTATCATGGATAATTTAGATAATTTTCATGAAGATAAGGTGTCTTCTTATAGATTTTCCAAATGGAAATATTGGCTTGCAAGAGAATCCAAGAACCAAGAATCGATTAGGCTCTAGGAATACCAAACGTCAGATCTAGAACCTTCTTGTGCTTAATCATTAAATATTAACTATCTTATAATTGATTTGGCTCGACTCGAGAGCCTGAGTTTGTTATAGGCATGACCATCCTAGGGTAGAGCGGTCATGACTGCTAGCCATAATAGGGTCTAATAGCCTCTAGAGTCCACTCCTGGGTATGATGTTCGAGGCTATAAAATATAGGTTACCCCTATTTGAGTGGTAAAAACCACTATTAAGTCTTGGGAATGCCCAAGGTGGGTCATATGGCTTGAAAATGTGTCCATATAGGTAGCCTCCTCAAAATGACCTATTTAGGTGTCTACAATACCCAAAATATTAGATGTAATTTAAAATGATGGCACTATTTTCACTAATGATGCACTAGCATCAAGGGTCATCCATCAATGATGAATCGACGATAATACTCATCCATTGGTGATGAATCAATGACAATACCCATTCATCGGTGATGCATCAGTGATAAGACTCATTCATTAGTGATGAATCAACAACGATCTCTGATTGGCTAAAAAGAGACAATAAATGACAGTAATTTATGGTCTCAAAAGTTTTAAATTTTATCTAAGTCATCCCGAGGTCTAAGTCCACAAATTTTGGCTCCATAACCTATTTAAAATGAAAAATATTGCAATCCCAAATAAAATGTAATTACAGAGATCATGTAAATATTATGCTTATCCAAGGACTGACTTTAGACCTATTTTTATTGAAACCATGCATGATTAGGAGCTCGAAGTATCTCGTAGTACAAAAATAGGGTGAAATTCAAAGTACCTAGAATTTCATAAAATTTTACACACTTCTAAATAGAACAAATGGGTATCCATAACTATTGATATCATCAAAACATTCATCATAGATCATGAGATATAGCATTTTAAAATTCACAAGATGTTATGGTAAACTACTATTTCTGGATGAAATCAATGTCTAGAATTCTGTAAATTTGGTACCATTTTAAAGAGGAGCTTGAGATATTTCCACTAGGCTTTAAATCACCTCAAACAAGGTTTTCAATCAAAAGTTATGGCAATTTCAATTTTGTAGTAAATTTAGGGCAAGATGATAAAATTTAAAGAACCCTAAAATTGATTTTAATATTTTGAACATTAGAAAAACCATTGAAATTTAAATTTTTTGAAATATTTGATCTGAAATAATACCATTAGCATGCAATAATTCAAAAAAATCAATTTAAATCAATGTAGCCAAAATATAAGTCTTCCCCAACATGAAATGCAAGTAATCTTGGTGTAAGCAAAATTCAAAATCTTGATGTAAGCAAGCAAAGTTCAAATTAAAGACAAAAATTTCAAGTGGGTCCCCAAATTGGGGTGAGTTGTACAATAGCAACAACAAATGGTGACTCTAATGGAAAATACTCCTAAGTATTTTTGATGAAAAACCTAGATTGAAATAAGATAAAACTTTAACTAGTAAAATGCACATTACTTGGCAATATTCTAAGAAAAATGGAGTCAAACAAAATTGCTTGAAAATAATGCTTCACTTTATTTAGCTATAACTGTGTGTTTATGCATTCATTTCTATTATTAGATCAATTAGAATTCCATAATTTGGTTTAAAATCAGGTTATTCGAGATATCACTTAAAATATTTGCCTTTGCAATGCTCCACTACCAATCAAGCATTTATAGCTCTAGTGGAGATGACCTCGATCTCTTCTAGATATTGCTCTACTGCAAGCCATGCATCTATAGCCCTGGTAGAGATTATCTATATCATCCAAGAACTTTAGAGTATTGCATTATTGAGCTTCTTGATGAAAATTATTTAGATAAATTGTAAACATTGAGTGTTCTTTTGGGTTAGAGATCTATAAGGCTAATGATAGAGTGTATACATAATTATCTAATCATCAAACCAAGATAATTTTATTTCTTCATAATCTAAAATATTTAAATTATAATGGGTAAATGTGAAGCTTAGCAAGAAGTTGCATTACTCCAATCTCATTATTTTTGGTCCAAAATTTGAGAATAAAACCAAACAATGTGATTCACTAATCATCAGATTCACCAAATTTCAAATAAGTTATTCATATTTAATTGATAGGAAGCATTTTGTTTAGAGGAACCAGAAGTTGATGGCAAATAAAAACCACTTGTCAAAATTTGAAATAAAAAAGACAACATGATGAGTTGTACCATATTACCTAGAGGAGTAGAGTTAGCATTGACTGCAGCTTACTGTTGTAGATCTGGGGGTGGCAACACATCAAGATCGAGCGTCCTACTGGCCTACCCCTCAAGATTAATGTCATTGAGGAGGCACGACAGTGTTATGCGACATGCTGGCCTCAAGAGTAGGATAGCTTCTAGAGTAGGTATCACATTGGGGATCTAGCTCACTATATTGGATGGTTCATAGCATTGTAGGCAGATCATATTGACTGGCACCCATACTTAGACTGCCCTCCACAAACGGAGGCTGATGATTGTCTACGTCGAGCATGTAGAGACAGATGGCTCCTTGGATTCAATTTCGAGGTATGAGAGTTATTTTACTTCTCCTGCATCACCTGATAGTTTGGGATTAGGTAGTACATTCCAAAGCTACCTACCATCTACCATCGCCTCAAGCTGGAGAGGGACTTGACATAGCCCAGGGTGACTCCAATGGGGGACAAGGATGATGACTTTCAATAGTCATACTTGACAGATGTAGGGACCACTCCTAATTATGACACTTGGTGAACCCTCAGGGTATGGTGGGGCTTTGATGGACCCTTAGGTAGGGTATATGATGATGTTGTAAAGGGTGCAGAGGGCATAGAGGTTGATCCTCATGATCACCAAGTCTTTCAGAGGATTAAGGGTAGATGGGGTGAGGGATCTGCAAAGGAGGCACCTCCAACTGAGAAGGAGGGTGATGATCTCTATGAGGATGAGGCCAGACCTGACAGTGATATTGGGCAACTCAAGACCTAGTTTGCTAGCCTAAAAACTTAGGTAGGCTCTCTACAGATGCAAATTTTACATTGGGACACCACCATTGCCACCTTATAGGCAAAGGTGGGGGATCTACAGTCTCGACTGACAGCAGGGCAGGCATAGTGATGTGGCTATGATGAGTAGAAGACCGCTATGCAGGTTAATATCACTATAATAGACACAGAGATATAGTAGATTACAGGCCAGCATATCCTCCTGCAATCATCGATTGATGCTATGATGGCATAGATTGTTGCACTCTGTAAGACAACTGGTCATATGGTGATGAAATGAATTGCAATATTAATTAAGGATCACCTTTAAGAATGGAATTACATTTAATATTGAGGAAAACCTGCAATATATTTTATATTGAATATATAATATTTGATGATGATTTTATGGAAATAGTTTGATTGCCTTAAATAGGGTTGTGACCCTATAATATAATTAATAAATAAATACAATTATTATAATATGTTAGGAGGGTCCTAACATGCCACCCTCCTTAAAAAGAGCTTTTTCCTCAAATCTCAAAGGGAGAAGCTTCATCCTTTGTTTTCCAAGATGCATTTGCTCATGTTCTTGCACAACTTTAATGTCCTTTTTTCGTAAGCAGGGATATCGAGAAGATGGAATAATTAGAGGTGGATTTCCAAGAAGGAGAGGAGTAAGACAATGGTGGGGGGGCAACCTTTGGGGTCCTGCAAAAATTTTAGAATAATCCATCAAAAGTGGTAAGGCTTCCATATCCATGTGTCCCCTGGAAGAGTCAACAAAGAATGAGTGTGAAGTCATGCTACATTATTTTTGAATAGGTTCAACCATGTGGTTAAAAAGCACTATTGGTTAGGAAGGTGTGTGCAGGTCTTGTAGAGTGTATGCTTGGCTGGCATTGGTTACTTTAGGTATGTCTACCTTATTGATTCCTGGGGCAGCTATTTCTTTGTATACCTCAACCGTATTGTCATCATGGGGGTGAGTAGATAATGTGGGTAGTGTGGGTTCATGGTTCTCACTTTCCACCTCTCCCTCATCTTGCTCATCCGGCTCATCTTGCTCAACTTCCTCAGCTTTACCCATTATGGATTGACAAGGATCATCCACAGTTAATAAATACAATGTTGACGTAGCGCAACAATGACTGGGACCAAATTTCTCATCACAAGTATCACAGAGGCCTTTCACTCATCGTTCCTTTATCTCCTCAAAGTTGAGATGTTTAATTGGTAAAGTTTGGTGAGTTTTGGGAGTGGGGTAAATGGTCTGTGATTTCCCCATCGACGATTTTCCTAATTTACATAGAACATTAAGTTTATCTTCAACTAATAGAGCTAATCCAAAGGTCTGCATTAAGGTGCGGGGATGAAATATTTCCACCTTGTTCTTAATTTCTTCCTTTAATCCACTGACGAAGCAACTTATGAGAATTGATTCATCTAATCCTATGGTGTGAGTGACGAAATCCTGGAACTGATTCTGATATGCTCGCACCGAGGTGAGTTGACGAAGGTTGGTGATATTAATCGGTGAAAGTAGGTTGGGGTCATGAGATCTTCCATCGTCGGCCATTTGCATAGTCATTGTTGGAAGTTGTCACTAAATTTGCTGAAAAATCATCACAAAACTTGTTGTCAGAAATTGTCATCCAAAATTTTATCATCAGCAATTTTCATCAAATGTTGCAGCAAAAATCGACAAACATTGATGTCCTTGTAATTTTCATCACAATTTGTGTGTTATCAATTTTTGCAACTTTTTGTCAAAAAAAATTGGGTGTTTCAACTTTGTTGACAACTTTTTCAAATTGCTTTTTGTTGAAAATTTGGGTGGGTGTCAACTTTTTTGTGAAGGCTAGCGAGGGGGGCCAGGACTCGAGTGGAGTAGGCAGAGTAGGTAGGCAAAGTGGTGGTGGGAGATGAGCAGTTAGTGAGAAATGGATAGGGCAAGTGGAGCAATGGTGGTAGGAGCAGAGCTCGACGGTGGTGGCTGAGTGGAACTCGGGTGGCGCTCGGGTGGCAGCGGGTACAGTAGGCGAGGGGAAAGGTATGCTAGATGAAGAAAACATAGTAGGAGGGGGAAACAAAGGTGGAAAAAGGTGGATAGGGCAAGTGGAGCAATGGTGGTAGGAGGAGCAGAGCTCGACGGTGGTGGCTGAGTGGAACTCGGGTGGCGCTCGGGTACGGTATGTGAGGGGAAAGGTACGCTAGATGAAGAAAACATAGTAGGAGGGGGAAACAAAGGTGGAAAAAGGATGTCAAGGAGCGAAAGGCAAGTGGTGCAAGATGTGAGGAGAAATTGAGGGCATGGAATGCGAGGTAGTAAGAGTAGATCAGGGAGGCACGAGAAATGGAACACGAGGCGTGACTGGCGGTGTCTACGCACGGGAAGGGAGTCAGATGCCTAGCAACCTAGGAAATTGTTATTATGTATGCATGCCCTTATATATCCCACTTGCCTCCTTCATCAGGGCAATGTGGGATATATAGTTATCCATTTTTTAAACTTCTTCCATTCTTTCGATGCCGTCTAATTTATCCGACACCGAGAAGTTTTAAAACCTTATAAAACTTTAAAAAAATAAATTTTCTTGTCGTTTTCTTTAGGACGTCACCAGAATTTTTAGAAATCTATCGAATTTTATGTTAGATCTATTTGATGCTTGATTCCATGATTTGTTACCTCCTCCTTTGCTTTTTGACTGTAAAATTAATTGATTTGATAACCGAACTCTGCAGTTGACATAAATTCTTGGTGTATCTACGGTGTGTCTATATTTTTTTCATCTAAAAAATCTGTGTCGTTGTTCTATGTTCGTGATAGAGTTCATTTCTTGAGGGCTCTGTAACGAGTTTAAGCAGGTGCACTGTAATTTTTATTTGACAATGAAGGTGTGGAGTCGTCGATGTGGAGTCGAATGAAAAATTAAACAGTGACTAGAAATTTCTTTTAAAACCTTTCGCCCTTGTCCATTTCTGTTTATATTATTTGGTGCCTAAAAATATTTTACTTAGAAAAATATTTGAATATTTGTTATTTTTTGTTGTCATCTTTCAGGAATTCATCGAAATTTCTAGCAGGCTGCCAAAAAAACGTCGTAGAATTTTTAAAATTTACACGTTTCTCCTTCGTTGTTGGTAATATTAACTATTTGATGTCGATCAATTATAGTTGTTCTACACCTTGACCTGTTTAACAATGGTTTGATCTATTTTATGATTGGAAATATTCACAATATAGACCGATGGCCAAAATTGATCTCAGTTCATGGATAGGATCGCCAAACAAACTTTGATAAATCATGATTATGTTGGACTTATAATTATTCCACTGTAATTTACAGTAGTCCAAACTAGACTATGGGGTGGCTAACGGTGGCTGAACAACGGTTTGATGCACCACGTAATTTTTTGATATGGCAGGGATGGCTTGGTCACGAGAATTATCTGAATTATTGTAAAAAAAAAAAATCCCCTAGTGAACCTTGTAGGTAGTTGTGAATGTTGTACAAGATGGTGTATTGATATGCAACAGTGGTGTATGTAGATGATTGGTATTTTTACTGAAACGTGAAACAATGGATGAGATTCAGAGCAATGGATGATTTGGCTTTGATACCAGATGTAAGACAACTGGTCCTATGGTGATGAAATGAATTGTAATATTAATTAAGGATCACCTTTAAGAATGGAATCGCCTTTAATATTGAGGAAAACCTACAATAGATTGTATATTGAATATATAATGTTTGATGATGATCTTATGGCAATAGTTTGATTGCCTTAAATACCTACTCTAAGGGTTGTGAGAGTGAAGGGTTGTGACCCTATAATATAATTAATAAATAAATACAATTATTATAATATGTTAGGAGGGTCCTAACACACTCCAGGGTGGGAGTTCAGATCCCTCATCATCACAGGTTGTTCTAGCACCTGTAGCTGCTCCATTAGTACCAGCAGTGCCAACAACGTTAGCAGTGCATGGATTAGCATAATTGGATCTGAGAGCAGATATCAGGAGACTCCAGGTCTTGGTGCATATGCACATCGATGATGGAGCATGGAGTGTTGCCTACATCTCTACTCTGAGAGGAGCAATTGGACTACTCGGGGATGATGTTCCAGAGATGCCCATAGCTTCATGGTCTTAGAGGACTCACACTCGAGAGACAAGCCAGTCCTCAGTGAGCTCCAGTCACAGATCACACAGGTCATAGAGGATTTCTGGTGCTAGCTCTAGGACTCATAGAGATGGCGGAGGTGACAGTGGATCCTTAAAAACTTGAGGCACAGGCCCTGCTACTTAGTACACATATTACATATGCTTTTATACCATTTTTGTGTGTATGGTCGAGGACCTACACAGATGTAGCCTGCGGGTATTTTGACACATGCCAGTGTACTACCCATGATGATGTATATATATATATATATATATATATATATATATAATTTGACTTTGAGACTCATTATATGTGTAGTTTATTATTTTTATTGTTTTATGTTTTATGAGATGCATATGGATGCAAAGTTTAGATACGATGATATACATGTGTAGATGGACTACTTATGATGAATGTATATGAATGTAATATTTGTTGTTTAAAATGCATGCTTGATTTACTATACTGTATGCATTTAATTTATGTTGTTGTGACATAATTTATGCCATGTATGTATTGCACAGCTTTTTCTATGATGAATGCTATGTAAATAAACATGTATGTATTAATCACTAAAAACATAATGTCTGAATGCAATATGGATTAACAATCTAATGGATGACACCACAGAATGTATAACAATCATGAATGTAATCGCTATATCTTTTTATGAGAATTAATAAATTGTACACCCCTATGTGAGATGCAATGATGAATGGTTCCTATTCATGAGTTTTTGTAAATTAAAATAATATGAATAACATAGTCAGTGGATGTTTAAATATCATTTCTGACATCCACCCAATATCTAACCTATATTACAAATATCTCTAATAAATAAACTCCCATAAAATAAATTGACATTTGATGATTGCATTAAAAATTGATTGTTGCTATGTGGGAATTTTTGAGGTCTTCCATGAGACTCAAACACCCTAGTTGACTTATCAAAAGTTGTATACTGACTATACTAGACTTCTAAAATAAAGGCTTTCACTAGGATAGACCCTAACTATGCATTATCCCTATGTGTTCAAATGAGTATATTAGATAAGGCATAAGCATACCCCAATGGCAGGTGGGATTCTTTCAACCCATTTCTAAGAT